>OY727105.1:49192437-49804421 GCA_963402855.1 Ormia ochracea
ACACATCAGATTGAAAGCACACACGCTCACGCAACCAGTCACACATGATGGTCACATGTTTTATTCATAAATCTGTTCATAAAATATCCAAGCAAAGGGAGGGCTTAGAAGAATATTAAAGGAAGCATTTCCTTTATAAGGTCATTTACTCAGTTTTCAAGGATTTTTTAATAAAAAATATAATAAAAATAAACCAACAATAATAAATTATTGAACTGTTATGGATATTAAATGGGAAGATAAAATATATTAATTTGAAAGCTTTTATTTATACATTTTACACAATTTAACTTATTTTGATATATTGGATCGTTATGCCATCAGAAATATTTGTCACAAATGCCATGAAGGAACAGCTGCAAATACTCGTATAAATATTTTCTGCAGATGCTGTGGGAAAAACTTTTTATGAATAATTTAATTTTTTTTGTGATTATTTAATTTTCTGAAGCAAAAAAAAGTACAAAAATGAAATACTGTTGGAACAAATATTTTTAAAACTATTTTTACATTTTCTGTGGTTGGATAAATCTTAAACATTTTGCGCTGTTTCATGCTCATTTTAATGTGACACACTCTACACTCACATTAAATAGTTTTTTTTTCTTTAGCTGAACAGCTATAATGTGGTATAAAGGTCCTGTAGAGTTATTTCCGGTTGCCGTCAAAACACACAAACACAACTATCACTCTCCTCAAACTCTAAAACATCACCAAGATTTGCAATACAAGGACAGGCTTATGCAAAGATGTTTGATCATGCGTATAACTTAAAGCTTGACTGCCACTGCATTTAAGTTGGGGTCTTTAATTCAGAGAAATAAAATAATAGGAAAAGAATTTCTTCCAGCGAAAGAAGTTTAGAAAAGTACAGCTGAGCTTCACTTTATTTATCATTATTTAAAATTACTAAATATTTGCTAATGTTTCTTACTGTTAAATATTTTATTTTTTAACTTAACCTGGAAAGCTTTCGGCTTGATCGCAGAAAAACACACAGAGTCTAGAAGGGAATCAAACCCGCGATCTCCGGTTTAGTAGGCTGCGCAGTATTCATTTGCACCGGTTTATATGGAATGAAGACTATGAAAGTAATGCAGAGCATATGGACAGTGCCACCACTTCGGCCAATAAGCAAATTAAAATTAAACAGGCATTGCATTGTGTCCGAGTTGGAAGGATGGCACAACGCTTGAGAAGAAATAGATAATACTTTCAACATGTTTTTGGCAACGATTTAAGAACTTTTTTTTTTTGGTTCACCTGATTTAGTGAAATTTCTTTCGCATACTTTTCTTTATTTAAAAATACTTCTCTTATTGAGTCTTTATTCAGCTTAATCGTTTGACTGAATGGTAATCGAACTAGCACTAATTCTAAACATCGATTTTCTCTTCTTTATGTATTTTAATTTTATAATAATAAATTAAGCTTATCAATATGTTTAATTGGCAACAAGAATGCTTTCTTAGGGAGTTCAGTATTATTAAGCGAAGGTTTAAATTAAGGAAGGCGTATCCGATGAAATTATCAGAATAGCATTTCAAGAGTAATTTTGTGAATTTAAAAATTTTTCGCCGGTTTTATCTGACGGTCTGCACAGGATCAAATAAAATTATTACAATTTTTATATCAATAAAATAAAAAGATGATTTAATTGAAAAAATAAACAATAAAAAGATTAAAAGTCGTTCCTTTAACTTCTTAAAGACACACATTTTTGTTCGATACACTGAGAAAATCCATTATATATACATATATAAGACTAAAAGAAAATAATTAATAAAAGGATTTTTCATCAAATATTAGTAATAAAAAATAATTAAAATATGTCTCTCATTATACCGGGCTGTGACTGTATTCAGTACTTGGTTAGGTGAATGTCTCTGCTTGCCACGTGTGCGTATACTTAATTATTGATCTTTCAATTTCTATTACGTATACGCTTCCACATCTGATAATAATGATTAAATATTTATTATTATCCACAAGATATAAATAAATATTTTTGTTAAAATATAAAATATTTATTATAATTTTAAGTCAATAAAATTTTTAGCATTAAAATATTACAAGTATGGCATACCTGTTTAATTTTTAAGGTGGAGCCAACAATAATGCTTTTTTCCACCGATAATCAATTACGAATTCAAACAATAAAAGTCCGCACAAAATATTTATTAGCAAGTTTTAAATACAAATTTATTATCACACCGACTACGGACAGGTTGCAGTAATAATTGTTTATGTGTTTACCTACTAACAAAATATTGTAGTAAAATAATGAAAATAACAAAAGCCCTGTATTAGCAGGTTAATAATTAATTAAATTTTAAGCTGATGCCCTGGCTGGCATTGGCTTGCTCACAATCGCCCCAATCCACGTGTTTAATTTAATCATAATCATAAAACCTTATCTTCTGTGTAGTAGTGTAAGCAATTGGGCGTGCTTTTGGTCGCTACTGCGTTTGTTAGCTCAAATATAACTGCGCCTGTTTGTCTGCATGTCTACAGATTGGAATTTAATATGGAACCTGTGGTTATGGCTTATTGGCATTTTTAATAATGTTTACAGCCTTTAATTGAGGCTTTACGCTTATACGGGCATATTTTAATCAACATGCCAGGCTGAACACACAACAAAATACAAAAAAAAAAAAAAAAAAATTAAATAAAACAGATTTTATTTTTAATAAATTTCAGCCGCACTTAAAGGCTGGATAGGTGGTGATACAGTTGTTGTGGCAGAGATAACATTTTTTGACCCATTTAAATTCAATTTTTTTTTGTGGGTTGCTTATATGTGAAAAGACGGTGAGTGGGCATGGCTGCTAAAAAATTATATTCATCTCGATTGGAAAAATCTTCATAAATTCCAATTAATTCGCGGCTGCGATATTCAATGTTGCAATTTAAATATTTTCTCATTCAATTACTGCCTTTTCACACATGCCTTCTTAAGCATTTAGCGGTGTATGTTTGTTTGTAAGCGTTTCGGTTTCGTTAATGACTCCTGGCAAAAATTTTACAAAGACTTATTTGCTACTGGGCCACTGCATTCGCCTTACAGTGAAAATGAAATAAAATAATTGGCATAATAAAAGTGATAGAAATGTAAGAACTATCAGAATGAAATGTAAAATCGCCAAAAGAAAGTATGAATGGGATTTAAAAGCACAACAGAAATAGAAAAAGTATTAAAATACGATATAAATCTTAATATTGAATTTAAGAAAATTCATTTAAATATCAAATTTAAATATATGAAATTAAGAAAACTGGCAAAAATTAAAACTTCTTAAAGCGAGAAAAATCGACAAAATAAAAACAATTCATTAAATGAAAAAAAAAATTGTGGAAAATATCTAATAAAATCGTAGCACAAAACAGTTTTGAAATGAGAGATGAAAAAAACACCATGACATCTTCAGTGATATTTAAAAATCGTACACATAGAAAAAATCGCAAAAATGACAAAGTCATACATTTGAAAAGCTGGCGTACCTAAAAATAAAAAACGCCAACTGTTTTGAAACAATCGGTAGTAAAAACTCTCAGATTTTATAAAAGTTTTTGATGAAATCCGAAAAATATATGAACAAGAAACAAATCGCCTAAAATGAAAAATTAAAATGAAATTCAAGAAGAGGCTTATTTAATATTATATTAAACTAAAGAAAAAATTACTTGTTTGCATTCAGGGGATCTGTGGACAATATTGTCTTCTCATTAATTTTTACTTAAAAATACTCATACATGAATCGCTAACGAAATATTTCCTTTACGGAAATGAAGATTTAAGCAATTTCGATTTAGAAATAGTCGCAAAGTTTTGATCAAATTTATAGCGTTGTGGCTTATAGCGTTGTTTATGGTTTGATATTTCAAATCGCACCGTAACAGAAAAAATCAAAGTTGCGTTAAAAATACATTGAAATGGATTGTTTTTGGTGGGGTCAGCCACCACCTGTGCGCATTCCACAGCATGCTAATGGATATCTTTGGGGAAGCTTTAACGAAATATTTTCTTAGAACAACTAGAGGTTTAAGAAACTCCTGACTGCAATTGATCAAGTAAAGACGAAGTAGGGTTTCAGGAATTGTGTATCTGTATTTTCAAAGCAAAATTAATATTTCGGATTTCTGTGCAATTTAATATAAAATAATGAGGGTTTTGCCTTTATAAATTTCTACAAATAGAATAAAATACATTTTTTATTTATTTGTTTATTTACTTACTTTTTGTTTTTTAACTAAATTATCCTGCAAAGCTTTCGGCTTGTTCGCAGGAAAATACCCAGGGTCTTGGCAGGAATCGAACCCGTGACCTCTCCTTTAGTAGGCTGCGCATTATTCATTCGCCTGTGGAGGCATTAAAAAAATATATTTTTTATCTGCAATAGATCTTTTATGAATGTGTCTTCATTATGCATTTTAATGCTGACCAGCTGCAGTTGAATTGATAAAATATTTCATGTTTACATTTAACATTTGAGTCCTTTTGTGCAGGCATATGTCGTTTAAAGCGGTTGTCGTAACCCTGTTTTCATAAAAAGCTTATAAACAATTATAAACAATAAACCGCGAGTGTAGCGCAAAGTACTTTTATGTAAACATTTCAAACCATATTGTCTTTTTTCAATTCGCCATGAATGTTTTATGAAGTTTTTTGTTGGAAATTATCACTCGTGTGTCTGAATATGCACACAATGTGAAAGCAAAATTATTGTTTTTTTAATGAAGTGTATTTTCCATCATGAGTAATGTGGTCACTGCTGGGTCAAGTGTAATTAATGTTTATTTTAATAAACCTTTTAAAAATTAACAAACAAATGAAGGGGGCACAAAAAGAGCCAACTGCGTCATAATTATGCCGCACCGTGCAGAATTATCAAATTGTTTAAGGACACACACCTGAAGTTATGTTTTTCCGTACAGTCGAGAGTTGATTGGTGCTGACTTGTAGAAGACTTCATAGAAAGCTTTTTAGCTATCGCATATTCAATAGTTATGAACCGATATAAATTGTTATAGTACCGACGACAACTGCCCTTAGAAATATATCGCAAAAGGAAAATAAGTTTTTGGTCATGTATTGCAAAGTTCTGGAGCGGATTTGCAAAAGGTTGTAACTGTAATTTGCTGGAAAGGGTTCAGAGTTGTTTTTAATCTCATTCCGAAAATGAATATTTTTGACGACTATATATGGTTAGGTTTCTTAATTTTTATTTGATTTTATTTAATTAATTCTTTTTATTTTGTAGAATTTTTTTAATTTTCCAGAATTTAAATTTTTTTGGTTATAATATGGTTTTATTTTATTAATACGGCGATTTACTTAAAGTGGGCACTGTAATTATAATTTCTTTATATTATATTAATTTAGAATTCATTTAATTCGGAAGAAGTTGTGAGATTTGCAATCCATTATTTATTTTTTTTTTTCTTTTTTTTTTGTATCCTTTTACTTATTTAGCTTTGGCTAGCGGCAACCAGGTCCCTCCTACTCAAACGCGTATAGCCCCTATCGTTTAGGATGTTACGGGCTAATACATTGGGGGCTATTTCTAACCTTTTTAGGTATCTTCCTGCATATTTTTTAATTTCAGCTTTCACCAAGAGCACATCCAAATCTTTGTGTATATTTGCGCTGCAGCAATAGTTTCTAAGATTTTGTTCTATTGTCTTTGGATTTTATCTACATTTGACAAGGCACTACCCCATATTTGGATTCCGCAGCACCAGATAGGCTTTAGGATGGCTTTATACAGCAAGAGTTTGCAGTCTAAACCTACGGTGGAATTCCTGCCCATCAACCATTTTAATTGCACTGCTTGTAATTTCATTTGTGTTAATTTTGTGTCAATGTGACATTTCCAAGTTAAGCGCCTGTCGAGGGGAATTCTTATGTACTTGACATTTGAATGTTCAGGTATTACCTGATATTTGATAGTAATAGGTGGGCATGTGTCTCTGCGCAGAGAGAAAGTTTGTGGATACATTTTTGTTCATTAACTCTATTCTCCATGTTTTTAATCAAGCTGAAACTTAAAGTTAAAAATGAAGTTGCACGAGATTTTTCTTAAAAAAAAAAAATTACAACTCTGACCCTTGAAAGGAGTATTTCATACTAAGAAAGTTAAACATTTCAAGGACCTTTCTTTAAAGCTGCCCAAAAGCATTTATAAAAATATTGCATGTCACCGGATTTATGCAATTTATTTAAACATGTAATCGAGTAGAAATGCAGTAAAACTGAATTTTGAAATATAATAATTATAAATAAATAAGAACTTCGAAGGCGAGGATCAAGGACAATAATCCCATATACGTTTTGGACGTTTAAAATTACGTTTTTTTTAATGACTGTCTAGTGCTAAGCATGTTACTGAATTGGTTAACACGTCGTAGTAGTTTCCTTGCATTAATTACTATAATTATTCTTTAATTGTTAGTGGGATTTAATTACAATAAAATAAATTATTTAAAGTGAGATAAAAAAGATATCTGTGTATTTAGCTTTTTCCAAATTTAAAGAATTCTATTTCTCTCCGGCTGAAGATCCTTTTTAAATATATCATTTTAGCATTCGATATTTTGCTACTTCATTGTGTAGCGTCATCAGAAGAAATGGAGATAAATTTATCTCATGCTTAGCAAGCATTTTTAAAGTGGTCCTTGCTAGCCATAGGATAAGAGCTCTACGATGTTAATTTGTCTTCAGCAAATGAGCGAAATAGCTTTATACGAGTAATAGTCCTGTCTTGCCTTGAATTTTAAATAAACTCTGAAAAACTTCAAAGGAAAATCTCTACTTGTTCCAAAACTCTCTTAAGGAAAACTTCCTCGGCCAGCGATATATTACTTTGGACAAACAAATTTATAATAAATTTTTTCTTTGTTCATAGACGAACCTGAGCATTTATTGAACAATATTATCTTCACACTTAATTTATTCAGGTATTCTACATGAATTTCCCTTCTACTATTCTTTCACTTTAAAAAGCATAAACAAAAGGATAATTATGTTTATTTAAAAATTGTTTAAATACAATTAAAATCATCTCGCTTTTTTAATTAATCTTCATTTGCTTATTCCAACAGCATATAATACACGTAATCAGAAAATGCATGCCATCATTATCAATTTTCCCAGTAGTCCTTCAGCTGCATAGCAAAGCATTGAATACAAGGTTGTGCAAGCCAATCCCGTCAAACAGCTCAAGTACGCGGCGGTTATCGATTTCCGAGATTAAAACAATGTTTTCATAACCTCTTTTTTAAATGGAAAGTTATAAATTTATGTAAAATATATTAATTTTTTTATAATGAAAGTAATATTTTTTGCAAAAAAGTATATTTAAAATGAAATATTCCTCCCTCTCCTGAATGTGTCTACTCTATTCAATCTTACGATTTTTTGTATGATTTTTTCATCATTTCTAAGTAATTTTTTGTTTCATCTTAATTGGAAAAATTATGAAAATAAAAAAAATGTTGCCTACAGGTCCTTTTTACTAGTAAATAATTGGCTTCGACAAATTAGACTGGTTTGGCAGTGCAATCCAGGAACTTCGGAGGTCTTCCTTTATTTATTCTCGAACTCCCTGGGCGGCTTTTAAAAGCTCTAAATTTTATTTATATTTATTAATTTGGCTTGCTTATCAATCACGAGCAGCCACTTCGAAGTTAAAGAAAATTTCAATTTCTGCTGATAAGCACCAGATGAGTGATCGGCGTATATTTCTGGAAATGAACAAAAATGCTTTTTTCTAAACGACGCCAGAAATAGTTAAAAATTTACTAAAAAGCAAAAATAAAAAATATTGTGCCCCATCTTTACGATGATGCTGATCGGCACGGAAGTATCGAGAATAAATAAGTAAAAATTATTAAAAGTTACTGGAATTTTGGCGATTTTCGGTTAAGTTTTTTTTCTTTTTTTCAATTTATTATTCAATTGATTTAAATTAATTATCTTAATATCTTGAATTTAATTTTTAATTCCAGTTGTGGCTAAGTTTGGTGGGATTCCTCTTTAGTTGACGAACAATAACAAATAAAATTATTGTAAAAATCTTTGAGGTATTGAAATTTGGGGTTGAGCAATTACCAAAGTTGTTGGGGACGGATTTCAATGGTAATCATGCTACAGCTTAGTGTGCATTGGGAATCCCCCAAATCTTATGCAGGTGACAGAAATTTTACCAAGAGCATGATCACAAAAAGTCTGTATTGGCAACTTTCATGATCATTTTACAATTTGTGCTGAATATCAGGTGGGCAAATAACGTCATGCTGAAAATTAAGCTGTAGATATAAGAAAGCTTTGACGGAAAGTGTAAAGAACACAAGACTTCCTCTGGCAAAACGCCTACTGTGCCAACTTTGATTCTTAGAGAAATATAATAAAGATACTATCACACTTGGCTCTCTTCCAAATATGTTTCATTTTGTTATCCAGTGCTAATGCACTCTCCACTAACTGCTGGGTATTTTTGCACTCATTCTCGTGTGTTTACCGAAAAGTTCATGTCTGTATACACGTGTACCATACGAGGTAATTTATTAATCATAATGCTGACTCTTATAAATATTGTAAATTCTTCGTTTTATATTAATTTTCTTTATAAATTCTATATAAATTTATGCTTTTTACTCCATCCCCCTAAAAGCGTATTTCAGTTTATAAAAAATTTGCATGCTAAAATATTTTTTAATTACAATCGCATAAAAAGGGAAACAGCAGGTCATAATTAAAAATATAAATAGTTTTTAAAAGGGATCCGGTTAGCACAAACAGTTTTAAACAGATTTAATTATGATAAACGAATCGATTAATTATATAAAATCTATGCGAGATCGTTCCAAAAATATTTGGTTTTATAAAGAGGCCTTTTGGTTTCTTATAAAAACACAATTTTTTTTGTAATATTTTAATTTCTTAAAAAGCCACAATTTTCCGTGCAGCTTTTAAACAAGTTAAGAGGCAATTTTATATCCTTTCCATGTAGTTCCTTTCCATTTTATGGCATCTTCTACTTTGTCATCTTACAACAGAATGAGTGCGTACACAATTCTTTTTCTTTTTTTTGTGTGCTTTGGGCTACTAGGAGGAAAGCTAATTCAAAGCTTAGTGTGATAAAGTTCCGCATCGTGTTGCTGCATTTGCTTCAGCCTGTTGCTACAAATCAATCGTGTCTTATTTATTGAAAAACTATGCAAAAGTTTAAAAAGAAATTTTGAAGGAGTTATGCTTTTGGCATTATGTTTTCGTTAGGAAGGAAATAAAGCAGAAATGTACGAGTATTTATTATTAGAGGTAATCGCGCCAGTGGGCCAGACTTTGGAGCAGCTTTTACTACATATTCTGGGCGAGTTATGGAAACATCGTCAGTTATAACCTCAAATCCTTGCATATATAAATTGCCTTTGCCTTTTGCAAATACATCATACTTTAAATTCAAGAAGAGCTTTTTTTTAAAATAAAAAACTTTCACTACCAAAAACATCATATTTTAAAACAAAAATCCATTTAATACTGAGCATTTAATACGTGAAGATGATTTTTTGCTTTTAAATTAAATGTTATTTTTCTAATTAAGTTTTTTAGTGGCACCAAAAATCATTTCAAAATAGAGAAAAATTTTATAGAGAAAAAGTATTTTTTCTAAAGCTTTCAAAACGTTTACTAACACTTCCGCTGCTTATAAGGTACCATGAACTTTTGTAACTGAAGTGAAAAAATGTTTCTCTAATATTAGAAAATATTTTGAAAGTTATTCGAGATTATTCGTTTAAATTTGCAATTTTCATTGTACGAGTATGTCGCTTCTCCGACAAAATTTGAATCACATGATTTCCGTTTCCTCTTTCTTATATTTCAACAGAGGTAAAGAGATTTTAGAATCTAAACTCTCTTACTGAAGTGAATATCCTCACTGTGCAATTCCTCTACTTGTATTTGCTATTTAATCTCGTAAAGCTTATACACACTTCTGAGGTAAATTTTTTTTTTGGGTTTTTTGTGTTTTTTTTTTTTTGATAAATTGCAAAATTTTATAGAGAGGAAAGAGATGCAAAGAATTCATCGTTGCTTCATTTCCTTTATGGAAAGCTAAACTGAATGCAATTGTTGCTTGAATTTATGAATTGGTTTGGTTTAGTAGTTGTAGATTGCAGTTCGCTTGTAGCCTTGATGTGTGCACAAGTGAAAAATCGTATCTACTTTGTGAAATATCACATGCATTCGCATTAGGGTGGCGCTGGCATTAATAACAAAAAACATCTTTTCAATTTTACGGCCCTTCCTATATATTCAATAAAGCTTATTTTGAAATGCAGGGTTTTCCAAGTACTTTTTATATTATTAATTTTTCCGTCATTGGACAAAACTGCTGATTGCAAAAGCAATAGGGGGCGTCAGCAGCAGGTTTGATAAAGAATGCTCGATGCTCAGCAATTGGCCCGAAATTGAAACTGAAGAATTGAAAAATTAACTACAACTAATTCAATAATTGGCGGCTCCCTATAATTATTCAATACTAAAAGCCTAAGAGGCTTAAAAGGATCTTCAAAATGTTTGCTGATCGTACTTGTATTTCGAAGCAGTTCTCTTTAATCATTGCCAATTGACCGCATATGGTTTGGTTTTGAAGCCAGTGTTTACTTAAGACACCCACTAATACGATCCTCGAAAGTCATGAGTCATTCGCTTTAGTTAAGGCCTGAAGAGTAAATTTTGGGATTTATTCAAATTTAAATCCACTCAACTGGGGACATCCCTATTACACGCTCTTTTGCTACAGATATATGTAATTTGCGACGATTGAAGCGAGTATTCTGTGGCAGTTGTTTAGTATGCCTTCTGGTTAAAATTGTGTAAAAATGCATTTAAATTTTTGAACAGTTCATGATGAAAACGAAGAACACACAAACACACACACATCCAACAACACTGACCGACCGATTAAGAGAGAACTGTCAGATGTCGCAAAGCTTGTACGTTCCATGGAATCCTTATGCATGAATCTAAAATAGTTAGTTAAAGGCAAATGGTAAGAATGCTGTGTATGTGCCGTTAAAGGACATCCATTTATTTGTGCCGTGTTATCCTTTCACAGAAAAATTTTAGTTATGCTGCAAAAAGAAAAAAAATAATACAAATACAAATTGACATGATACAATCACATCGATAAGCAGTTGAAATACAAACATACTGTATGCCGCAGAAAGTAACATGTGCTGATAAAGGAAGAGTTAGTTGATGATCAAAAGGGGGATGGGCGGACGCAAAACAACTAAAAAGAATAAATAATAAAGACGATGATACGGAGATTGACGAGAAATCATATATAAAATTTGTTTTTGTTTAACAGTTACTGATGGAATGAATGCTGTTCTTGGAGTATTCAATGAATAAAAATGAATGGCAAACAGCTAAAGGAGTTCGGGTATGGGGAGGCAAGATACAGATGCATAAACAAGTAACTGCATAACCAGGTATTTAGTGAATTTTGCATATTGATGTGATTTTCCAATTATGTCTTTAGGGAAATGCGTTAAAAACATTCATTTCATCTACGAGATAGATTTTGGTTTCATCTGTGTTACAACTTCCGTATGCACGTACACTGGAGTTGTAGAGCTGGATGTCATTAGGGGAAGCACCGTCGCATAGAAAACGTTAACACACTTTAATTACTTGATAATTTAGTTTTTCTTTTCACTGCTTTAGTTCTCAAGCATAAAAGTGCTCTGATGGGTGGGAAAGCGGGTAGTTGGGGGCACATCTTGAGAGTCAAATTGCCTAAAATTGTTGGCGTTATCGGCTTTTTTTCTATTTCTATGAACGGTCAGTTTTTAGAGGTTGCCATTGCGTTTTATTTTATTAAAGCGAAAACCACTTTTTTATACTTTTTAGGGAGCTTGTTATTTTTCCTTAAATCCAATTTATTTTATAGAAATTTTTAATTTTGGATTGTTTCTATAAATTTTGTTTTTTATTTTTATTACCAATTTTTCCTCAGAAAAATATTAAATTTTCTACAAAAAACAATAAAACGTATAAACAAATTATTAAATATTAAATTTTATATTTTCCTGAGGAAATATTGAAAATAGATATAATTTTTTTTTTAATAAAAACGATTTTAAAAAATGTTGCTTAAGGAACGCATGATCAAACGATCTCTGTTCTAAGTCTTAAAGATATATTTTGAAAATGTTTAATAAAACAAAATAACTTTCCAATATTTTATGAAGCGCTTCAAATTTAAAGTCTGTTTGACTTTTAATTTCTCATGTGACGGGAGTGTAAGCGGATGTTGGATGTGTCTTCTGGAAGTGTCTTGTCGATTTCAAACATTAAAATCTACAATTCTTGCGACAGTTAAATTTATGACAGTTTAGCTTTGGAAAATTTTTTCTTAAAAATCAATGTCATTTATTTTACAGGACACTTTCAATAGGCGGCTCTTCCAAGGTCATCTATTGCCTACGAGAAATCCAATTAAATTTATCGTTTTAATGTTTTCAACTTTTTAAGGTTGTTTTTAGAATTTTGTTCACTTCCCTTCCCTTCAAGAATGCTTTTTCTCTTTTTGGGAATTTCTTTCTTTCAATTAAATAAATTAAAATGATTCGACATAAACGTTTAAACGCACATGCTCTCAGAGTCCTTAGAATTTTTGAATTGCGTTTTAGAAAAGCAATAATTATAAGGAAAGGGAACACAATGATATTTTTTAATACTTACGTGTGTGTTCCGGAAATGGAATGATGAAAATGTTATTAAACTATTTTGATATTTAATAAACATATTTGTAAGTGCCGTAAACTTTACAAAAATGTGCTACTTTTCATGATAAAAACCATTAAGTAAATGTCCTTAAGCATTGAAAGGAAAAATATATAAAAAATAAAAGAAACGAATAACAAGGAGGCATGCGACAATATTCAACATGTTATCAAAAAGACATCAAACATCACCTTTTGTCATCGTCAGTGCTATCGTCAGTGGCAGCAGCAGTAGCAGCAGCAACAGCAACAGAAACATCAACCACAAAGAAAGACGGATAGACAAAAGCACAAGGATGTATGCATATTAATAAAGGAGATAAAAAACAAATATATGAATTAAAATAAAAAGTAAAGAAAATATGAATCACTCCCCTTCGTAACGATAAAAGAATGTTTTCAATAAGAAAAGTTAAAATTATTGTCACTGTCGAATTGTCGTACAGAATGTCATCAAAAAAACAACCAGGAAAAAAACAGCAAATTATAAAAAGCACATAAAGGTGAACGAGATGAAAAGACAAAGTTTTTCTTTATTCCTTTCTGTATGAATCTGTAATCTTTCTGTTGGCATCATACCCCATCTCATTTCGAATTCCTCCATTTGCATTCCCTTCCAATAATTCCTCAAGTATTTGGCTCTTTGCTTCTGAAATAAAACAGAAGGACTTGTAACAATTATTCATTTACTTGTACTTGAGTTAAATACGAGTATTTAAATCTGAAAGCCATTCCGTCCATTAATTTATAAACTCGCAACATTAAAAAAATTAAAAAAATTATTTTATAAGAGTTTTGTCTAAAAATTCTTTATATCTTTTCAGATTGTAAAAATTAATGCTGCTTCGCAATGATGCTCTCCTGATTTCCGGTTCTGTTAATTATCAAAGCAATTCCAATGAAAATGACTTTCAAACTCCAATAAAGCTGATCTCATTTCTGGCCAGCGAAGAAATACTTGGGATGTTGTTTATAACAAGCACTGTTGCAACGAACTTTTTTATAGCGAAACAACAAACAAACAATCGAAACAGATGATTTCTAATAATTAATAAAGTTGAGAAAGCAAACAAAGGTAAATGAATCTGTAAACTTTATAAAATTCCAAAATCAACATTATCCATTTTTGTATTTTTTTTTTTGTTTTTTGTATGAGTTTGACAAATTCTTGTACTACTATGTTTATAATCAACTGGAATGTCCGCTCTCTTTGAGTTTGTTATAACCGTGTTCGACTGTGATATAAAAACACCGAAAATCCCTTAAATTTTCAACCCTACCCCACCATTCATTCTCGTGCATCCGCTAGAATAAAATTTTTTTATTTCGCCTCAAAATATGCACTTGTTTTGGAACCATTTCATGCGAAATATATGTTTTTTGAAGTATCTATAGATTTTGGCTAAAACCACTTAAGACGCCTCCTCCTCTCTGATCGAACCATTAGAGCAATAAATTCGAGCAATAACAATTCCGCCCCAAATTACTCTTCGGAGCAATTAATTCCTGATGCAGTGAGTAGTACGAAGTAACATCCAAGTGAGTCCAATTGGTGTAATGGCTGAAAATTGCAATATATGTTACTTACTAATAGATCTTTTCCTTTCTTATGGTCTATGTATAACGAATACTTCAAGTTTGAAAAGGTCACTAGTCCTTGTAATTACTAGGCAAGGGAATTTAACGGTATCAATGTTACTTAGTAGAATAGTCGCAATTTATTCAAGCGCTCGACACCGTACAATACACATGCTACGAGTCAGTTGCTAATAAAAAAAATCGTTCAGATTTAATCGTATTTAATCGTTCACGTATTTAAATGAATACTCTCTTTAGTGGACCACTGTAAGGGTATACCCCCATAGATGAGTGGATAATCAACAGGCTACTAGCTAGGAGGTCGCGGATTCTATTCTCAGCCAGACCCTAGGGAAGTTAAGTTGCAAAAAAAGAATGTTCGAAGACCAGTTAACTATTCAGAAGTGCTATTCAGCTTTTAACGATTTTAGCCATAGTATAAGTTAGTCACAGATATAATCGTAGCGGCAAGTTAATCAGTATGATTTTTCGAGGTTGCCATCTTACAAATTTTGACAAACACAATGAAGACCACAAAAAAAAAAACGAAAGGAATTATGATTTGCATTTGTAGAAATAACTTTTCTTCTTAATAATTTTATCTATATTTCATTGTAATTTTTAAGTGTTTTTTTTTACAAGTTAAAAAGCTTTACAATTTCTGCAGTGGAGCACCACATGAGAGATCGGCGTTCAGTTCTGCAAACTAACAAAAACACTTGTTGTTAAACGATGCCAAAAATCGTTCAAAAATTACTGAATAGCAAAAACGCAAATTTATTTAGCTTTTCAACGCAGTAGCGATATGGAGTTTACAATATAAGTTTATTTATTGAATTTGAGAATCTGGCAAGGCGGTGGAGATCTCTAGTTCCCCCCCGTACACACACATTTTGCTCTGACACATGGAAGTAAATGCTGAGAAATTATCTGGGATGAATTTTTGTATTATAACACCATTTTCATGTAGCTGATCCAATCCGCAAGCTCCTGACCTACGAGCGGGCAGAACCTAAGAAGATATCTCTTCTGTGGATTCATTTGCTCACTGGTATTAAAATGGTTTTTAAGTGACTGTGACATAGTCACTGGCCACTTATATAATATGCCAGCTAACAATGGCAGTGTACTTGGCTTGAAAGAGCTTTCGGAAGGATACGTGAAAAAATTGCTTTACTTTACATGTAAAAAATGTATTTTTTTAAAATACATTTTCTACACTACTATTCGTTTTCTGCTTAGTTGGTTATAGTGGATCCCACTTGTGGGAGGGGCTATTCCCTCCATACTCATCTTAGAGAATAACCATAGTTGAATATTAATTTTTATAAATTTCACTGCATAGACATTTTATTAAATCATCAATTTGGCAGGAAATTTCTATTTATTAATTTTTAATTATATTAATTGCTTTCTAGCTGTATGTTGAATAAACATTTTCATTGGCTTTCCCACATTTCTGTATCTCGTCTGAGCTTTTACACAAAAGAAGGCATTCTCTTGCCACTTAAAGCCAGAGATATTACAAAGGAAACAGTGACGAATGTATGAGTAAAGAAGAAGGCTGGAGAAAATAATAATATTAGAAGGTGAAAACACACACTTGTACGAACACATTTGAATGCTTCATTTATTAAATTGCGATTATAAAAATTAAATAAACAACATGGAATATGAAAGCCATGAAGATAAAAACATTTCCAATAATAAAACAGACAGGAAAAAAAAAACAGCAGCATGCCAGAGGAGTTGAAGCAGCTGTAACGAATCTTAAATGTCCTTCAGCTGTATAAAAGTCAAGTAAACATGTTTTCGAACACCACTTCTATTATTTTTAATTTAATTATTTATCATGCAATGAGAAAATAGTTCAGGACTTTATACGCTTTTCCAGCAAAAAGGACGGACGGTAATTTGCACAATATTCGTTTGTGTGTCGCTAATAATCTATATATTTTCTATGCATATATAGTAAGGGAAGTCGTCAGTCATTGTGTCTGTCTCTTCTCGGTATTATTAGTTTACAAGCCGATACAAGTATAAATTCTGGATCTCAATCAAGTTGATTGAGCTTTATCCGTCTGTCTGTCTGTCTGTCCTCGGCATTTTTTTTTTGGCAATTTTGTCTTGGCAGTATTACTTTACAAGCCGGTAAAGTATATATATTCCGGATCCATATAAGGGGGAAAGTTGAATAAACTTTGTCTGTCTGTCTGTCTGTCTCTCTGTGTGTCTGTCTGTCTCTCCTCGGTATTTTTTTTTGCAATTTTGTCTTGGCAATATTACTTTACAAGCCTGTAAAGTATATATATTCCGGATCCATATAAGGAGGAAAGTTGAATAAGCTTTGTCTGTGTGTCTGCCTATCTGTCTGTCTGTTCTCTATATTTTTTTATCATATTTGTAGGCGTGTAAAATGGTTAGAATTTTTTTTACAATTGTGCAGTATAAAAGCCACCAAAATCGGCTGGTGAACAAAAGCCATATACATTTTATACATGTATTGGTGAAAGTGTAAAATGAAAGTAATTCTTCAATGCAGTCTAATTGCAGTGCACAAGAAGACTAGTCGAACATGTTCTTGGGGAAGGGTGTATAAAATTCGGCATAAGCCAATAGATCCCTTTTACTTGTTTTAGTTTGCAATTTAAAAATTGTTAAAGTAATACATTTTTAAAAAATTTTTTATTTGTTAGATATTTGAATTCTTATCGGCGTTTTTGTGAAACTATTTTTTGTTCTAATTCCTCTGCATTTTTTTTTTTTTTTTTGTAGGTCTAAATATTTTTGTAGTAGTTGAGTTTATACCGATTTCTGTAATTTTATTTATCGCAAACATTTTTACATTGCGGTTGCTGAAGGGATTAGTGTAGCTACTTTGTAGGGAGTTGCTATGTCAACCAGCCCACCGCCAGTCGCACCATTATTTTAACAAGGCTACTATCTGGCCTTCTAAAAGCTACTTGTGTTTTGTTTATAAGATTTAATTTGTAAAAGGAAAAAAGTTAAGCGAAAGTGGAAGGGAAGGAAGGTGGCAGTTTGTACTCCAACAGTTGGCTCTTTAAATGAGTGCGTGAACTCTAACTTATTTATATCAATTTCTTTCTTTCTACACCTCCCTGTTCAACTTCAGGACTTTTTCTTTTTTGCTTTATTTGTTAAACATCGTCGGCATTAAAAGCAGCAGCAGCAACAGCAGCAACATCAACAATATCTTATAATTGAAATATTGCAATCAGCTACATTTGAAAAATTCAAACATTCAACTGCCAGCGATATTTAGCAAGACAAAGAGAGGAGTGTAATCTGCTCAACTAAAAAGAATATAAAATTTCAAAAGGTTGGTAAAAATACACAACAGCTACAACAACAGCAACAAAAATGACTTGAAACTTTAAATTATATTAAATTGTAATCGAAAAAGTTTGGGAAACTTGGCCAAACAAATGCAAAACAATAACATTGTTTTTAAAATACAATATTAAAGTTTTGTTTTGTATATAATAATTTTCTTTTACACAGATATTTTTTATTTAGACATTTTCTTCTGGTGCGAGTCTCTCATCTGTTAAAGCAGTTACTTTAAGGTTATACGAATTAAATATTCCTTATCAGGCCTTCCATTAAGGATACACATTTTTTTTTTTTTTTTTGTTAACTGAAATCGGGTGCAACCTGTAAAGCAGTTACTTTAAGGTTATACGAATTAAATTGCTGAAATCACTATTCCTTATCAGGCCTTCCATTAAGGATACACATTTTTTTTTTGTTAACTGAAAGCGAGTGCAACCTGTAAAGCAGTTACTTTAAGGTTATAAGAATTAAATTGCTGAAATCACTATTCCTTATCAGGCCTTCCATTAAGGATACACATTTTTTTTTTGTTAACTGAAACCGAGTGCAACCTGTAAAGCAGTTACTTTAAGGTTATACGAATTAAATTGCTAAAATCACTATTCCTTATCAGGCCTTCCATTAAGGATACACATTTTTTTTTTTTGTTAACTGAAATCGGGTGCAACCTGTAAAGTAGTTACTTTAAGGTTATAAGAATTAAATTGCTGAAATCACTATTCCTTATCAGGCCTTCCATTAAGGATACACATTTTTTTTTTTTGTTAACTGAAATCAAGTTTAACCTGTAGGAGGAATTTTAAATATTTTAAAAACAAATTGCTCTGTCGAAATGCTACTTTAAAGAGTTCCATGAAATGATGCGCAAAGGAAGAATCGAGTAGCTGCAATTGTTTGGTTTCCGATTTAATTTTTTCCTTATTCGTTGCTTTTTCATTCATTCAACTCTTCCGAAACCTTTCACCAAGTATTTTACATAAAACGACAAAGACGTGGATTAAGTTAATTGGTATATAAACGTCGTAGAATAGGGCGAAATATAAGCACAGAAAGGCTTCCTAATTCCCTCATTAAGTGCTAAATTGTAAGATGTCCATCTCAGTAATTAAGCCAATTTGTTTTTCTATGCATTAGAATGGATCCAACTGTAGGAAAACTGTCTGGATAGAAGAGGCCCAGAGCTTCCAATGCAGTATGTCCATCACAATAGACAAACCCTTTTGAAAGTTTTAACGCAAAGTTTTTAATCTGCCTCCTAAGCACACTTTACCCCACTTTACTCATTTATAAATTATTTAATTGAGAGGATATTCCAACACGACGAAATAGTTTAATTAGCGCCACTTGTAGCAATTGTTTAATACAATAAAATAAATTTCAATTGACCGAATAGCAGTTAAACCAATTTCAATTGCTATTTAACTTTTATTTTATATGCAAAATTACATTAACAGACGTCAGTAGCAAACATTTGCTTTCGAAGTCGTAACACTCCCGCTCCAAATGCTCTAATAAAACCGAAATTGAAAATAATGTTTATTGGAGGATTTAAAATATACAAAATAAATGTGTATAAAAATTGGCAAGAACAACTTTAATCTCTATAAAGTAAAAAAAAAATAACGATTTTTTATGAAGCGTATTAAAGTAATAAAAAGGAAACAATACAGTTTGCATTGTTAACATGTCCTTACACATGCACAGTCGCTTGAGTGTGTGACAGCATTGTTGCCTGCAAACAAGGCCAGCTGGCAATAGACTTGGGCGATGGGCTGAAATAAAATTATTTTATTTTGTTGAAGGTTTTTGATTTTCATGACTTATAAAGAAATTTTTTCGCAATACGAGATTTCTCAACACTGCAACAGATTTCAAAATATTTCAGAACGAGCCGATAAATTGACTAAATTCGGTTAAATCCGAATTTAATGCCGACATTAAATGTCGATGTTCGCTGTTTACGAATTTTTCCAAATAAAGTTTGGAGTTGGAAACGTATGAAACGTGTGAAACATGTGTTTGAATACAGCTGACAAGAGCGAAAAGTATTTCATCATTTTCAATATCGATAACAAATCATAGCTCGTTTATCTGAATTATTGCAATTAAAACTTATCAAAATAAACATTAAAAACTGAAAAAAAAATATAAACAACAAAATGAAAAGTGAACAATATCGCAATTCGGAGAGGGAAAGAAGTTGTTGATATTGTAATACCGTGTGAACACAGTATTAGGCTTGCAATCTGTAAACTGCCCCCCAATAGGCGAAATTGCATATGAATACAATGCGATATTTACGCTCGCATAGCATGTGTTTATTTAAACTGTGATTGCAATAAATTTAGATATATTTTGTGAAACAGGCATATGAGAATTGCAACAAATGCAAATTTAGCAGTCATGGCAAAACCTTATGCTTCCTCTGCAAATGTGGGCGTTATAAATATTTGCCAATCAATACCCCTTGTCAAGAGAGTTCGATGCTGCACTGATCATATCTTTCAAGTCGCTGGATGCTGCTATTCTCTATCCTACAAAAACGTACGATTTGTCAAATATGGCTGGTCTGCTGACAAAATAGTATAGTGTGTCCTAAAAATGTATTTGTGTGACAGCTTTTTTGTCAAGTCGTACGATTTGGAAAAGTTTATGAAAATTTTCATAAAATGATACTTTTTACGCGATCAGAGTTGCCTTCACTTCAAGCCACAGAAAAAAAATTGTTTGCATCATATTTGCATGATAGTGTGGCACCACCAACACCACCATTTTCATACGATTTAAAAAAAAAACGATGGAATCACATAAGATTTTCGTGTGAATGACTCGTACGACTCTGTACGAAGCAATGCGAAGCAATGCAGATCTCTGCAATCTTTATACCATTTCAGTAAATTTCTCGGCATTTAAGTTTTAGATGAAGAATTCATATCTTTCATGTTCGTAATAGATACCCATTTCTGTTACGTTTGCTTGCGTTGTTATGATTTTTCGAATAAAATTATGTAAAACAATTTTTTTATTTCGAAAATATGCGACTTTTCTTAAATTCGGAACTTCCGTGTAATTAAATTAATTCAAAAACACGAAAAATAAATTTGGCGACGAAAAAGTTGTTACCAAATTTTTAATTTTTAGTAAAAAGTAATGACGTAACAAAAATTTAAGTGTTCCCCCTCAGGCATAAATCTAATCTCACGAAAAATTAGCGATGAAATTGAAGCCTCACCAAACAGTCTTAAAATAAAAACAATTAAATTGAACATAAAATTCATTATAAAATTGTTGGCCGAGTTTATTGTTAAATGAAACCAAATTTGTGCATGTCGAATTCAACCAATTTACGATGCCCCCAAACCTTCCGGATTAATTATTTTTTAATGTGAATGTAAAAGGACGATAATAATTTGTACATTAAATAATGGAAATTATTAGAAGAGACCTGCTAACCTAACGGCTTTCGTGAATCCATAATGTCGACAATTTTAATTCAGGAAACGTAGAAAACAGCTGTTCGAACCAAACTTGTTTATAATACGCACTATATATCATACCAGACTGTTGTAAAGACTGCTGCAAAAATAGAATAGTCTGGCATAAAAATGTCCGATATAGGAATCTAAACAATTTTCATGCGATCAATCAGCAAAGAAAAAATTGGTTTGCATTAATTTTGTGTAATAATGTGGCACCTACAACACCAGCTTGATGCGATTTTTTAAAATATGTGGGTATCACTATCAGATTTTCATGGGAATGAATCGTAGGACTGTGTAGGATAGTGAAACGAGGCTTATAGCAATAGAGTTGTGGTCAACAGCTGATTATGAGTGCGGTTGTGTCACTTGGCATTCATATGTAAGTATTCGTCTTTCACTGTGTACTTAAGAGTTTATAGAGGTGACTATTAGCTCCGAATGCACTTACAGTACGCTTCGTTTATAGTCACTGTTTGTAAATGTAATTATAAAATATATATTGCGCATTTCGTATTATGATTTCATTTTTCATAACAGCAATTTAACAGCGGATGGAAGAGACACACTTATGCGGATATAATTGCCGTTACTGTACACCGCAAAAAATGTTTCTAAATCAGAAAGCAGAAAGACAACTACAGATTCCCTAAATAATTTCCTTCCGTCTTTGCTTGCATTCTAAGCATACTAGTAACAAATGCCCGTTTATGGAATTTTTGGTATGCCGTTCCTACTTTGATACCCATCTACGTCAAAAGGATTTCATATACGGATGGTCATTGGTACAATATTAGATTGCAAGCCTATAAAGTATATATATTGTGGATCCATATAAGGAATGAAATTCATTAAGCTTTGTCCGTCTGTCCCCGGTATTTTTTTGTGCAATTTTGTTTAGGCAATATTACTTTGCAAGCCTATACAGTATAAAGTTGAACAAACTTTGTTCGTCTGTATGTCTGTATGTCTGTCTGTCCTCTATATCTTTTCTGTCGAATTCATTGTGCTTAATGGAGCATAAATTTTTGTTTTAAATCAAAAATTTAAAAAAGCCGAATATCGCTTGGAATATAAAAAAGCAATATAATAAAAAATCATTTTACACATTTATTGTAGCGTACAAGAATAGTAGTGGAACATGTTCTTAGGGAAGGGTGTATAAAATTCGGCATAAGCCAATAGATCACTTTTACTTGTTTTTGTTTGCATTTTTAAAATTTTTAAAGTAATAAATTTTTAATCAATTTTTTATTTGTGAGATATTTTAGAGTAGAGCACTTTTAAAAAATTTTGTTGCATATTCAGTTTGAAAGAATGGAAGAGGAAGCCTGGAATAGAACTTAAAAGCCAAATACAAGTTGAACTGATAAAATGATCTTCAATTTTCTATAAGAACTTCTCGTTGAACGGAATAATATGATGGGCACCGAAAATTCTCTTTAACAATTAGAAAAAAACATCAATTCTTTTAAGCAGCGATTTCTTTTTGTCTTTTTTTTTTTTTTGTTGCCATTTTAAAGAAAAGAGCCTGCCCACATTGTCGAACTTTTGTTGTGTAACTTTGGAGTTTATGGATGAAACAGGAAAGTGTTTTCGCGGCAGCATAACAGCAGCTGTTGGGGCATTTAAATAAATAAAGTACCAGATTCATTCACAAGTGATTGTTTTAAGCACATTTTACGCTTAATTAGTTGAAATTTTTATCACATTTTTATGATAAAATAAGGCCGTAAAACATTCAGAATATAAAAAGTGTGCAAGAAAAAAAGAGATTGACAATTTTCAATTACCTTGAACATAATCTGTAGATTTTTATGGCCATTGACGTCGTAAATCACCTAAAAACGAGAACGAAACAAAACTTTATTAAATATTTATGTAAAACTACAGAGCTGGAAATGTGAGAGCAGATGTAAAGAAACAGAGCGACTATGTAGAAGCAATAAATTGTGTAAAGAATGAACTGTTGAATAATAAATGTGCAACTGGTGGCTTTTAAGTGAAATTCCATACAGCAGGAGTGGTCGCAGAAATCAATTTGCTCTTGATTCTGGTACAACGGCAGTATAACAGTTGTGGGTAAAGTTTCGATGAAAGAATTTAAGGGGGAAATCAAATCGAAGTTGTTATAAAATTGTTATAAAGGAGAAATAAGGAGCAATGAGTAAAGCTTTATGTTACAATAACAGTTTGTAATATTATTTAGAAACAGTCACTGCCACTGTTAACGAAGACGAACGCTGTTAAATGCATCCAAAGCGTGTGCCGCCGTTTTAACTGAAAAATGAAACGTGCACACGGAAATTTCGTCCAACGTTATTCGCGAATTCATTAATTTACAAATAATCGGATGTAATCATTTCTAAATGGAATAAAACAAAATGTGAGATTATTATCCTTCTTACCATTTCATTACTGGTTAATTTTATTTACTTGTTACCGTGTCGTGTAGCGAACAACTGCTGTACTAGATGTACATATTTTTGAAATCAACTGCGGCTATCTCCGGCTGAACGCTGAATTAATAGTGGGCAGCTTGACGAAAAATAAAAAAATAAATAATAAATGCATTGAAGACAGTTTTTTTTTTGAATAAGAAAACTTTTCTTTAAATTGAGAAAACATTACAAACTGCCATAAATTTTTTGAGAAAAAAAAAATTTAAAATTAAATTTATATTGAGTTTGTTGCCACAGTGCTACTACGACTTTCTCCAAAGTCTAAATCATAATTTTATTTTTATGTGTTTTATTATAAAATGTGAAATCGCTGGCTTTTCTTAAAATCAATTCTTGTCAATTCACGAATAGACAAAGAAAATTCGTTTGTTAATTTTAGTTTAATTTTTGAAAATTTTTTCCATTTGGAATAAAATAGAATAAAATGACGAACTTAAATTGAGGCAAAAAATTAACTGAATGTTTGTTATCAATTGCGTTTTATTTTACCACCTCTGGCCGATCTAGTGATGAAACAACAATGTTAAGAGCTTAGCGTTCAGGTAGTTGTCCTTCAGTTTCTCAGTTAGATTTAATAAATTGGAGCGGTAAACAAACTTAAGACTGTCAGATGATTCACTATCAGGATTCGATTTTCTATTTCAATTTTCAAATAACGCTTTTGGCACCAGCGGAAATGCATGAGAAGAACAAATCTCGAAATGAAATACGCTGGCGAGAAACTAAGCCTTAAATACGCGATAAAAAATTATATTAATAATTTAAAGTATCCATGGAGGAGATTTGGCGAACCAGCAAAGTGTACTTCACTATTCTATTGCTATTGCAATAGAAGTTGATCCACTGAAATTAGTTCATCTCTTTGAGTATTAAAATGGTTTGAAATACGAGCTTATCAAGTTTTGTTCACCTTATCTTATCCATCGTTGCTATAGAAGCCACTCTTCCTAAGCAGATATGGGCTACTAGCAGGGATTTTGTGTGTCATACGCTCTACGGGAAGTGGATAGTACCTCTGTCTAGTCCCTACTAAATTGGGTAGAGCCATTTCCAGGACAATGTACTCCATTAATTGCATGCCTTTTTTGAGGCTTGTCTGATTACAAAAAATAGTCTTACGGATGAGCCAACTAAATAATGCCCTGAAACATACTACTGTGCATGTAAACCAGTGCATTGGGAGCCCCCTACTATTATTCCAAATTATATATCGTTACCCTACTATTAATATTTAGTTTAGTTTAGGTGGGATTAATTTTTGCTTAACCATTTTGATGAAATAGAAACTCAGGAAGAACTTGTTGCACTATGGGTCCAAAATGGAATTGTTATGAGAACTCGTACAAGCAAATGGAGTGTTACAGAAATGCCACAATTAATTTGTTCACGTCGCAAAACCCTTCTATGACATAAAAATGTGTGAAATAGGCAGGCCAACGGCCATCTGATGTATTAGGCAGTGACTATGATGGAGATGTTTCAAATGTCATACCCCTGTCATACTTTTCTTTTGTCAAAATACTTCCGTATTTCAGTATTTACTATAAAGGGATTCTTAAAACTGCACCTGTATCTGGTACACAAAATAATACTCCAGCGTCCCACAGACTGACGAATAATAGAAGCGGGGGTATAACATTTCTAAAATCAATTTCAGCAGAAAAGCAAAAAAAAAATTTTAAAGAATTTAGGAAAAGAAGTGACCATGTGGGAATAGTTTGTTTCTTTTTTAATAACATACGAGACCAACTTTGTACATCTAATAACTAAATGTTGTCCTTTATTGCCTACGGGACATACGAATTAACAATTTTTGTAGATGTTGGTAAAAATGGAATGCTGAAACTTGACCTGCAATATATTTTAAGGATTAGATTGCCTTGTCCTTTCAACAAATAAAATTATTATTGTTTAATTTATTTTGATAAGAAGAAACGTCAGTGGTCTTTAAAAAAACAAAGTTTAATACTTAGCAGGAAGAATAAAGGATTTTATCTGAAATTAAAAAGTTTCGAAAAATTAGCACAACAGGTTTTTATCAAACCCATACTTTTTCCTAAAATAGATGTTTTCCCATGCAAGTGAATATCTGACAATACGTCACATGTACGTTACAATACTTTATTTCTTTAATTAAAATAAAAACAACTAGAAGCCGCAGCAGGCAGTGCTTCTATTCATATTATAATTATATACATATAATTGCAATATTAGGTACGCAAAGAAATAAATAAAATATAAAATTAATTAATCATTTATTTATTAAATTTATTAAAATAAAGAAAACGAGTTAATTAAAATAATTTTTAGCTCTGCCAAATTATTTTGTTATTAAAATGTAATTATTGTATAATAAATCCGTAGAATTCAAACTAAATGAGAATTATAGTGGAATTATTAGTATTATTATTTAATTTTTTTATATACAATTTTCGTAAAGAAAAATCTTTGAAAACAATTTTTCCTAAATGTTGTTGGCCACATATAAAAAAAAGGAATCTCGAGAGAAATATTTTTTTTTTATATTCGGCAAGCTGTATGCAAGCCCAACTGCATCCAATGGCGTGAAGGACTGATTCATCGATTCTCAATTATAATAAGAACAACAATTGACACATCTAAAGGCATACCTCTCCATGCAAATTGCAAATTTTATACATTTTACGTTTAAAAGTTATTTTTATTGCGCAGAAAAGTAAATAAATACAAACGGTAACGGATAGTTCTCTAATAAACTAAAAACTTTATTATTCACCAGCCAGAAAAAAATATTATTTAGCTCAGTTTAGCAATGAACTGAATCAGAAAGTTGTGATACTTTTCTATACGAACTGACAGTGTACGAAGGACGTCTACTTTTTGCTGCGAATATAAAATCTGATTTGCAATTCTAACACTTTTAGCTTTTCATAGCTGTCAAGTATTCTTTTACAATCGCGGTATATAACAGAGTAGATGTTTTTCAAAATCCTTTATTTTGGCTGCACGGCTGCTACTTACTCATGTTGCGATGCTGCTACTGCTGCAACACTACACTGTATCCATGAGCAAATTTTTAAATGTTCTGCTAAGTTACTTTTAATGACTTTAATGAAATCAGATATAAATACTCACTAGAATATCAATAAAATTCAAGGCGTTTGTAATATTCTACATACTTGAAGTCTTTATTGCAAATATATTGGGAAATTCACTGACGGAGTAGCAGTGACTTACCACATTCAGTCCACACTATGTATTTTTCAATTTATTTTTCACCACTTAGGTCAAAACGGTTAGTTTTAGTATATACACAACTCTGGCTGTCTTATAAAATTACATTTCCAACCCTGGGCTGTCACACAACCCTGGCTGTTCGCTCTTGTGTATGAGTCCTTGATTTGTAATTTATTTTTAAACGTCAAAGATTCCAGCAAAACTAATTACAAGGTAATGGAAACTATTGGACACGTTTGGCTTGAAACGGCCCAAACCATTACAGTGCAAACACACTCTGAAACAACTCTTTTGGTCTGTTACTTTTATCAGGCATCCGATTATTTAATTAATCTCTTGCCCACACAGTTTAGTTGCACTTTCTGTATTTACTTCTAGAATTTGAAAAAAGCAAGAAGGAAAAAGTAACATTTCTGACATCATTTCCCCTCATAGCTGGAGACTGACTTGTTTTCAGACCCTTTAAAGCCAAAACCACTTTGCAGTGACATGCTCCAAGCGGTGGCCATTGAACATTAGCAGCAGCTACTTACAGTATTAGAAAACAATCCATTCAACAGAAGTATCAAATAAGTTAAAGCAACCACACAGCATAGCAGTGGCTTACTAACCATTGTAAAGGATTTAGTAAAGGAAAAAAATTAAAAATATATTCAAACATAATAATCGATTTATATATTTTTCATTTTTTACCTTTCTGGAAGAGAAGGAAGCAAATACCTACTTTGCCAGCAGACAACAGCTCAATGGCTACTTTTGCAGTTGGTTTAGTAAATCGAATCAACAAACTCCCGTATGCGAGTATGCTGTACACAAACCTACGGCGTGTGTTTTATATGCTGGAAAATTTAGCTCAAAGTGACATGAAACTTGAACGAAAGTTAATACGCACATATAATCAATACATATAAGTCATTCTCTTACAATTACACAAACATAGTGTACAGTAGTGTACACATGTGCGAATAAAACACATATACTATAAACGAAAAGTTGGACAATAGTATCATGCCACGTGATGTAAAATGTATTTGAGACTGAGTTTTGCATGCCTTGAGTACATCACGTGCAAAATATTTCCGCCAAACACTTCAGATATCTGATATATATTATATCTAGATAGCATGGCATTGCAAGTCATATGCTGGTTTTCCATATCGCCTCCTAAATTTCACAACACATATCAGGTTTGTAAAAGTAATTGTGATCTATTGAAAACATTTTACAAATAATATCGTAAAAGTATTCGCGTCTGCGTAATGCTTCACCGTGCCAGCGCATGTATACTGCTGTTAATAAGTTATATATGTTTCAGATTTTTTACAATAACGCTCCATTCAACTGAAATTTTATTTTGCTTTTTAAAAAAATTTTGTCGTATTTACGGCGTGCTTCCGTAGGCGAATTCGTAATGAGCAGCCTACTAAACCGGAGGTAGCGAGTTTGATTCCTGCTTGGAACCCGACTGTTTCCTTGCTGACAAGCTGAAAGCTTAGCAGGTTGAGTTGCTTTCATTGAAGCAAATGAAATAGTTTCCTTATTACATTCCCGAACAAGATCAAATAATATATCATTCATTGCATATTTTTTTATGTGACTGACCTGAGACGCAAATATGGATTTGTCCATCTACCCTTGTATTGTGACTTTTTGATTTTCATTTATCTGGCCCCACAACCTAGATCCACACATCAAATGCGTTGCTGTATGAGGAAAGCTCCAAAGGCAATACTACTGTATATGTCGTTTTCCACTACAAATCGGCCGAAGTATTTTTCTTCAATTCATCAGTATTCCTTGTTAATATATTTTACTTTTTCGCTCTCTTCGCTTCCGCACGATCTGTTTGGAAATGGAATTCAACGTCAAGTGACACAAATAGAAAGTTATTCAAGTAACATAATTCTGGTACACGATTTTAATATCTTTATTCCAATTTATATTATAACACAACCGATTTCTTCACAGAACACATGGTACCATCACATACCAGGTAATCTTGTATGACCAGATTACTATTGCTTACCATAATATTGTGTACCCCAATCCACATATAGACTCACATGAAAGACATAACACAACATTATGTAGAGAATTAACTATTTTTTTAGCTTCCTCAGGGCAATTGATGTCCTTTGCAATTACATGCATGTCCTTGAAGAGTTAATGTTGCAGATTCTAAGAGATCATCGGCGGCTAAATTTTAATGAGAAAATTAGTTTTGAAAGCAAAAAGAATATATTTAATTACTCATTGGTATGGCAATGCATTCATATTATTATAATTTACAATTTAATTGCACAATGGGACCGCGTGTGAATTTATGTGAATACAAATTATAACAGAGAAAATAAATCAGTTTTATCTCATATTTTTATCTCCTTCTTCTTCTTTGCGTTTGGTTGCTTGTGTGCATGCAAAAATTTTACATATAAAAAAATATTGAATTTTAAAAATTCTAGATATTCAACCTAAAGTGTTTTTAAGCCGAAAAACTGAAAAAAATTCTTAAAATATAGTTTCTATTGGCAAGTTAATTACCCTCGTTGTCATATTAATGAAATTTGTTTTTATGTTCTAGTAAAATGCAAAAATTTACCACTATTGTAAATCCTTAAATCCTATTAGCCACTGTATAAATTTCCTAATTGAAATAATTGATTTTTAGTTTAAAGAATGTTCTGTATTCCTTCGGTAGCCGTCAAAGTAAAGCAGCAAAAGCTGCTCAATGATTGCTCAGTGTGCCAAACGAACCGCCCAGTATTAAGAATGAATTAATTTTAAGGTTTTTTTTTTTTTTTGCAATCTAAATCACTGTGCAATCTATAGTTACGGATCAAAATTCATGCATATTTACATGAGAATTATCCTTATTATAAAAATGTGTGTTTTAAATATAATACATGTGTACAAAATATAGCAAAACATGACAAGGAGAAAAAAAAATATTTGAAAAAAAAAATGTATCTTCAATGCCAATTTCACCTGTCAATCTAATCCGTCAAATTTAAGGACAGAAACCTTATGGATTTTTAACGAAAAAAAACATTCCTTTTAAATTGAAAAATCTAATTCATAAGTATGTTCGGGATTATTTTTTCCAATTTCAAACTTACACCGAAATCAGAGCCTGCCAGCATTTTTATAATGATTATAAAGGAAATTGCAAGCTAAGAAAGGATACGAAACTAATTTTGTTTGCAGGAACTGCTAACATTTGAATCGGCCACTGCTGTCCTTTTTAAATACACAGCTAAATATTATGTTAGGAAATTATATGATATATTAAAAGTATTTCCTGAATAAGGCAAAATCTTATATGGCAAATACTTATATTTCAAGTTGATGATTTTTGTATAGAGTTCTATTGCTGGCTAAAATGGGTATGAAGGGAGTTTCAATAGCTTCTTTTTCCTCTAAGATTACTTTTAATTAAACAATTTTAAGTTTAAATTTTTATAAAATATAATTTGTAAAATCCTTCGAAGGTCGGTGGTTGCTGAAATATCCAAGACACTCCGTGCAAAACCGGAATATTTACATATTACATGCATACATTCATATATTTGCCATTTTGCTTGCCTGGTCTAGATAAGGGTATTATCCTTCGAGCAACTAATTGTATTTAAATATTTTATAGAATGCCTATGAGAGCTTCAGAATCACATTCAATGCTATTCAATACTTTGTTCAACTTCACCAGCAGAATCTTAACCAAACAGTTTCAATACTGCTTCAAGGATACGACAAACCAATTGAGAATTATAAAAGCACAAGTTTAGTGGTAGGCTTCCAATATTTTCTCTCATACTTCTGACTGGGGTGTCATTTTCAAAACCGGCATGTACTACGTTCTGCACTGCTTGTGGCGTGGAATGTTTCCTACGGGTGCATTCTATAGCGATTTTTATATGTAAAGCGTATTGAAATTCGATTAAAAATATCGTTGCTTTTTCCAACTGTATTACTTTCCTATAAAAACTAATTTAAATTAAATAATTAATTAAATATACTTTTTTAATTCATTTAAGAGATATTCACGTATTTCTCGCTTTTTTGACTTTGCAATTGTTCATTGCTATGCGAAGGAGGGCGCAGACTATCGGCACTCAGTTTTGATTTCATTGCCTAAAAGTTGGAGCAAATTCGCTACGAATTGTCGCATATTCGAAAATAGTGGGCGTTCTTTCGCACTAGTGGCACACAACTTGCAACGAAAAATCGTTACTTTGAGACGATAGTGGGATATGAAACAGGATAATAGGAGCATGTATAATGACATCTATCGAAATGTGGCCGTGCTGGGAATCAAGTGTTTCAAACCGCTGCCTCAGTTTGTGATTCATCATCCTTTTAATAATGATGTAGCAGAAGTGGGAAAGTATTTTTTTTTTTCAATGTAATGAAAGTTAAATTTAGCATAATTTTTTGAAATTCACAATCGTATTTTCATATGAAAACTTCCGGAAAATTTTTTGGTGATTTTACAAAACGCTGTTTAATAAGAATTTTCAAAACTAAAAGGAGCGTTGAAGTTACCCAAAAAGGCTTTATTATATATAAATTTCATAAAAGCACATTTCAATAAAAGCCTTTAAGAACTTCTCGTTATTATAAAAGCAAATAAAATAATAAAGGATGCACAGGAGTCTAAACATGTATAAATAAAACTGTCCTGTTTTTATATGTTTTTAAGCTTTGGCAGGCTACAATGCAAAGTAAAGAGTTGGAACACAAGCAGTTAAATTTAATGACTGGCACACTAATAAAGAAAGAACGGAAGAAACCGCTAACACATGCCCAATTTGCTTAAGGATATTCAGAGGCAAATGGGCAGGCACATACGAGAGAAGGGAAAAATTACCTCATCTCAATAAATTTTAAGAAGATTTGAGCATTTTTATATTGTTATTATTACCTTTCTTAAGGACTCTCCTACTAACAGCAACATTTTCCCTTTCTTACGTAAATAGTATTTTTCTCTCTACGTTGCACAGTGGGTACGACGTTAGATTACTATAGACGACTGTGATTGGAAACTAAATTTACATACACATTGGAATCTTACAAAATTGAATATTAATAAAATTTTAAAAGCAAATGGTGTATATACGAGCAACGGAGTTTAAAAAAGTTAGTCCAAATTCCACCAATTAAGACCAATTTTTTGCTGAACGGAAAGCAAATGAAATCCTAGCATGCAAAGTACTCGTACTAAATCATCGCAAATAAAAACCAAAAGCTGTGCAGGCTGAGCTTATAAAAAAAAATTTGCTAAACTTTTTAAATACAAATAAATATTTTATATATCAAAAAAAATTCTTTGTAAACGTTAATAGTTCTCATTTATTTTAGTGGAGTTGATTTTTAATATTTTAAAATTTTCTTGTGAATAGGGAGTTTGAGGAAAATGCTCGAGTTGAACCAACGTCGGCAAAAAGCTGTCAAAAGCTAACTTTTCAAAGCTTTTTCTATTTATACAACTCAGACTGAGGCCGCCCGTTGCGATGCCTCGTCACAGAGGATCATGTATGTAGAGGCAGTAAATTGGTTAGATTCTCTGCGAAGGAAAATTAGCAACAACTGATTTATTCAAAACAGTTCTATACTTTCAGTAAATTTTCTTTTTGAAGTAGCACCAATAAAATATAAGATTTTCAAATTTAAATAATATGCAAAAAAAAAATCTCCATTAGCAGTCGCAGATTGCCGGTACGGCCCACATTGCTGGCATGCTCAACTTTAAATCCATTTCCAAATTTCCAAATATTTTCAATAAAAATTTCAGAATTATTTGCTATTAAATGCATCACTTGTAATGAAAAGATGGGCACGGCCATCTCCTAATTGGTTTGTGCCATTTTGCTTCTTGTGCGGTTGCTTTCACTGTACTCGTAACCTGGATATAGTCGTACGTGTGAGGAAATGGTGTGCGAACATATTGGCTTTCCGAGTAACGAAATAAGACACCTTGAACGCAGGCACATAATTTTTATGTGCAAGTGTGTATTAAATTTATGTACGAGTACATGGATTGTGTATGGAAGTGTTTTTTTTTTGAATCCGTAATACTCGTATGCGCGCCTAACTGGCAGTGTGTGCGTGTGTGTGCTTGAGTGTGGGTAATTATGCAGATGGTTTATGAGGCGGCTTTTTGCTTTCCGTTGCTGCCATTCTTAAAGGTCTTTTGAGATTTGCATTGAATTTTGTTTGTACGTGTCTAAAATAATATGTGATTTAAAAGTCAGTCAGTCATTAAGTCCCTCCCATGCACGTTAGCAACAAAACCGAAACGTACAAACGTACAATTTTAACACAATCAGGGATTTTATCTTCACTCTTATTGACATTAATGACAAATAATTTTTTGTTCTCTGCTGAACACACACAAGCAATAAAAAAATTCTAAATAAGAACTACATTAAACTCATTATCATTTGCCATACTGGTGCACAGGACATGTACGAGTACATTCGTCAAGGAACGAGTGGTAAGTAGGAGGATGCCTAAAGGAGGAACTGCTATTTTAATTATTTAAAAAGCATTGCCTTTTATTGCAAAATGTAAAGAATTTTATTCTTCCAAAATGGCATGATTTCGTTTTATAAAAATTTACAATTTTCTTTAGTAAAATATAATTTATTATTTTTTTTTATTTTATATTTTTTTTTTTTTTTTTTGTTGCGAAAATATACATTCTTTTATGAAATGTGGCACGAAGTTGTAATAAAATGTGACAGTTTGAGTGTCAGTGGAGGGCCATAAAATATTAAAATATTTTAGAAGACTTCAAGTGGATCTAAAAAGCTTTGTGAAATGAAAAGTTAATGCAATTTTTTAAATGCACAACGATTGCTTTACGACCAAAGCTTAGTTGTCGCACTTGCCGCAGATTTACTTAGAGAAAGTCAAATATGGGTTTTAGCTGTTTAGTCCCCAATAACACCATGGCAATAGCCGTGAATATTAAAGCAGATTTCAGTGATTTAAAGTGGTTTTTAGTGAACGGTTGTGGCAGCTGATGGCATTTACTTGAGAACCGCATTTGTTGCACCCAGCTTTACAGTTGGAGAAGGCAAAAGCGACAGATGAGCAGCATTGCAGCACCTCGGGCGGCTATTTAACCGATGAAATGCTGCTGCAAAAAGACCGCCAAAGGATGTCTATTATTATCGACTTAAATTACTGGCGGGTAAATTTTAAGTGAGAGTGTCTACACTTTCCTCACATAAGCTCAAGAGAATATGTATGCTTTAGGCATTGAACCCACAATCTTAGTCATTTGCTAGTTGATGTTCTTACGAGTCCTGCAAACGGTTTAAAATTTATTTGAAGTATTACTGGACAAACTGCTGGGCAAACAAAACTATTAAAATGTTCTGCAAAAGTGAATTGCCTCGGCAGGTATATCCAGCTACTGACTGCCCTGTTGTCCACGCAACTTAAAGTTTTTCCATTTCCATTTCCATTTCCAATTCCAATATTAATATAAGATAAATGAAAACATTCTGAAATTGGAAAATCTTAAAATTGTTGAGTGTAATTAAAGAAGAAAATTAATATAATAAGCTTTATGTGCCCATCATGTTTAGGTAACTACAAGGTGTTCCAATGTGCAGCATTTCGCGAACGCAGTTCGTAAAAGCCCAGAATTTTTGCGTGGTTGGGAAAAACTTTTTTGGCCAGCAATAGTGAAACTGGGAGTAACCATAAATAAGTGATATATCGTTGACATCTAGAAAACAATACTTTTTCATGCCTATGCAGGCATGACTTCCTTCACACATATTTTTAGTTTGAGTTCTAAGAAAAAACTTGGAAATTATAAATGATATTTTAAACTGAATTAGCAGATTCGAGCTTACGAATAAATAAATAAATAAAACAAAGCTAAGCCGCCATCGTTATAGTGCCGAGTCCATTTGGCCTCCTTTAGATGCTGTGAAGAGTAGTGCTGTTTTATTGAAATTAAATTTAATGAAAGTCTTTTATTACCCAGCACTATACCCCTCCCTCAAAAGCATTTCAAATTAAAAAATAAGCATATTAATTAAAGTCTAGTTTTACTTTTAATTAATGGACGCAGCAATTGAGAAAACTATTCTTCATTAGAGTGGAATTTCCTGTAAACAAAGCAAGTTTGAAGAGTCACCCTCATTTGATAAAAATAAACTCCGCAAAGTGCCATCAATACAAGTGAGTAATTAATTATTGGTTACACAAAAAAAAAAAAAAAAAAAAAATTTTTAATTTATTGCATTACCTCTACAGATTAAAATGTAACACAGGGTGTATTCTCCGCTGTTTGGTTTCGCTGACTTGCCAATTGTTTTTAAATGTTTATATGAAGGGAAAAGAGGAATAGAGAAAATATACATATTTATATAATTCTCGTATGTAATTTCCAAAGTTATGCCGAGAAAAATATTTCGCCACAAAATCTAAAATAATTTGAATAAACTGTAAACCTGTAGTAGTTTTGCTTACTCTTTCCAAACAAAATGTTTTTAATTACTCGTAATAGATGTTCTGTGTTCGAAAATGCAGGTATGCAGAATGGAAAGGACCTCAACTCTTGAAAGTTTACCTGAGAGTTACGTGCTAAAGCTAAATCATTTACGTATTTATTTATCTCTCACTGCTATTTTGTGGTTTTTAATAATGAAATATTTTCGTGCCTGCTTTGTTTAGGGCCTTAACAAATGCTGAGAAATTAGTGTAAATGTTTAGTCATTTATTTTCACGCAATTTTTCTTTGTTTATACAAATACGTTTTATATCGTTTAATTGAAATAACCCTTTTTTTTAATTTTTTTTTTTAATTTTTTTTTTTTGCCTTCTTAAGGCACCTTTCTAGACTCGTTATACAAATGCTTTAATTTTCATTTTATTCGTAAGTCTATTTACATTGTTGATTGTCAGCATCAATTATTTAACCTTCTTTTGACATCAGCAATATGAGGCAATTTCATTCGCTGGTTGTTCTTCCACTCTAAAAACAGTCCTAGTTGCATTTTTCTTCGAACAGGAAAATTAAAAAATTACAAAACGAAAAAAAAAAGAATATATAAAGTGCTGAAGAAATAAACTTATCACGCCCGGATTTGTCAATACAAAAGGTTGAAAGTTTAAGGAAGAAGTGAAAAAATTGTTAAACATTTTTTCATAAACAATTTCGTACACAATGGGTCACAATTGCCTACAATAATGATGATGTTGTTCGTGGGCTGTAGCAGTTAATAACGGCAGCGTCAAAGTCGTAAGTCTACAACTGCAACTTCTTCACTTTACACGAAAGTATTAGGAAAAAAGTCAAGCCTACTTAAAATACATGTAAATGAAGAAGAGGCCCAACCCTTTTGAATTTTCAGTTCATTTGTTGCGTGCGAAGAGGAAGCGGGTGAAAACAGAACCGGCAACCAGTCTCTTGTGTTACAACATTTGGCAATGTTGTCAGTTGCCAGTTGTCGCTGTGCCTGTGATTGTTGTTATTGTTGGCTCATGATAAATGCAAAATACTTTGCATACTTTTTAGGGCTTCGTCTTTTTGTATTTGTGTTATCGCAGTTAACCCAGCAAACAAAATGTCCGCATAGGGAAGTTCGAAGCATCTCAACTTAAAACTTTTTTGGTTTCTGCAATAGTTTGGAAATGCAGGACACAATGCAAGGGACTGTTTCCAACACATGAGAAAATTGTTTAAAACTTTTTACTTTTCACACTTTGAATTTATATAAATTTTTAGCAAAATGTGAAAGTAAACAAATATATATAAAAAATTGTAATGCATTCGGTACTGTTAAGATACGAAAAGTTTTGCAATTGCTTCCGCTGGAAAGCAGCCAGGGTCTAGGTAGGAATCGAACCTGCGATCAACAGATTATTCCTTCGTCCATTGTGGCTTCTTCAAACTCTTTCTAGGCCTAGCTAATAAATCGGAATATTTATACAAGTCCTTCTTTACAATTTAATGCATTTCCTATTCGCACAAAATTTACTCATTTCCGATTTGCTATAATATATGACGTATATTATATGACGTCATTAAAGTCCTACAAAAGATTTTAGACTCCTTACAACTCTTTTATTAATTTCGCAAAATATTTCATCTCAGGTTTTTTAACCATAACATGCCGCGACTGGGCAACATTAAGAATTAATGCCAAAGTGTCATAGTATGAGGCCTTTTCAGGCCTGGCCTGGTAAAGATTTTGGGTGGCGGAAGTAAAGAAAGTTTTATAATACATGAATTGCAACAAGTAATTCTTGTATCTTTGTGGCTTCTTGTATCTAAATATATTGTAGTCTTTGCAAATCTACTTCATTCAATTTAAGACCTTTTAAAACCGGTACTGCTGAGGATAAATTTCTGAATAATTTTGTTATGATCTTGTAAGGCACGATTTTAATTTATTATTGGACCCAATCAACTTGTAACATGCTAAAGCTCTTGATAACTATTCATGAGAAAGCCTTATTTTATGACTGCCCGTGTTGGGAATCGAATCTACGATTTTAATTTGCAGACTTACTGAACTTAATGAAACTTCACCTTTTTTCACTAGTAGTTGTTATTATAAGCAAATAATTGATCCACGTTGCTTATACGATCTGCAGTATAGTAGCACGCCGTGAAGTGTGCATTGAAGCTTGTATTTTATAGCATTTTAAATGCGATATAAATGAAATTAATTGGCAAAAAAGAAAAGAAGAAAAAGAAGTCTAAATTCTTATCGCAGGTTTGCTTTCATTTACTAATAAAGTGTGATAATAAATTTAAGGAATCTATTAAAAATTTAATTGCTTCAAGTATTGGGCATGCATGCTCGTGCCGCCATGTACAATTAAAAAATATTTATTGTTTTTGCAAGTTATTTATTTATTATGAACATTTTCTCTGTTATTTTAATATTTTAAAAAATACTTTATAAAAATGTAGTGTAATGGCTGACCCCCTTGCTTATGTTTACTGGGTGGCATTTGCCAATTCTCTATTCAAATATGCGTAACTGTTTGAAAAAAGGGTGCCGCTTTGGTGTAAAATATAAAAAAAACCAAAGAAAAGAGTGGGGAAAAACTGTTGCCGCAGAACCACTTAAGACAAATTGTGGGTAACAAGGACCATTCAACACGCAACTGGAAAAAAATTGTAAAATATTTTTTAAATCCTTCAGCAACAGCCACAGCAACAGAGTGAGGAGAAAAAGATAAAATGGGCCCAAACAACAAGAACAATAATAAACAGAAAATTAATGAAAAAATAAACGAAAGGATTTCTCTGTTGTTGCCAAAGAATGAAATGAAAAATCTGCATACATTTAACAACTTTTCTGTGTGAATTCTCTTTTATTCATGCATTTTGTATCAACGCTCCTTATTCTAATTTAAATGATGGAGTGTAAACGGCTGCTTGTTTGCGAGTATAACAAGACATTTTTTATCCTTTCACCAGACCACATACGAGTACACAAACCCCTTTTTTTTTGTTTATTTGTGTGTGTTTTTCTTTTCTTTTTTAGAAAAAAAAAAACAAAAAAAAAGAAGGAACTTTTAGCTTTTTCTTGGAAAGTTTTCACACGAACTGTGCTTAGAAAAAATAAAATTTCCTTTCAAATAAATTTCAATTTATTTGCGGCACTTAAGCGCTACTTAAAACCTCAAGTCTGTCATGACAAAATATCGGTGTGTGTGTAGGTGTGTGTGTGTGTGTGCATATTTCTTTCTTGAAATTTCTAACACAATTTATTATTAGCGTTTTATATGTTTTATACATTTTCATATCATATGAAGTGTAACGCCAACACCAACGCCAACGATAATGGCAACTTTTTCTTGGTTGACAACAACATCGTAAAGGCGAAAGGATTGGATTTGTAGCAGTCAAGTTTTAGCAAAACAGCAAGACAAGTTTGATCCTCAGCCAAGCAGAAAATAGAGAAAAAGTAACATATTAAGCCATTATTTAATATTTTTCTACTTTTATTCCTTGTGCTTATCATATTTAAGTGTTTCCTCTATTTGTAGACATTTTATTTCAGGATTTTCAAGGAAACTTCATTTGCATTTCTTTTCACAATTTACACTTCAAAGCAACACACCTAAAATCTTGATTTTATTTACTTTTCTCTTCTTCTATACTTTGCAGTTAATATTGTGTTAAAAGCGACCAAGACTTTGGACACCTTATCATGCGTACACCATCAGAAATTAGTATCAGTGTCAGAGTGAGTTACATTCCGTGACAGTTTCAACCCATCTTGTAGCTCTGATAGAAGAATCCTCTTCTTCATTCCGGTCACAGCCAAATTGGTTGAGTGTTTTCACTTTCAGCACTTTTGCTTAAGTACAAACATTTTTGGGGGGAATGTAACAGAATACTTTAATTTCTACAGTTTTCCATTAAGAATGTTAACGAAAAATGAATTTGTAATTGTTCCAGTTGGATTTGGTTATAGCAGGGTGGCACCTGATCTCTGTGTGTAGTTTTTGATTTGTCGGATTTGGATTTGATTTGTCTGGTGGCGTTTTATTTTCTTTTTTCAACACAAACTGTAATTTTCTATTGGTTGCTTTAAAATGTTTGGCGTCCTAAAAGGCTGGAAAGTGTTGCCTACACTCAGGGGAAAATGCATTCCAGTTTTGTGAAGTAGCGACGGAAAACAATTAAGGAAACCAAAAATTTGCGATTTTCATAAGGTAGCAACCTTAGTCATTTTAACGGTTTTTTTCACTTTAGTGCTTTTTATTGGTAAGGCCTACTGACATATTTTTAAGGCTGAACTTGCGTCTATATTTATAAGGTACCTACCTTAGTCATTTTAACGCTTTTTTTCACTTTAGTGCTTTTTATTGATAAGGCCTACTGACATATTTTTAAGGCTGAACTTGCGTCTATATTTACTTTTCCTAGTTGATTTTTTGTCGTAGAATACGAGTATATTTGTTTTATATTTGCTGGCAATTAAGGAAAACAAAAATTTGCGATTTAGATAATTTGGCCAAATGCGATTTTATAAAACTACAATTTTGGCAACTGCATTGCCGTGCTCACATTTTTCGCGGTGGTATTTCAGAAAATACATAAAATTATTTCAACTCTACCTTATAGTAGAAGTATGCAACTTCTCTGCTTCCAAAAGAAAATATCCTGAACATTAAGGCCATTCACAGTGAGACTGTGACAGGTAGTGGCATTGAACTATGAAATGATATCTGGCATAAACTTGTTAATCAGTTTGTCAACTTCTTCACTTTGAAATAAAAAGAAAATTTGAATTGAAGGATATTTTTAAATGTCTAAAAACATAGATCATTTACACTGCGTTATTGCGATCTACAGCCCATACAGCCCATACAGCCCATACAGCCCACGACAGTCCTAATGAATCAGCATACACCAGCAGAAGCGAATCCACGGTGTCAATGAATAATGAATATTTCGAAATAATTCATATAATGCAGATATAATTTGTGTTTTTTGTTTTTAAGCAAGAGCTTTTAAATATGTAACTTTTAAGGGGTCTACAGTTTTGTGGGGTTAAGGGCACCTCACTAACATATGTAGCGGTAAGCATGTTATCCGGGGAGGATTTGTATGAAATTTGATCGAGGGTAGAGTAGAAAAATTAAATAAAGTCGCATGAATTTTTCCCAGTATATCCTTCTTCCCAGTTTTATCTCCAGTCATGTTTCATCGTAAAAACCTGAAAACAGTAAAACCTGAAAAAACTTTTTTCCCCAGTGCGTCTACTGTCATCATCCTTTTCTTGTAAAGGCCAGCACAAAGTATTGCATGAGTAGGGTCACCTCCTAATAGATTTGATTACCAATAATGTGTTCGTTTTTCTTTTTGCATTTACACCAGATTGTAATCACTTCAAGTTAAATAATTATTCAGCAAGCAAGAATTGTATTGCTGGCTGTTAAATGTTTGTACGATTTGCTTCTCCATGTCATCGGCAACATTAAGAAAACATTTTGTGTAATTCGTTAAATAACACTCGCATGCATTAAATGAGAACTCTATTAGTGGAATAAAAGGTAGGAAAGAGAATTACGAGCAAGAGGAGAAGCAGATTGGATTTCTTGCTACGCAAGAAACCAGAAACAAATAAATTGAAAATCTCATTAATTTCAATTAGGCATTCGACCCTTCATTCTATTGACACAACAGCCGTAAACTTTTTATCCTTTCGTTTTTCTTTCGCTCACTCATTCTCTATTTGTAATTTATTTGTCTTGAATTTTTCCTACCTTTTTGCAAAACAACAAAAAAAAAGAAGCAACAACAACTCACACAAAACTTATCGATATTGTTTCGAATACAACTTTATCCACCTGGAATGTGCTTCGTTTCATAAGAAGGAAGGAAAAATAAAATAAAAAAAAATAAAACAGGAAATAAAAATAAATCTAGAAATCCTCAGGAAAATGTAAAAGAAATAACAAACAAAAATTATAATATTTTTGCCAACTAACGAGTATGACTTAATGTACGCATACACATGTGAATACTTGTTGGCTTCAGGATACGAATGCATGCGTATGGCTTGTTTCTGGTCCCAGAAGAGACATTAAAAATTTGCTAAATAGAAAAAGGAAAAAATGTTACAACAGTAGCAGAAAGACAATAATATTTAAAATGCAGCAAGAAATATTTTTTGGAAAAGCTCATCCTGTTTGAGATTTTTGTTAATAGAACTTGCATAAATAAAGTACAATGCCAAAGTGCTGGAGTAGTGCGTATATATTCTGTACTTACAAGTTTAAGCATTAGAGTGTTGATTATATTTTCTTTTAGTACTGCTAAACAGAATATGAAATGTCATGAAATGGATGGCCACCTTCATAAAATGCTGAGAATAGAAAATGAAAAACAGAAATTTTTTTTATAAATTTCCAAAAAGGAAATCAATGACATGCTTTGGGAGTACGGCTAAGAAATAAGCATCACCTCTTCTCCTGGAAGATGTTTCAGTGTGTGAGAAATGGGAACTGCCACTGTAATGCCTCTTCTGGTCCACTTGTTATTATTAAATCCATTTGGCTCTATTAGAATATGGTTTCCTTTTTGCCAGAACCGACTAGATTTCAGATTTAGATTTTTCTCATTCTCTGAAATCTAGTCTGCTTAGAATAATCCATATAAATCTGAAATCTAGTCTTCTCATTCAGCTTTGATTTTATGATGTGGCAGCCGATGGCCTCCATTAATCAGCAATCAACCGCCTTCAACAATCTAGCAAGTAGCAGTGAAGTATAATTTACAAGCGACAGTTGGCTGCTTTATATTTATTTTCAATACGATCCAACTCCAAACTGCTCCAACTGCCGAAAAAAGGATAATCATCTCTTTATTTGATGCGATTTACTAATGAATTGTGTTCCCACAAATTAATATTCAGCAGATTTTGGAGTATCGGCGGAGTGTTAGCGGACAATCCCTCTATTTGCTTGCAGCTCAAGTCCTTTTTCCTTTAACAAGCACTCCTTCGTTGTAAGGCATTTTGATGTAGCGAGATATTAGAAAAACGATATATAGTAGATTCTACATATCTATATATAAAAATATATACACACATATATACATAAACACCACTGCTCTGAAATAGAAATGTCCTATCATTTTTTATGTATACTGGATATACCTTGAGACCGACGATGTCTAAAGAAAGAAAAAACCAATTGAAGGTGAACTGTCGAGTAGAGGAATTTCGTATTCACCTCGCATGACATTCTTACAAAATTTTATAAATTTAGAAACGTAAAATAAAAAATTAATTTATTTCAATTCTTAATAAGTGGCAGGCTTTGGAGAACTTTAAAAGCATTATGTTTTCTTACTTGTAGTTTTTGATTAGCCAACTTCAGGGAAGACTAGGCAATGGATTTAATAACATTTAATGCTCATAATATTTTTGATTCCCTTCTCAATATCGGATATGGGGCCCAAAACCAATCAAATGTTTGAACACCATAAAGAGTTCCCCTTTTACATAATAATGATCCTTTGCGGCAATTGAACTTTTTTATTTCATATAAAAATATTCATTTTTTAATTTAATAAAAATAATAATATTTTATTTAATAATGTATTTCTAAAGGAAGTCCTTTTGCAAAGATAACATCTATTATTATTTGTTCGTTAGTTCGGTTCTTTTATTGTTATTATTGTTCGAGCCAAAAATTTACTACTTCACAAAGACTTAACAGAAAAGTGCTCACGAGTTGCTCTCAAGAAGATATTCGAATGATTTTATTGTCCACCCACTCAAACCATGAATAAAACTGTTCTTTTGTCTTCCAAGTGCAGTTGCCTAAATTGATTTGCCCACTCCATCAATTTTAATTCAATTTCACTCTGGCTAAAACACAACTCAGGTAAAGCGAAGCGGTTGCATTAAGACTATTTTAGTGTTTCTTTATTGTAAGTTATTCATTATTAATAAAAGAAGATAACAAAAAGATAAATATATATAATATATATATATAAATAAAAAAGGAGCACAAAAGCATTGTTTTGGTGAACTGTTTTATGGACCGCAAATAACAATTTTCCAACACGACCTCCACCTTTGAAAACAACGCTGCAAGCCAACGTCTCATTCACATGTGTGGTTGCGAGGCAAGAAGACAATAAAAGGGGTGCTTTTCTTTAATACTTTACGGTTAAGCGGTGGCGGAGGAAGAAAACGCATTATTTTATGAGAATGAAAGAATTTCCAATAGCACGACTGTTGCTTTGTATGTTGCTTTTCCTAAAAAGCTCGCTTCCCCTGTATTATTTATTTTATTTTAATACTCTGATTTTTCATTTGTTCGCCGTGCTCGGCTTACCGTTTTATTATATTTTTTATTTTCCATTTTTTATATATTCACTGTGAAATGAAGTAAAAAATTTGCTGCCTATAGTTTATTACCGCGATTTGTCTTTAGGAATTCAAGCACCTTTGCCTCCACCTTTGCCATTAGTTGGATTTTTTTATTATTATTTTTATGATACTTGTGCAATTTTCCTACAGTACTTCACAAAATGTATGACTCATGTGCATAAAAATGTTACAGTGAAGAGCAATTAATTAAGCCAAGGGAAAGAAAAGTTTTGTAAAACCGTGCAAAATGTAGGCTGGAGCTAAATGATTTCCAAACACCTGATGGCTTGCATTTTGGCACCATCCAAACACAAACCAGAACGAAAATAGTAGGGAAGGATGGCGCAAGACGATCTCATGCGTAGCCACGCCTTCGTCTCCCAGTTATTTCAACAACAGTTAATGCAGAAGTTATTAAAGAACTTTGGCTGACTTGGCATTTGGCGTACTTACTGACGACCTTGACTGAACGTATCGTTATTTTCACAGTAGATATTTGCGATTGTAAAAAGTCTGAGATTGTAAATAAAACTTTTTGTTTTTTTTTTTTTTGATCTGTCTAATCTGTCTAATCTGTCATTTACATTCTTTTTTGTGGGAATATGTGAAGTAATTTTTGCGGTTTTGATTATTTTATTTGCAACCACAGTTTATTTATTTAGCAACAATCTGAAGAAATGTATTGTCTTTTAACAAATAGTGTATTTTGCTGTGAAAAATCCTCCCAATCATTTGAGATTGTAACCTGAGTAACAGTTTGAGCCATCTAAACGCTTAAAGCGGGTTTTCACGCCACCTTTTATTTATTCCACAAATAAAAACAGAAGGCTCTCTACAATTTCTCAGACAAAGCCTGAGATTTACAGATTATTATCCGCATCTCGCCACCAGTCTGTTATTTCAGTCTGATAATTTTCTCTTCTTATTGGAGGAAATCCTTAAAGGCTTAACCGATATCCTTTTGCCCTTTTTACCTCTATCTAATAACCAATTACTTGCTAATGAGCAATAGCTTGAGGAACATTTTAGAGCTCCTTCTTGAGAATACTACTGATATAGTTCGCACTATAAATGGACATGCATGTGCAATTGAGCATTTCATTGATTATTATCAGTGTAATTATGTGCAGCAAAAAGGGAAAAATTCTATGAATTCTTTTGTCGTTTGAATATTCACTGTAAATTCTTCACTGCTTCTGGTTTTTGATGGGAAACCACAATTTTCATATTCAACATAAGCATGTTCATGCGTGCGTGTGCAAGAAATACGTGTGTGCACACACACACCGCCATATAAATAAATTTGATTGTAGTATCAAATGTGTGGGTGGATCTGTAACCGGTTGTTCCATATTTTCTACTCTCTCTCTCTCTGTCTCTGTCTCTGGCTCTGTTTTTTTATTTTTATTTTTTTCAAGCATTTTTGTAAATGTTGTAATTTTTATGTATTGTTTCTTGTTATTGTATGTAATTTTTGTTATTTCTTTTTTATTATTATTATTACTATTTCCCACTCATACACACACAGTCTGAGCTTTCGCTTTAGCTCCTTTACAGGCATTTGCGTTTGTTGTATGCCGCATATTTACGTTGCATGCAACTGGGCAAATTGTGTATTTGCTTGAATACTCCTCGTGTATGTGCTCTACATTTTTTTGTATTTCTCATGCGTTTTAATGAAAATTTATAAAATAAACACGGTTGATTGTTACACATTATTAAGAATTATAAATGAAGGAAAAAATAAATCTTTACAATTTTATTTTATTTCGTGAAAAATTGCGTGTTTGAAAAATTTTTTAATCAAAATTCTATTGTTAGTTTAATTTTCGCAGGTGTTTGCCACTCGAAAAAATGTTTGAAGACTATTGTTGTCCGAGTTGTTTTAGGAAGCGGTGCGCTGTTCGTACTACAGGAGAGCAAATAGAAACTAAACAAATCGTTTGCATTACAAGTTTTTTCTTTGTTGCCACTTAACATCGGCATTGGATGATATATATTCTAAAATTTTTAAGGTTTGTTTAATATTCCCCAATTGGTACCTTTTGTCCGTCTGTCCGGGTATCCGTTTAACTGTTTTATAGTGTTTCATCCAATTAAATATAATTAGTTTGTAATTCTTAATAATTTGTAATTCTTTTATTTACAAATCTCCGAATTTTTCGTTTTAGACGTTTTAAAAAAAAAAAACCCCTCACATATGTGAGCTCAACAACACATCGAAATGATTAAAATTCAACGTAGAAATTTAGCAGTTACAGTGCCAGACATAAGTTTGGCACTTTTTTGTCTGTGCCGATGTTTCAGCATTCGGTGGATTGCTCTACGCCATAGTTTTCATGAAGGGTGGTTAAGTTTTGAAATGGGAAAACTGCACCAAATTGTGGTCACAAGCAAAAAATTGGCATGACTTGATGAATAACTTAGGATTAGGATGAAAATTCAGGATTACAGTCAGTACATATTTTAGTTAAGGGATTAAAAGTGCATCTTAATAATTGGCAATTGATTCTTAAACTATTCGGGGAAAAAGTAGTGTGTCATCAAATGAGATATTTATATCTCTGGTTTAGAAGTCTTATCAAAAGTAGATTGTAGAAATGAATCCCTATACAGAAAGTTTGTCTGCCCATCAACCATTAAATGGAGTCCTTTTCGTGTTTCCTTATCTTCGCGAGGATAGAATAATATCATCCTCCGAACCAATAGAGTTGACTACCTTCCTTGTCAAGAATCTTTAAAATAGGCTTAGAAGCTTAGGAGCATAGGTATGGGTAGCATTCAATTTGAATGTAGACCGTTCAAAGAATGCGGTTATCAATAAACAAATTAATTTAAGAAGTGCAAATAAATCATACAATAGGCCAAGAACAGCGTTAAAAAAATAAATACAAAACGGATCGAATGAAAACTGTATCCTTCCCAAATTAGTGCTAAAATATAATTAATTTTTCTGCAGCGGTTTGCAAGTTCCGAAAATTAGTTTTCATGTATTTCAGATAAACCAAATAAATAAAATATGCAATTTTAGCAAATACAAATATTAACTTTATCCTGCAATACTTTTGTTTCTTTCGTAATTTATAAATTCAATTTGTTACAAAAATACTAAAATTCGGTTGATCAGCATTTTCATTTTTTCTTTTTTTTTTTTTTGAATTGAGTAAAATTATTACATTTTACTAAATCAGCAAATTATGCCGTTAAAAAGAAAAAGTTTATTATTAATTAAATGTATTTGGTTGGTAAACAAAAATAAATAAAGAAAATAAAAATTGTCAATATTTTATTTATTTAGAGCTTTTGCAATTTAACTACAAAAAATCTGCTAAAATATTTTATTTATCCTTTTTTATTGGAATATAACATTTTCTAACAAACGATTTAAGTGCGTTAATGATGTAATTTTGTAAAAAAAAAATATACTTGAATTACAGTAATTAATGTTTCAGTCATTTCCATCATGTTATCCTTGTAACAGCCGATTAATACAATTACAATTGCGGTCAGGCTTCAATGAGCATCATTTGTCTTGTTTATTTCTGTTTCATATTTCATTTCGTTTTTACATCCTTTTTTCCATTCTTTTTGTGTGTCCGTAGAAAAATGATCTGACCAACTTCAGAAACCTCAACAAGTTTCAGCTTTGCAATTTTTACACAAGTACTTTTCCTTTGTGGGCATGACAAAAAAAAATATGAATTAATCATTCCCAGTAAGAATTTGTTTATTTGTCATGGTTATTGTTCTATTTGGTATTTTTCCGACAGCAATCAAAAAAAAAATAAAAAAATTAAAAATTTGTAGTTGGAAAGTAGCAGTGAAAGTGGTTTGCGTGACTCCTTAAATGTGAATTCATAAAATAAGCTACAAGGATATCAAGTATATCAAACACAGTCTATCTGTTGAGCACAGCTTTACGATAATTAGAAATTATTGAATTTAAATTAGTTTCTTTAGTTTAATTCTCAATTTCAAGACACTAGTGTTAAGAATCACATTAAAAATTTTCTACATTTGAACAGCAATAGAAGCAGAATGAGTAGCCGCGTGATATACAAAGACATCGCAACCTGTTAAAATATACCGAAAATAATATAAACTACATTAATAAATTGTAGGGAAATTGCTAGTGGCCAAAAAACAACTAAATTAAAAAAAGGATAATCAATGTGAATGTGGTATTAGCGCTTTTAAGCATCATGCTCTGAAAAAGCCTATTTATCTACTTTTTAATGCTGAATTTGTGTTCATACTGCTGCTTCCGTTCATATTATATTTAAAAAAAAATTAAATTTGCGATTTTTGTAAGGTACATACTTCAGTCAAATTAGCGCTTTTTTAGTGTTATTAGTGCTTTAGTATACTCGTTAATTTGTACAACTTTAACAAGAATGAAATTAACTAATAATATTTTTACTTTATTTGAGCCATACCGCCTATTATATATTTCTCATATAAAAAAAACTTTAACTTTATTAAAAACAATATTTTTAAAATTAAAAAGCAATCTCCGGAGAGAGAGATGAAGCTTATAAAGTGGCAATTGCAGAACCAATAAATAAAATTAATTATCACCAGATATTTTTATCTAAAGTTTTAACAATATTTGTTTCCAATAAATTTTCATAAATAACTATCGAGTTATCTGATAGCAAATACCGATTCAAACAGATCTTCTTTGTTAAATAATTTCATTATCACTACTTTTGCCAGTTTCAGGTGTATGCAAAAATTTTTAAAATTTAATAAGATCTTTTGTTATAACTTTTAAAAAGCGTTCAATCTTCAATCTTGCACGATCCTTTTTTTCCCTTTTTTTTTTTTTTTTGTTCAGTACAACTAAAAAATTTTTCCAAGTCCATATGCAATTAACCGAATATATCTGAACTTTCTTTTGTGTTTAAAAGAACTGATTGTATAAAAATCTATGCAAAGTCTTTAGACATTTTTGGTTGAAAAATTACGAATTTCATTATATTTATAAAACTTAATTCTTTTGAAACTTTGAAATCATAACTCATCAATCAGGAGTACTAAAAATAATAATTTCTATGAGAAATAATTGAATAGGTATTATTTCTTTTCTAAAACAATTTTTATAAATTGTTAAAATACTTTTTTTGTTGTGCATAATTTGGCATTTCAACTGACCATATGTATGCCCAAATACTTTTTTATGCGGGCAAAGCCTTTCTTATTTAGTCGTTCTTCTTAGTAAAGTGGCTGCAACTACAGACGGTTGCGTATACCTTATATGCATTAAATAATTATTTATTTTAATAAAAATCATACGCCCCGTTGCACAATTCTTTAAGGTCGTAGAAGTAAAAAATGTAAAGCAAATTATTAATTATCAAAATACATAAAATGAGTAGTTTTTCTTTAGTTAATATTAGCCAAATTTATACATTTGCGTTCTCGACATTCATTTAGTCGACTGGCGTGACAGATCGATTTCGTGATTTAAGACGACAACAGCGGCAAAAGCCTGTAGAAGTGATGGCTGGCTTATATTACCTTTCGTGCGGATCAATTTGGCAGAAAAATTTTACGTACCCTTGACAGAGACGTATTGGGTGTGTGTGATGTTGTCCACGTAAATCCAGGCCTTCTTTTAGGACGCAGTGACACCTTCAGGTTTTTGAAACTCAAAGTACAGTAAAGGAATATTTGGAACACTAATGAATTAAAATAAAAGTATTTATTTGGTGACCTCTTGTAAAAGTTTATCTTTAAATTGTGTAATTAATTAAGAACTTAACGTTATAAATAACCTCATTTCCTTAGCATACTGTTTTTGAACTAGTTTGAATTAGTTTTTTCATTTAGGAAGTGGTCCGAAATGTTGACAAAGCCTCATAATAAACAGCAAAGTAGAAAAAATCAAAAGCAAAAAAAAAGGAAGAGGAAATTAAATAGAAAGCAGCAAAGAAAGGAGGATATCATTTGTAAACCTCAGGCGGCAACAAATTAAAAACACATTTATATTGGTTAAAATAAACGTTTCCTCAAAGGTATAAAACAAATGAATGAACCAAAATGGGAGGCAAACAAAAAATATATCAGAAGAGAACTGTATTAATCAACAACAAAAAGTTTGTTGAAATAACAAATACAGCAGCCACAAAATATGAGAAAAGAACTGACCGTATGCGACTCTGTAATACCCTGCACATCTAACAAAACTGTAAGAAAATAAAAAAATTAATAAAATGAGCCATCCAAAGCAATTTCAAATGATATGAGGACGGAGTTCGAAAATTTCCTCAAGAAACCTCGCTTCCTGCAAGTCGAAACATATCCAATTTAACTTCGAGCCGAAACATTGAAAGCAAATAAACGGAAAACCTGAATAAAAAACTAACAAAGAGAGGAAAGAAAATTTGTATTTAATTATAAAGCGTACATAAAAAACGAAAGAAGAAAAATAGCGATGAGCCAACACTATTCATTTTGTCTGCGGCATCAAGAAATAAATACTTAAACACATAAATTATAATTTGCGGGAATAGATAAGCGGAGAAATTATGGTAAATTACAATTAATAATACTCACACGTCAAACAAGTTTATGCAGTTAAAATTATATACGGAATATATTAATCAAACGGCATAAGAGTTGAACTCTCATCAAGTCGTTATCATAATTTATTTAAACGGATATTTTTTATATGTGGGCACATAAAACTAATTTTTATCACAACCTCGCTTTTTAAAGGGAAACAAAAATTCTGGAAATTCAAATGAGAAATGGAAACTCTTAAATAAAAAAATATATAATTCTTTAATTTATAAATTTTTTTTTTATTTTTCAAAATTTGGTTATTATATCTTTATTATATGTTATATGTATGTTACAACATATATTATATTAATGTATCTTTGGAGTTCTTATGTACAATCTGCGCTTTCAGATAAATCAAATTAAAACATTTTGAAGTATTTCAAATTTAAATCCTTTAGAATAATTGTGTGATCAAGCCTTCTCATTCAACTAAAATGTAAGTGTAAAATGTAAGGGTCTAAAGGTTACTGTAAAATGTAAGTGTAAAATGTAAATGACATGCACTTCCCGTCATCTCAACACAATATTTGAAAAAAAATAACTTCTCAATTTTCTCCACATATTTTACGTGGAAAAAAAAAATATAAATATAAAAATAAAACACAGAAAAACAGAATAAATAAAAAACCGAATGGCGACTACAAGCGGGGTCTGCTTTGCCAATATATGCAGGCTATTAAAATTGTATTAAAAGAATTGCCTGCAACTGTGCTTAATGCATAGCAATTACCTGCAAGTTGATACATTTTAATACTCTCACATAAAAATGGTATTAAAAGCCTTCAAAGTTTTAAAAAATAATAACATAAATAACATTTGCACAGTATTCACCCACTAAATCAGTTGATTTCATAGAAAAAAAACTGACAACAGAAGTTGCTAATGTTTTTGCAAGCAACACCGCAGTAAACAAACATTCAACTTCTGGGCAATTCTAGTACCGTAATGTAATCTGCCATTGTTCCCCCCTTTTTTAAAATTACCCCAGTAAAGGTAAAGTGGAAAAAATAAAAAAGTAAACTGATCACTTTTTGATGGTTTTGAGAAATGTCGGTGCTCATTTGAATGTAACCACAGCATTTGTCATTTGCAAATAAGAGTTTCGCATACATGTGTTGGAATGTGTTTTTTGTTGCCGCTCCTCGGCAGCAAATCCCACCTTTACAATAAAAAGTAACCTGTCACCTCCCTCCTATACCTTTTGTTCCATTTTTATTTCTAAAGAATGCAAAAATAATGATGTCACATCGCATGACAAAGAAGATATAAATTATTTTTACTCTCTGCACTTGCAACAGAAATGAACATCATCACGCTTTCTTGATTTCCAAAGTGGAACTTTTGTTTTTGCAACGCACATACTTTTTCTGAAAATAATATTAGAGAGGATACGGAAATGTAACCGCACTTAATGGGTTTAAATAGCAATCATATTTACACATGAAATTTGATACACGCACGCAGCCATACAGTCGCGTATTCGTGCATTCAGTTGCATAACCCAGCGACCATATGAGTGTTAGAGGCGGATGGGAAATAAGCAAAAGTATCTGAATTGTTATGTTACGCTGCTTTAGAAAAGCCACCAATGCCTAAGCAAACTCTCAGGGTCTAAGCAGGAATCGAACCCGCGACCTCCGATTGAGTGCTTTGTGCGTCCTTCATTCGCCTACGGAGGCAAATTGACTTATAGATTTGAGAATTTTAGTGCACTTTGAAATAAAAGCAAACAATTTCAGAATAATGACGATCAAACCAAAAAATCAAATAAAAAATATATAATTTTTTCAATATTTTTTATTGGTTAATGTTAAGGCAGGAATCGAACCCGTGACCTCCGATTGAGTGCTTTGTGCGTCCTTCATTCGCCTACGGAGGCAAATTGACTTATAGATTTGAGAATTTTAGTGCACTTTGAAATAAAAGCAAACAATTTCAGAATAATGACGATCAGACCAAAAAGTCAAATAAAAAATATATAATTCTTTCAATATTTTTTATTGGTTAATATTAATTTTTATCAATTTTCTTATTTTTTAATATTTTATTATTGATAATGGATTAAATTTACCATATTTCTTTTAATGAAATTATTTATTTACACATAAATTTTACATATAATGTATCGCTGGAGTCCAGATCAATCAAATTCAAGTAATTTTTCATGAATGAAAACTTCTAAAACAATTTTTATTCGATTTTGCAATATTTATCAATATTTCAGTTCTGCTCCAAAAGAAGGTTTAGCGGAGCTTAATACTTTTTAATAAAATGTGAAAGAGTTCATTAAAAATTTTTTATATATCATTCACAAGAAATGAACGAGAATTTCTAGGTATACTGCTCAAAATTAAAAGTAAATAAAATTTGAAATTTAAATTTACTATAAATACTACGAAGTTTTGAGTTAAAGTTTCAACTTGTGGTAATATGTTCGCTGGTTGTTGGCAGATGTTCACTTGCTTCTGTATGTGAAATATGAACGATTTTTAATTGCTAGTCGTGTCTGTATAATTGTGCGCTCACCCTTGTATTCACTCTTTTTGCCGGGATTTTTATAAACCATGTGCCTCAGATCATGCATAAATGTCACAATAACATTTCCCCCCTCTCCACCATAACACACATTGTGACGTGACATTTCCACACTTGTATATTGGCTTTATCGTGGTATCTTCGGTTAAATGTGAATATTCATAATGTTAAAAAAGGCCAATTGCCTTAAAATGGTGAAACAATTCCTTTTTCGGTGCATATGAAGTAAAAAGCACGTTCACGTATTTTTCCATTTGACTGTGGAATGTGAAGCCGATCAAGAAATAAATGTTGTCTTTTACAATAATGGAAATTAAGTTAAATACGTTATTTCTTAAGACTTTTAAGCGTAGTCGTAATGAGAAGTATTACTTTCAGTTACTTTCTTTGGCATTACGTTCACGTTGCCTTGTCTTTCACTTTATTTCCACTTTGTTGGAACACACTTTTAGCTTTATTATTTATTTATTTATTATTATTATTATTATTTACAATTAAAAGAAATTGTTAAATAAACACCCGCAAAAATAACAATTATAATTCTCGTATTCGGTATGCACACTTTTATTTTATTATAAATACATTGGCGAGCAAGGCTGGCACTTGTTCTCTTTACAATTATGTATATAATTATAATTATAATTATAATTAATTATGTATATTATTATAATTATAATAATCTTACTTCTCGTATTCTTTTTGCACATACATGATTTGTATAAATTTAAATAATTTATTTACATTTAAATAAATAAAAGAGAAAGCTTATTTGGGATATATAATATAATTCTCATATTCTTCTTTTTTTTATAATAAATGCGGCAAATTGATTTTTTCCAAATAGCAGCATACGTTGTATATACTGCACCAATTGGTAATGCATGTTTTCTTTACGTACCGTCTTGAATGTGGTAAGTTCTCTGCGCGATTACCTCAATCAGAAGAGAATGGAATTCAACTACTTGCGGCTCGTATGAGCTTAGAAGAGAAATTCAAGAACTATGCGGATATGAATGTCCAATACGTATCAATCATATATCGTTAATTTATCCACAGACTTCACAGAAGAAATATTTTTTTCCACATCATTGTGGGCAAACGATTGATACCACAACCACCAAATTCAGAGTCGTATTTGATGGCTCGGTGAAAACTTCCTCAGGTTTGGCTTTCAATGACATACTGTGTACTGACCCAACGATACAATCAACACATGTTAATGCATTGATGCGGCATTGCTATTTTAAGGTCACCCTTTGCGGTGATATACTTACATATGTAAAGTGAACAGATGTGCGCGTGTCTCTGAACCTGATAATTACTTACAATGCATATTGTAGAGGGAAAATTAAGACGAAGAGATAAAGACTTTGAAATTACACACCTGCTGCGTTCCTTGCAATTCGTTCAAAGCAGCAATTAGCAAGTGATGAGGAACCTCAAAACAGCGATGCCGCAGCAATATATTAAATTGGAATAAATAAGCAATAAAGCCTATAAATTTTCCAAGTCCATCTTTTCACTGGATGAAGCATGTACGAGTATTACAAATTTTAACCAAAATTAATAAATTTATTTTATGCTTTAAATATTGTTTCAAAAATACTTCCTGTCTCTTCTCAGAAAACATGATAAAAATCAAGAATAGATTTTAATAGAGAAAAAGGATGATAAATTACGTTGCAAAAGCTATTTCGTTTATTATGAAAAAAAAGATGCTGCTGACTTTACAAACGTCAGCAGCAAATTCTTTAAGCATTCAGTTATTTTATTATTTCTTAAAGCTGGCAAATATAGACAGTGAAAAAATGGGTCACTGGTAGATGTGAAAAGAGCAGTAAAGAAAAATGCAGTTTTAAAATGAATGGCGTGCTAAATGAGCCACCAAAGACCACTTATTACATTTTAAGGACACTTGCACATAATTGCCACACAATTATTGAATTTTTGCAAACGGGAGTCAAACTTAAAAGCAACAATCAGTAGACAATCTATAGACAATCGTTAAAGTAAAATTCTGAAATTTTTTCTAAATTTATCAAATGATTGATGCTCGCTGTTAAGCATCAGTACGAGTATGTGATATTATTTTTCTCAGTGCTTGGCATGTGTATTTGCGAATGTGTAAGTTTTTGTATTTTGTATTTCCCAAAGTGAATGCGGGGAAGCACGTGTTCGCAACTTCAGATGTCCAATCTAACGGGGAGGAATGAAGAGGTTGGTGCTGCTGGCAAATAGTCCACATGTGCTTCTACACATTTAAAAGTTAGATTTCCTTCTTTTGTACGAGTAGTAAACATTTCCATTTCGTGCCTTGCCTTTTATTACATTTCTCTTCCACTAACCACCTGTCTTCCTTGAAGACAAACATTTTTCACAAATTAAATGAAAACACCTCGTGTTTACCCAGCGCGTTATTTATACAGTAACTTTAGCCAAATAGTAACAACAACTCGGTATCAAACAATGAGCCAACTACTGTAAATGAAAAACTTCTTTCTTTAGTGCCGCTGAATGGTTCTGAATGCAGGCACTGGTTAGAATAAACATTTGTGGTTCCCCGGGATACATATTTGTTCCACTGCTGCACTGCTCCACAGTTGCACAGTACAATGCACACAAACCAAAAAAAAAAGGAATATTTAAAATTTATTTCGCTTTTTTTGTTTTTGCTCTAAGACTTTTCGTGTTTGAGCGTCTGCACCTGAGAAAGTCTACTCCATCAAAGTAAAAACTTGGCAATATTTGCCTGCCACAAAACTCTTCTTATGATGCAAATTTATGTTCTTAAACAAACACTTTAATAAATTTGAGGATTAGAAATTATGCCCACATACTCACTGCAAGAGATGTTAAAAGAAACATATTAATTTTAGGAGCATTTGGAAAACTAAGTGGTAACGTTTGTAATTGAGGCTGAAAAATGACTCTGCACAGTGATTCAGTGATTAAAAGCACTTTAAATAAACACAATTCCTTTTAATTAGCACAAGTTATCTCAAAGGAAAGTTATCAGCCAAAACTAACAACTTATCGCTCGTATGACACTTAATAGATTTTGTGTGGAGTTTTTTCTCTGATACAGATCTCCTTGAAGAATTTCTCCAATAAGTATTTGCTTAACTCTACTTACTAAAAAAAAATAAAAGTGAAAAATTTGTACGAGTATACGCCATTTCAGTCATTCCTGCTCACAAGAAGCATCTGCTACGGTTACCAAATAACTGTTCAGGATCAGCGTGCTGAAGAAATCCACTCTAAGATAAAGCGCATCACAGACTCCTTCATACAAGCCAATCTACCACCCCATTTAGTACTGCTGGCTGAAGAGCATAAACGCCAACAACGAAAAAATCGTGTTGCAATTAAATTCATTACACAACACTTGCATGAGCAACACTGGCCCTCCTTTGAAACAAATCCATCAAAACAATTTCGTTTAAAATGAATTTATAATTGCTTTCATATATAACAAAACAGAAAAGGATCTCAATTAATTTATAACTTTTAATCAAATTTCAAGAATTTGTGTCTGTTTCACAAGATATTTTAAAAGCAACTTTTCCAGTATATGTAAATCTGGCAAAACTGAACATGCATTCGTCACTGTCATGCCAAATTGCCATTTAATATTTTTATATTATTCTCAAGGGAAATTGCAAGATGAATTGTTAATTTAGTTTAACAATTTTATTGAGTCATTTGCCAGCTTAGAAATGACTTTCTTACATTTTATTAAAAACGAATTATTTTTATAACTGCCCCCTTTAAAAAACAAAAAAAAATAAATAAAAAATTACTAAAAATGCCAGTTAGAAATTTACGAAAGAATTCGTACTAAAATTTGTTTTTATTTTTCTGAATATAATCAAGGAATTCGAGGCCATACTAAAAGCAATAAATCGTCAACGGGGTCGGAAGCCTGCAAAAACACTGCCGGGAAAATACGTTTCGGGGATTTACTCAAATTACATGGCCCATCTAAGACTACAACCACTTTAGCCAGTATGATAATAAAAAATTGGAGCAAAGAACCACACGTGAGAGTAGGGATTCATAAGTACGCATTTATGAAAACCACAGCAGAAAAGCATGACGAGCGATCTTTTATTGTCACTAACGTGGAAACTTTACAACTTCTGATATTTGAGCCAAGGCGAGTAAGCCGTTTTCGACATGACAAGTGTTGACTAATAACTGCCTATTTTCCCCATCGATATGAATCGCGATTCCAAAAAATCTGCCTGAAACTTTCATACATCGCATACTACAAATTGTTTGATAGATTGATTGTGGATTCGAGTGTTGGATTGTTCTGTAGTCGCTTTTAAATTTTAACTTAAATGGATGCTGCGTTAGTGAACGCCACGGATTATGGCCTCTTCGAAAGCTTGTTACTAACAGGAGAAAACAGCGGAAAAAGAGAAAATCGTTAGCGACAGCTGTACAGGATGAAAAAGTTGCACGAAATTTCACGGACTTCTCTCTTAATGGTGCTGCATGTAAATGCTCATCTAAATCTAAAAATACAACTCAACGTGAGAATGGCAGACAATTTTTTACCAGAAATCACTACTTCCATTGAAGTCATACCGTGTTGCGAAGAACAACAAGAGAGAGTAAATATGAGAGAGCGTATGTGTTGTTATGAATTATTACAGAACATACAAAAAATTAATTCATGCCTGGTATGAACATTTTGCTTTGTGTTTTGGAATTGGGAAAAATTAAAAAAATTTAAGGAATTCGAAATTATAGATTTCTATTTTTTTAATATTTTTCTATTATTTCTTAGTGCAATGATCTCGTACAGCAATTGATGGTAACATATCGTCAGCTAAATTATAAGGTTTTCTTTTAATCTTGTTGATTTCTCTAAAATTCTTAAATAACATGAAAAAAGTCAGCAAAAATCCTGCATGGACTTTAATTTATTGACAGATGTATAAAAGATCACAAACGTGACAACAGAGCACCATCAGCCAGATGTTGCTACTTCTGCAAATAGCGATTAAAGCCGAACTAAAAGCAGAGTCACCTGTCTCACTTTTGTATCACTTTTGTGTCACCTTTTAAAATACAACTGGCCGTATGCTATTAAATATTAAATAACTTTTCTTCTATTTTCCTACTTGGCATGTTTATGTCTATTATAATCAGATTAAATCTATTCAAATTATGAAATGACTTTATAATGCACAAGAGAGAATGGAAAATGGATTAAATAATATAAGCGTCATTACGTGTGGCTTGTGAATTGGAAACACATAATGTACAGTCGTATCTTCTTCTGCACTCAGCACAATGGGCGGCCTAACAAAATTTCTATTATACGAGTATTCATTAAGATGAAACCGTGTCAAGGCTCGATGCATTGCATTTATAAAGGGTTTCTGCGACAAAAATAAGACAAGAATTTGAGAAAAGCAAATACAATTAGAAATTAAAATAGAAAATTAAAGCGCACTCCTTCACATACAAAACGCATTTAAATGCACCAGCAGGTGCAGAATTCTATCCTGCAGCATGAGCAGAATTTCCCAAATGAGGGCCAATAAAATAATAAGAAAAGAGAGAGAAACTAAAGGGGATAACAGGCTACTCGTGACGTAATCATATTGAGCTTTTCTTCACTCAGATCATACACATTCCCATGTTGCTCTATTCCTAATTATTTGTCACCTTCGTCCTATACAACTCTTAAGTCCTTCTCTCCCTAATATATTCCAATAAAGGTAATAAATCCACATTTGAAACACATTAGCATTAAAACCGCGAATCTCCTCAACAATTAAAGCAAACTGTTTTGACAATAATGTATCTGCTTTATCACTCATGCTGGTCCAATTAAACCAAAATCAATTAGAACCGGATAATTATTTTATTATTTATTTCATAAAAAATTTTAATTGTTTCTTGCTTTCTTGGATTTGTGCAGAAATCGGGGATTTACACAAATTACTTGACCCATCTAAGACTACAACCACTTTAGCCAATATGATAATAAAAAATTGGAGCAAAGAACCACACGTGAGAGTAAATGTGAAAGAGCGTATGTACTATTATGAATTATTACACAACATACAAAAAATTAATTCATGCCTAGTATGAACATTTTGTTTTGTGTTTTGCAATTAAGAGAAATTAAAAAATTTTAAATGAAAGCAAATTAAAATTGTATAAATTAAAGAAATTGAAATTGTAAGTTTATATTTTTCTAATAATTTATTAAGAGAAGAACTAAAATCTTTTTAATTCAATGATCTCAAGTAGCGATTGAGGGTAACGTATCGTCTGCTGCAATATTATGAAGTTTAGTTTTAGTCGAATGATGTCTTCTAAGCACTGCCTAATAGAGTTTGTAGTCAGTTGCGCGATGTTAGGTACAAATACTATACAAATACGTAAAATGCTTTATATGCCGACTTTTAAATAGGCCTACCAGTAGACCTCGCTATTATTTCATATTACATCATACACACCTAATTAAATTCAAATTAAATAGTTTCGAAAGAAAATGTAAATTGGAGTTACGCCGAAATTCGAAGTACACCCACTTCCATCGCAGTTCAAATCAATATACCCAGTCACTAAAGGCCTTGCAAACTTCGCATTCAATTTACTTAAGTAAATAAAAAGAAAGATATTTGCCTTCCATTGTGTTGGTTCGTATTTGCTTAAATATGCTGCGCTGCTGTTGTAAGTTGTTTAAAAGCCCACAACCACAATTTCCTACTATTTAACTACTCACATACGAGTATAATCGTACTGAAACAGAATAATACGCTCTTCAGATTTCTCGCATGTCGCATTATATGTTTGCTTGTGCAGTGAGCAAGCAACACTCGTACTCGTCCTTGTAGTTTCAAGTGATAAAATAAACAGACAAGTGTTAAATTTTCGAAAATATTTGATTAGAAGTTGTTTAATATTTGAAATCAAAATGCTTGCCAACTCATTTGCCTGTCAGACCTTCAACTTAATAAGTTGACAAATAGTATACGACGCACACACTCACACGACTGTGCTTTGAAATCTTAAATAAATATGTCATAAATATTATCAAAAGCTGTATAAAAGTTTTATATTCTCTGTGGCTTCTGACAGTTGATATGAAAAATTGTATTACTGGCACAGCGTAAATTGATTTATGATTGTTGTTTTCCCCAATTTAAATTAATTTAATAAAAAATTTATATTATTTATGCAAGATTTTTAATATTTCTCATGAATTTATTCAAATTTTGTGTTACAAATATAATCACACACATACTCTGGGACGATGCAAAGAAAAATTTTGTCCCACTAAAATTAGCTGGGCTAAGCTGGCCTGAGCTGGGCTGAGCTGGCCTGAGCTGGCCTGAGCTGGCCTGAGCTGGGCTGAGCTGGCCTGAGCTGGGCTGAGCTGGCCTGAGATGGCCTGAGCTGGGCTGAGCTGGGCTGAGCTGCCCTGAGCTGGCCTGAGCTGGGCTGAGCTGCCCTGAGCTGGGCTGAGCAGGCCTGAGCTGGGCTGAATTGGGCTGAGCTGGCCTGAGCTGACCTGAGCTGGCCTGAGTTGGCCTGAGCCGTCACCGTAAATAAAATCATTTTAAAGAATATTAAATTAACGAAATAAAAAGAGTTTACCAATTCAAAGTATCCTTTCATACTTGTACTTTAACGTACATATTCAGTATTTTTTGTGACTGAATGATTAAAACAGGATTTTGAAATGCCATTTTATTAATATATCTTACACTTTACACGAAAATTTTAAGCATTTTTTTAATTAAATTAATTTCATTCCAACTTTTCAAATTAAAAAAGAATTTATAAAAATATGAAATAAAATATTTTTAAGCCCACTTCAGCCGCAATTCTTTGCAAGCAGAAATGAATATGACACTATTTGGAAATTTTAATCTTTTGGCTTCATATTTTCTCATTGTAAAATTCAGAGATAAAACAATTTTATTTCCTTTTTTTGTTTTTTCATATATTTTCAGAGGAATTTATGACAATGAAGGAATGTAAGAGGAGTTGAATTGGCATGATGGGACGAAAGGAGAGGTAAGTGTGGGTAATGTGAACGGCTGTCTAATCGGGTAACTCTGTAGGCGAATGAATAGTGCACAGCCTACTAAGCCGGACGTCGCGGTTCGATTCCTGACAGTATAGGCTGTGTTTTCCTACGTAGTATCCAAATGCTTTATAAGTTAAGTTGCTTAAAAAAATAAAAATAAAAAAAATGAGCAGGACATGATATATGTAGCTTGAAGCACAGTGGCATTACGTAGCAGTAGAACACGTTCCGTTACGTAACTTGATTTGGTGTAACGTGGCAATATATAATATGGCATTACTCATCTGAATATGAAACAATAACAAAAATCCGTTACGTTTATTTTACTTAGGCGTCTTGATTTTATAAAACATCCTTTTATTTTCTTCATACCAAGTAATAACGAAAATTCTACTAAGGAGCGAAAAGAGATCAGAGTTTTTCCTCTCAAGGTTTCTAAAACAAAGAAGAGATAATAACAAATACTAATAATAAAAAGGATGTTGTAGTGCTTCTGCCAATGAGCTGGATCTCAAAATTATAAAGTGTAATATTATATCTTATAAAAATCTATAGCCTTCGATCATAATACAATCACTCTGGAGTAATACAGAAGGTCCTTGTATAATGAGCACATCACATGATTTGAATGTGCTCAAGGACAAGATATTGCGCAGATAATCAAGGATCCTTTCGCATGCAGTACTAATGTTTGATCGATAAATATAAAAGCTTCTCTCTCAAACACACTCTTCCCAAACGAGCTGCCAGTCATTTTGGACAGCTGTATTAAAACTAGATATTTAATCATATTTGGTTCCATGAAATCTCTATTAAATTTGGCGCCAAAAAGAAAACATGTCCTTGCGTTTACGCATTCTAATACAAGTTTGTTGCTTTCGGCATTTGTTGCATTTGAATAACAAAATTGTTATTATCAAACACAAACAGTTGCAATAGATGGCTCAAATGGCAACGTAATGATGTTGTCGCTGATTACGACAACAACTATTTTGTTTTAACGTCTATCAGCCACCAGATATCGAAAGCAGCTTGTTGTCCACACATACTAGTGGATACAGTTTAGTGCAAAAGCATCTTATTAGAGTTGGTGTATGTGTTTAGCAAATGTGCAACACATTTAGTTGCCCCCTTGCATACACATATTCTCTTTACTGTGGCTGGAACAAAACGCTGCAGGCCTAAACAAGCCAAAACACAAATGCATTGAAAACTGTTTCATGTTCAATTAGAGCACATTCTATTATTTTCTAGTATTTGAATACTTGACATTAAACGCTTTTATGTTTGCCACAAACGGCAGCATAAAGAATCCAGTTGCATAAGGAGCCACATTCAAATGCTCATAGAACATTGGAGTTGCGTATGTGGTATGGCCAACTGCGATGGCTGGTAATATTTAAGAAACATCACATTCATTCGGAAACATCATTGTTTTATACTCGAGATCACTTGCATGTATTCATCTGTGCAATCATTTACAAAAATATACTTTTATTATATTTTTAATGGACTCAACGGCCTATTTAATATGCCAACCTGAAAGAGTAGTTTGGGAAATTGCATTCGCATCTAATTTGTGGGAAAAAATAGAAAATTGTTCACTTTAAAATAAATAATACCTTGGTGGGGAAGGCAGCAGCTAAAAATTGATTCATTGGCCGTTTTATGGTGAAAAGTGTGGGAAAAGTGGCATTTGCGTACTTTTTTTTATTTTATATTTGTAAAAATGTAAATCAGTTGCAGATAAAGGGTACTTTTAAGGGATCTTTTTTACTTTATTGGTACTTTTATAAAAGTTTTTATGATTTGCATTAAAGAAGAGTCTAAAATTGAGGAAAAAAAAGGGAGAAATTGGTAATTTTTTTATACAAATTATACCTGAAAGAGTTAATATTTCACGTTCGTAAATAAGGTACTTTTGTGCAATACGAACCTTATATTTTTGTATTTTAAGATAAACTTTATATGCAAACAATTTCCATTGAACAATATTATATAGTTCCGATTATAAAAAGAACTCAGTTAAACATTACTATATTTTTTATAATTATTTTCATTTCCTTACATATGGACCATATATGATGCATATATCTTCAGAATTAGAAAAAATATATCTTTCTGGATGAAAAATGTGGCAAAACCTTATTTGGTACTTTGGATTTTTTCTTTGTTGCTTTTTAATAGTTTCTTGGATATTCATATTTTAGGCCACGTTAAGGCTCTTTTCTTGTTGCCACCTTTTTCACTTTCTATAGATTTTCCATAAAGCTTTTTGAATCCAAGCGAAACCATGTGTAGATGCATTACATGGTAGAACACAAAATTTGGAAAAGAAAAGGTTCCAAATGTAGTTGCTTAGAATGTCCTGTCTTTGTAAAAAGAAGCTGCTCAGGAATGGTGCATGGGGCGTTTTTTAACTTTACTGTTTTTGACATTTTGAATTTCGTAACTCGTAAGTGAATGGCGAAGACCGCTCCTGTCAGCCGACAGATGAACAGCTGGCAATGCAGTAGTATTCTAAAGAACTGTTCCCCGATAATATTAATTACTAAATATTGGACAATTGTGCTTAAGTGTATACAACAAACTTTTGAAACTACCCTCGTACATACGTGTCGGCACATTGTAAACTTGCTTGTGATTTTACGACTGTGTCTCTTAAGTGCTATTGACATTTCTGATTCCCATGCATGAATATTTATACCCCAAAGTCTAATCAATTAATACATCTGTTCACTTGCATGAATGGCCATTCACTGAAGGCAAAATATTACAAATTCTCATTTATTTAATATACATTTTACAATTTCAATCACCCTCAGCATCGCAATGACTCTTAAAGTTTAAAGTTTTTATCATACTCGAAAGAGAAATCTTGAGCTTGTGAAACTTCTTACGAAAGAGAAAAGATATTTTAAATTTTATTAGGTTCCTACTATTTTCACACAGAATTGAAGGTGAAGGTGTGCGATCTGTTCGCAAGGGAGATATAGAAAAAGTACTCAGCGTTTGCTTTGAAATTGCCTGGCAAATTGGAACAAGTAAACGTAGTTGGAAATAATACTTTACCTTATAAAAACCACAAACTTTGGCCAATGCCGAACTTAACAAAATGAGGTCATACATGTTTTCAAAAGTAAATGAATTGATTTGCTGTCGAGTAAAATGTTTTTACATTATTTGGTTACTTCCGCAAGAACTGCGAGGAATATGCTTTACATCCAGGAATACTAAAATGCCGCACGGCCGGCAATAAAATACTTGGACTTGTAGCTTTTAGTTCTACTCATTTAAATTTAATCTCATTTATTTCTTACTGACTGTGTTTTTAGTTTTCATTTGCGTTTCTTTTGCTTTTGTTGCTTAAAAGTTTATGTTGTCTCAAGATGTGATCAGAGCAATTTCCCTTAAACAAATTCTGTATGCTTTGGAGCATTCAAGCCATTAACTTGTTTCCTAATAGCACGTCCGTCCATATCTGTGTATCTGGCTTGCCTTAGCACCAGACAGAGATGTTGCTATGGCATGAAGAAGAAGGGAAAAGATGGTGGTTAAAAGAATTTAGGAAAAATTCGACCACATGTTGATAGTTTTAAGCTGCTGGAGCTTTTTGCAAATGTGTTGCACGTAGTGAATGAATTGCATGCATCGAGGAAGGAGCAAATAAATGAGCGAACAATATTTACACTTTCCAAACATCCTGCACAGAAAAAAGGCATCGAAAGGCCAAAGAAATGTTCGTGAGTGAATGTTTATCTGTTCGCTAAGACAGTTCGCTAAGTGTTTGCTGTGGAGGAAGACATGTTAGACAAGCACTGGCTTTCCTACAAACATTCGAAGAATTGAAATTTGACCTGCATACAAATGACCACATGAGTGGATAAAAGTAATAACAAGAATGTTACCATCAACAAAAGGAACACAAGAATATAAAAGTAAAAAAAGTGAGGCCAGGAAAGCTACACGTGTGGGTTTCTTGGTTGGTCAAGAGTGAATTGAGGGCAACAGGAACTGCAGTTGCAGTAAAATGTTTGAAAATGATTTTGATTAGAAAATATTTTCTATGTTGCTGCTCTGGCAGTATTTTCTCATTTTTATATGATTGTTGAGCATTACGTATGTATGTGTGTAATGTATGTATGTATGTATGTATGTATGTATGCAATTGTCTGCTTAATAATTGTTGCGATTATAAAAAATTCTATTATTATATATTCTACTCAATAACGCCTTCGGAAAGAAATTTCGCAATTTTATTGCGCAAAACAATTGCAAAGTTTAACATCTCAATTAGCAGTTTAGTTTTACTGCAAAGTATTATATTTATCGTTAAGCATTATCTCTTGCAATTAGGACAAATAAAAATTTATATTGCGCAATAACATCAGTTCTATCATCTGCCACAGGCCTCTAAGCTTTACGGTCACATATTGTGTGAAGAAGGAAAGAAATTGTTCAGCATTGCTTGATTCTTGTAGAGGAATTGCTTTCAAATTACATTTTGAATGAGCAAAATTATATAGAGACTAGACTGCTACAGAGTCACAACTCGAAACAAAAGCGCGTGAAGAGATTTAAATGGGGCACAATTTTATGTTGGACGACAAATTTGATTCTTCTCTCAGCAATTGAGTATGAAAAATATAAGTTAGTCGAAAATGTATTTTCGTATTTTGTCAATAGATGTAGTTGCAGTCGCATGTCTACAGTGCTACCAATCACACTATTTCATGCCATATATTGTTGGAAAGGTGCGATTTTGAGCTTCATTTGACCAAAAAAAAAATTAATTTTGTGGAATTTGGAAAAAAGTTACAGCTCGTGAAAAATTAGTGAAAATGATGAATAAATTCGCTATATTTAGAAATTTTTCTATAAAAAAGGGAAGAATGCTAAGCAAGCCAGCAATAAAATTTGTGAAATCTACGGAGACGAAGATGTATCACTTCGTGTAGTACAACAATGGTTCGCTCGCTTGCATTCCAAAAATTTCGATGTGAAAGATGCACCTCGCCCTGGGCGACCTATCGTTGAAAAAGTTGACGGAATTAAAGAAAAGATTGGCCAGGACGGTCAAATGACCAGCCATGGCATCGCTAAGGAAGTTAACATTCATCATAAAACGGTTTTGAACCATTTAAAAAAGGCTGGCTACAACAAAAAGCTCAATGTTTGGATACCACATGAATTGCCTGTGAAAAATTTAATGGACCGAATAATATTTGCATGAAATCGTTATGCCAGTAAAACACAAGATCTAAATTAATTCTTTATTTTATAAGTTGCAAGTTTAGTTGTTCTTTGGCTTATGAGAAATCCTATTGCATCGTGTAGTTGCATTAATTTTCTATTAAAAGAAGGCAGGATAAGATTACTTTGCAGCCTTTTATATAATGTGCTAAGAAACTGATGGTATTTCAAAGAATTGTGTCTCTTTATGGAAAAACTCCATATCAATATGCAGTCCTTGTATAATTATTTTGCTTTTTTTTTTTATTTAAGGAAATAAAAAACTCGCACACAAGGATTACAGAGAATTACATGATTATTGGAATGACTTTTCCAGCTTCTATTCATTAATTAAAGTTTCCAGAGTCTGACGGTTGTAATTCATTTTTGAACATGATTATTATACAATATCATTATCTCTATCTTCTTTTACATGACTATTATTAATTTATGGCAGCGGAGAAGAGAAAGCAAGCAATGTAAAATTGGCGGGAAAAGTTAAAATACATGACAAAATTTCTTTCGTCTATTTTTATATGACTTTTTCTTTTTAACAAAAAATATTTCACCAAAGTATTTTTCTACAAAAGATGTTCTTTAGTTTTCTACATTTTAATTAATAAGTTGTTTGCATAGTAAAGAATTAACGTGAAAAGAGAAAGTTCAGAGACGCTAATGAAGGAATCCTCTTTACGAAAATGCATCGCAAGCCTTGCAAAAACAAAATTAAATTGAAAGGAAACCTGATGATGTTCTGAAGTTTACAAGTTTCTTATATAATAATTTAACTGATCACAAACACGGCCAATTAGTAAACAGCTTTATGTGTATTGCACTGCCGCTGCTACAAATTGGGCTGGTGAAAAGCTTAAAATGAGGTGGAACCTTCGCTGCAGAAACTTTTAAGGTCACACCAGCGGATGGTTTTTCTGTAGATCCAAGCGTCTCGTTTGGTTTTTTATATAATTTCTTTTCTGTTTCTGTTTAGATGTATTTATATGTATTTTTTTATAAAACGGATAGAGAGAGAGAGAGAGAGATAGAGAGATTTAGTTGTTTGAATTTCTTCTGGCTAAATTTCATGTTTTATACACACTAATTTTCCTTGAGGCAAATCTGAGTTTAAAAGAAAGCCACGAAAAAAGTAAGGAGAAGAGTATAGATCTGATTGTATTGAAAGGGTGGAGCCAAATAAAAATTTCTGTCATTAAAGCGCCATGTTGTGTTTGGAAAAATAATGGGAGGAGTGTAAACAGAATATTATATGTTTTTCAATGAGATTTTTTGCGATTAATTAAAGTTTATTTGCATTCGTTAACACTTTTACGAGACTCCCTAATTTTAAAGGTTTTACGTTTTAGTTCAAAATTTGCCTAGAAAATATATTTTTAGTCATATTACTTACTTACATGTTTCACTTCGTAGCTTTTATTTTCTGAAAATTTTTTCCAAAATGATTAAATTATTCTGATGAAAATCGGAATAACTTTATCCGGTACAGCTTTAAATTCAATAGTCGATGGCTTGCAGACTTGGAGGCTATATGTAGCATTACATCCTGTCAGAAGTCGTTAGGCCGTCTTCAAAACAGCTAAAAAAAAATATTCAATACAGCTAATAAAAATGGATTTGTCCGAAAGGTAATTTATTTATGCATATTGATCTTCCAAAAACGATATAATTCTGGAGGAGTAAAAATAAAATTTTTATATACGAATTAATTTGTTACATTGTGAGAAATATTTCAGTATTTATTTATTAAATATCAGATTACAGTATTGAGAAGGACATTTTATAAGCAAATTTTAATTCTCTAATCACTGACCCAAAGTTCATAACCAATTATCATACAGAGACCAAACTACATTTGAAGGTTATCTTTTCTAGACAGTGATGCGATTCATTTACACGCGCCGGAATTAAAAGAAAGCTATATAGTAGAAGAGGAGATGGATAGGGAAGAGTTGGGCAAGTGGGCCATTTTTTGGCACGCCTCCATGGTTCCGCTAAGCTGTTTTTCGTAGTCAAGTTTTATTCATACTTTTACTGCCACAGAATAATGCCCGAGGAAGGATTGTATACCCGCAAGTAGGTTGGGATTATTTGTTTATGCCTTCGTCACTTAAATATTCCAAACACAAGAGATTTAGAAACATTTTAGCAAAATGTCTTTTTCTCTAAGTGGGCATCGAACCCAATAACAATGTTAAGCTGTATTCGATATTTGAATATAAAGAAGTTCCCTGGCCTGAAAAGTGCAACTGACGTGATTGTGCTTGCCAACAATTACTTTATTAAACTTAAGAGTCCATACTGTAACTGCTCTGCGAACACAAACCTTCAGTTGCAATGAAATAGATTTAATTTATCAACAGCTTCCAATGCTTTGCGTGTATAACCATTTCATAAGTTATTTATGCCGATCACATATACTATGAAAGACACGATTAAATTGGCATTTAGCAGATCAGAGTGAGACACAACAATTACAGTTAGTCACTTTGAAGCAGCACAAACCTCAATTTTAATTTTTATTTCCTTTTTATATCATTGAAAATGTCTGCTTTGGCTTTGTTTCATCTATAAATATTTTATAGGCCTGAAAACAATTGCAATTACTCTTACACACACCCTACAGTTGAAAATTACACGTCTCGTTGGATTGTTAAATCACCCTCTTAAATCAACAAATTGTTTATTTATTTTTTACACTCCTCCTCTATTAAATCATTTATAAATAATAGACATTTTGAGTAATTTTTATTTGCAATAAGACAGATTGTGTTCAATTTATTCGACTTTTTATATAGTATGTCCCTTTATGTGCACGGCTCTGTGTTGTGAAAGGAATAAATGTTAGTATTTGAAATTATTTATTTATTAGATTGTAATAAAATTTTCACGCAATTGGTTTGTTTATTTACGCTCTAAAAAGAAGCAGTAGCTTTTAAGAATTGATTTAATCTTTTGGCTACGGACAATGAATACTTGCGGATTAGGTGTACGTGGAAATTATTTTCTGTAATTTCAGGCGGTTTTAATATCGCTCTATTCCGGGAGCTCTTTCTAACTTATTTGCCAATAAGGTAAGTTGTTATGATGGTCAAAGACACAGTGGGGTGGAGGAACCAAACAAAAAAATTATATATTTCTTATTAAGAAGAAGCTTATTTGGAGGAGCTCATGCTTATAGCTTTTGATTCAGCTTTTGGGTTCTCTTACTATAAAGTTTTTATAAATTCTTTTTCTTTGCAGGGCTAGTATGCACTGTATTTTTGTATTTTCGGTTGGCAACACCAACCGATTTAAATAGAAAATAATTAAAAAAGGATCCACTTTAATTGGATTATGGGAACCGCATTCTGCGATCAGACTTAAAAAAATACATTTTGTGCATAAATAATTTAAATTAAATTTCGTTTGATTGTGGTAACTGAATCTAAAATATTGCACCAAAAATCGATTAATTTTATTCGAATAATCGAAATTTGAATTACTAGACTAAGGAGACGGCAATAATAAATTTTAGCAATTTATTGTCATAAATATTATAGAAATGATTCCAGTGTAAATAATTCCCATCTAAATAATTAGCTCGTATGGCAGACGAAAGCAGCCACCCATGTCGCAGAGTGTCCAAATAAGGCAGATTTTCTGCCGAGCCACACCACATGATCGTCCTTTTTTAAAGATCCGCCCATGAGTGGCGCATATGCTTGATATGATCTGCTACCAATCATATATGGTTTCCTAGAATTTTCGAAACTTCACAAATAAAAATCCCATCTCTGATAATCAGCGTCTTCCTTTCTACTTGCAGTGAATTAATTAATTTTTTTTTTTTTTTTTTTTGTTATTCTGGAGCATGCAAGCGGAAAACCATTGCAAAGACTGCTAGAAATCCATGTTTATTTTTCAAAATATGCATTTAATTTGCAACTCTATTAAAAATTAATATCAAAAATGTATCGGGTAGAATTTATAATTTTTCAATTTGTGTATTTATATTGTTGGCCGTAAGACCAGCAGTAACAATCTAAATATTTATTTATTTTGCCTTCAATTCTACTGAAGCTGGTAATGGAGCCATTTAATATTGATGTGCATTTCAATGAATATTTATTATTAATTTTCATTACAACAATTACGAATCCCTAAAGTTGAATATTGTTGTTATTTGTTGTTGTGTATTTGCAACATTAGCAACAAATATTTATAGGAAAAGAGATGTTAATGGAAATAAAGTTATGCCTGTTATTGCAACAAATAACAATAACATTTTATTTTATTATTAAGTTATTGTTATATTTTGATGTGAATATGATTTTTTGCGTGTGTGTAACAGAGAGCAGACAGGGGAACAGTAGCGGAGGTAACATTAAGGAGGCCTTTAATGCACTCATTGCATTCTGATTTCCAAGGGAAATTCGGAATTTTGTGAAGAACACCAACTCATTGTATTGAAGGCAAAACATTTTTTTTTAATTTTTAATTTGTAATTTTTTCTTTTTGCGAATTTTGGTTTAAGTTGATTACCTATTTAGTGAATTATTTAATAAAAAAAATTAAACTGCAGCCAAAGCAATTTCATACGCTAGTCGAAAATTACTTTGCCATTTACTTGACGACCTTTTTTTTAACTCAGACTACTCGCAGTATCGGAACCATGTTTTGAATACAATTCTAGTATATTCAGGTTCCGTCTTTCAAACTTGCAAACTGTTATATTATGAAGTATACTTTTAGGAAGATAAGGATATAGTACCGTACATTACAAAAGTAAACAGATTATAAAATTGTGTAATTGTTAAGATAACAACAAAACAAATTTTATTATCGGTAAGTGGAAGCTTAACAATATATATTTTCTAGGCTAGAGGGATTCATGTTGAGAGACGACGCAAACGTCAGACACACTCAACATTTGCCAATCGGTTGCGAAAAGTTCCTAATATCGGGCAACTAATATCTGGAAAGACGGGTCACTGGCAATAAAGTAAGGCTTAAATTTTTTTCTTACAAACTAATACATGGAAAATATTATCCTGCGAAATGTGGCACTAAAAATGCGCAAATATCACTTATTTAGCATCAACGTATATACCGCTACCATTAAAATTTCAAAAATTTTCAGAAACTTCTACCCTACTTTAAAAGGAATATGCATGCGATTGCTGGTAATTTTTAAAGTCATGCCTTAGAGGTAGTGATATTTCTAAAGTGAGTTTTTAATATTACTGACATTTATTGTCGTCTGAGGCATTCTTTCCAGGAAAATAATTGCAATATCTCTAAATCTATTTATTTCGGCTTATTGTGTCCGTCATTTCAACCAGAGATCCTGGGTGCGAGTCGTTGTATTCGCAGATGTACTTTTTATTATACAATTAATTTTAAAGGCAGAAATTCCGTTTTAGCAGAACGCTGTTAAAGAAGATTGAAACCGAGATGTATCCGTGATTACATACTAGAAAATTAAATACAATTAATTAAAAATTCAATAATTATTAGTATTTGCTTGAGAAAAAATTTTTAAAAAGGCCTCATAAAGGGCTTGTCCTGCCATTATTTTCCCCTTTGAGAAGGAGTTTATCTGCATATGCTTAGACGTGTTCTTGTGAGATTATGTTTATGTGTGTACGTATGTGTGAAAACGTGCGGGAGTACTGCTTGTAATACAATATGCCCACATGCATTGGAAAATGGGGAGGAAAAAGGGAACAACTGAAGTCACAATTCGACTGTTGATAATAAAAAAAAAGTTTTGCAAGCCAGTCATGCCTCCCCGATGATCTTCCAATCTTGCAACATAATATAATTCTCATATCTAATAAAGAGACTTGCTGTTATTAATACGGCCCATTTCAATTCTTTTATTCATTTTCATATACAGGCCTGCTGCAAAGTTTCCTATGGAATAAAATTGTTAGGAGGGTGGTTGCATATTAATTTTTATGAATTAAGTCATCCCTCAGGAAATGGGGAGGGGTTAGAATTAAACAAGTATTGTAATAGAATTTTTAAAATGCTACTAAATTATTTATGGAAAATATCGCAACTTTAATACAACCCGGTTTAAAATGTTGTTAATGTGTTCGTTAAAATGAACTGTGGCAGTTCCAAGGAAAAGTAAGCAATGGAATTATACACGCCAAGAATTGTGATGAATTATATATTTTATTTTCCGACATAATAATCTACCTGCACTACTTACTGCTTACATTAACCTTTCGGCAAGAGGAGGATATAATTATACGAGGATGTATAATTATTTTTGGGAATTAATTGCGAATATTTTATTATTTTATAATGCCAACTATTTCATTGATCTAATCAAAACTTAATCGCCTACAAATAAAATTCTTATTACTTTTATTTGGAAAATAAATATTTTGGTTTCTTTTTTTACGAAACAGTTCTACGCCATCAGTTGGTGAAAAGCGTCTTTTTGATTTTAGGAAAAGGAGAATATAAAAAACCAAAATAAACTTTTTTTTCTTTGAAGACTCTTAAAGTATAAGTAATCCGTACGATTTATGATAATTTAAAAAAAATTCCTTGTAATATGTAAAAAATTCCTAATCACAACTAAAAATACCCTATTTGTAACCAATCAGCAAAAACTAGCAGCGCTGGTGTTGGAATTATGTCAAATGGGAAAGAGGTTTCCCGAATGAAATACTGCTGCAGACCATGGAAAGAAGAGTGTATGTAATCTCCTGTATCTTATCATCGATGTAAATTTTCTGCTGGTAAATTTTAAATTATCAGTGACTCTGTCTTCATCAAATAGACACGTCAACTACAACTATCACATGAGAAAATCCAGCACTTTAGAAAAATTCATTCATTTCATTTTCTGACTGCCGACTGTAGGCAGTGAACCCAGAATCTCCAGCCATTTGTGTTTCAGTGGTCATGAGATTTGATATAATAAAAAAATTGTCAGGCGACTATTAAAAGTACCAGAACATTATCTGAATCAATTATTAAAGAAAAGGGAATACTCAGAACAACTTTTTTCGGTCTACGTAGAATTTCTAGGAATAACACGGAAAATAGTATTTAATGTAATTTAAATAACACTATTCCCAAAATCATGGTTTACTAATTTTTTGGGAATACTTCAAAAGACCTAAATTAATAATAGAGTCCCATTAGAAATTGTTGTGGCCTATAATTTGGCGAGATGGCATGGCAATGGAGCTCTAAAGTTAACGGTACCGAAAATCTTCAGGGATATGTTTGGCTACAATTCTACTTACAATTAACAACCTGAATACTACAGGTGTTTATGTGAAATTATACTCCTACAGATACTCTATCATTCAGAAAATTTAAATCAATTTTTTTTTTAATTTATTTTAAATCCTAGAGGAAAATTGAATTTAATGAAAATACCAAATACAAAAAAAATTCTATCAAGAGTGACAAAATGCTTTGTAATTCTTTTTTCTTGTGAAGCTACCTGCAACACTTTACACCTTGACTTCTTCACTCCCTTGTGATCAATAAAATTGTCTCCAAAAAGGGAATAATAAAATAATAAAAAAAATTGCTGGAAGCTTTGAGCGGTATTCTGCCTCATCAGACAATCAATCATAAGATAAAAAAAATATTGTTGAAAAAGAACTAAACAAGAAAACCGACATAAAGTGTTTACACCTTGACCATTGGAAAAGCTTCTAACACATTTACACACAGAAATTGACACACAGGAGAACAACAACAACAAATGTAACTGTAAACAAAAGCCATAAAATAATAAAAAAAAAACAGAAACAAACAGAAACAATCACTCCTGTTAAGCAGTGTGTGCGTAAGTGTAGGTGTTTAGATGTATGAAAGTATGCGTATGTCCGCACAGGAGAGAAATTTCAGTTTTGAAATGTCAAACATTTCCCACCATTGCCATACGAATAATAAACAATGACAGATTGTCAAACAAAAAGATTAAGTCCACAAAGCGAAATAACTACATAGATACATACCATAAGGAATAGAGAACCCACAAAGGTTTTGCGATGTAATAGAAAGCTCGTGTGGCAAAGTGACAACAAAGAAAAGTATTGAAAAAGAAATTTACATTTTATTTGAAATTAGTTTGCGAAAACTTTCCTCACAAAGTCTAATACAAGTTTTAGTAAATTCTTATTGAAATTAATTATTTTAATTGAATTACAGTTTGTAACTTTTGAAAGATAATATAGGAAACGAGAAAATAATTGTGCAACAAGGAAAGCCATAAAATTGAAGGATATACACCTGGTCACGACCTCAAGGCAATCTCTGAATGGCACAGATGTTGTCTGCTGATACATATACAAATGTTAGATGGAACAATTTGCGGTTAACTATAAATATTAGCCAATTGGGTTTTCAGCGATGCCGACTCCAGTATAATGATGGATGTGTGCGAGTAGAAGAACTTTTGAAGCTTGTTGACTTAAGAAGGTATAAGAATAACTTTCATCTAATATACTTAATAAACAAAAGGGTATTGCATTATGAGTCTGTGGCAAATATTGCGTTTAGCAGGCTTATTACATAAAATGCTTGGCTTATTCTTTGCATTGGCCTCAGCAAGATATATATGTATATACTTTCATACTTTAGAAAACTGAACGAGAGTTACATCTTCTTCCAATTGATGATATCATTGCTTTAGTTATCATTTCCATATGGACCAAAGTAAGTAGTATTCATTAGGTGCGCCTGCCTGAAAAAAAAATATCCCAGCGTGTTTCAAAGTGGTAGGAGTACGTATCGATATCAAAAAAATTACTCAATAAAGGAAACACACTGTTAATATTTCTAGACTTGCATCAGAACACATTGTATTAAAAGTTTTAATTTAATAGCTGTAGAGTGCAGAGCTATTTGGTGGCAGTCAAAAGCCATTTCGAGCAAAACATCAAAGAAGAACAAGTGGAAATTTTCAATAGTACATTTCTGTGTTGGACTACATATGCACATTTTTCTTTTTATTCAATTCTGCAAACTAGACTTACATGCACTTCGTTGCCACAAAAACATCACTCTATTGCATTTCTTATTAGCACTTTTGCGAAACAATTGTAATATATAATTACAAAATAGCAGTAGAGTGGCACGTTTTATAATTTATTGCAACACTTTGAGTTGATTTAGGGCAGTTTCTGTGTTGATTACAGTTCAATCTATGCAAGTTGTTCTATCATTCCCTTTCACACTGAATTTAGTAGCAAGAAAAGTTGTAATGTGTCCGACTGGGACTTTGAAAAAAAAAGAAACAACAACAATCAGTTGTGTAAACTTCCACCCACAATAATTCACGACCGCCGACCAGCAGATATTGGAAGTGATATTAGGAAATGGTTGTGTCAGAGAACGGTAAGCAATAACGTATTTCGAAATGCATTTGTAGTTGTATTTGGCTGTTAAACATGACAGGTGTGGCATTAAAAGGACACGTGTGATATGACAATCACACTTTGGCACATCTCACATCAAACAGAATACAATAATTTAATTTCAGCACCCAATTACAAGATGGTTTAATTTGTCGCATTTTGAGCTTTTAAAACACAAAGTGAAATTAAATGTCTAAATTTCATTCTGGCATGAGTTTAACACATCACCCAAGCACAAATTACACTAAAACATATTGACGGCGAAACAAGCACACGTACAGTCCTCACGTACGACTGTTTAATGGTGGATATTCGATTGACACATTACAATTCCAATTGTAACAGTGGTCAGTGTGCTTCAAATGCTGCAGCAAAGCGTTCTTTTATTTTTTTGTGTTGTGGAATAAAAATCCTAATGAAGGACATCATCCAGCTGGTGTAACGGAAATACTTGAAAGAAAGTCTTAAGCGTTACATAAACTTACTTGAGCGGACATAGAAGTCAACTTTATTTTCAGTAGCAGCGAATTGGATGTCTCTGAAAATCTAATAATGGATTTAACTGGTCCAGCCTTTTATCAAAATATTATAAAAAATGATTTTGACATTTTTAAATATTTTACAAGGATCAGATCAGTTAGTCACTCTACAAAAATATTCCTCATAAACTACAGTTTATATCTTAGGTCACGGATCAGGTATGTTTGTGCAAAACTCAATATTGTTGCTGGCAGTATACGTGTGTTTGTATTAACGCATACATATTCATACATAAAACCCCATACGTATGCAAATACATACATACGACTAGTTAGCAATCGATATGAGTAGACATTTGCTGTCAGACTATTGTAAGTTTGATAGGTCAAAAGGAATATGACAGCCACAAAACCAAATGACACCACCATGCTCTGAGACGGCTTTGTTTTATTGTCTTTAACTTTTAAAATGAGCTAATTTGACACTTGCACAAGGACTCGAAGAATAATGCCATATAGTGGGCTTGCACTAATAGGTGGCAGAGTCAAGCTTATGCACGTATAAACGTTCTAACAATAATAATTGCATGTGTGTGTGTGTTTGTATGTAGACTTTAACGCATTTGAGACATGCAAATCTGGTGCTGTGAAGGGCAACATATGTGTCGCCAACAAGAACCACATTTATGGTTTTATTGATTATAGCATTACCAATTGCATCGTGTCCTTGAACAAGCTTTAATGTAACACCGATCTACCAGCGGAATGTTTCAATGTTTTTCCCATTGTATTGATTTTTGCTTGTTAGGTAAAGTTATGAAAATTTGTCTTGATTGAAAGCATTGTTTCACTATCTTAGAAAGCGATATCCTCCTATTTTAAAAAATCGCTTGAAAATAGAGTTGCTGGTGCCATTCTATTATACAAAAATGATGCAGACAATTTTTTCTTTCCTAATTGAAGTAAAAGCAACTCTGATCGCATGAAAATTGTCATTTTATGAAAATTTTCATAAACTTTTGCTTGTGATAAAAATCACATATTTTTAATTTTATCAGCGGAGTTGCGATACTTGAAAAGAGCCTTTTACTTGACATTTCAGATAACGATATTTATGCCTGAAATTACCTGCAATACAAAAACAAAATATATTTACATTTTCGGTTGCTTGGGGGAAAGTAAAAAAAATATATATTTTCTAATAATTGTTTTTAATGAAAATATAATATAAAAAATTTTATTTTAATTGCGAGATTCTAAAACAAAATCCATAACAAATTAATTGCGATGATGAAATTAAAACAATTTAATTTTATTTGTTTTAGTCTAGAGATCGGAAGATCTCAAACCCAATTAAAAGAAAAAATCAATTCAAACAATAAATTAAAAACATTTACTAAAAATATGCTAATTTAATTAAAAAACTACTAGAATATATTTATAAAAATATTTATAAATTTGCATCAATATTTTTAAGAAAATTTATTAAAAAAACATGTTTTTTACATATAAGAAATTTTTAAAATATGTATAAGAATTTATATAAAAAATGGAAATCAATAAAAGAATATCGGAAGCAACAAAAATAATTATTATTTTTTCATAAGTATCTCATAATTTTTTTTATTTTTTTTTTATTTTTTTCAAAAACATAAAAAATTTCATTGTCTTGTATTTACAAGGCAATACTTGTTTATATTTTCAGCATTGAGAGTATAAAAAACTGTGTTTATCTTTTTGTTCAATATGAAATTTATATTTAGCAAAGGATTTTAAATGAAATGAAATTATTTAATTTTATACGCAATTTTATATATGAAAACTAATGCGATTAACAATTGTGCTGTACATTTAAGAAACATTTAATTACGATTTTTTTTTTGTTTTATATTTTTGAGAATAACATAAAATGTTTTTCACAAAAGAGAATGTCTCTTATTTTATATTGCTGGAGGGGGATGCATCTTCCAAATCCATTATGCATGGTGCATTCTACTTTATTGAGACTCACAGCTATTTAGTGCATTTTAATGTTTTACTCAAATCGCGCCTAAATTGTGTCTCAATTGAACATAAAAGTTTTAACCATTTAATGAGTGAATAGGCGGATGCAGGGAGCCCTTCCAAAGTCGTGTACAGTGACCGAAAAGAAAACTTTTTTCCCAAATGACATCAAACCTTTTAATATTCAAAACGCAAATAAGATAAAAGCAAAGAAAATTTATATGTGAACAAGAAATTAAACGGTTATCCATTATAATGAACGGGGTAGCGATATTGCTGATACAGCTGATACTGCATATTTCTACAGACGCAATTTTCGGATATTTCAGAAAATTACTTATTTAAAATAGAACAAGAACACAATTAAGTAAATACAAGATCCAGGATTGCTAATGCATCTCCTCATTTAATGCCACATCAATGATCGCGTCACCGTTTGCCTGTGCTGTCGAGCTTGTTTAATCAAGTCTATATTATTTTTTACATTTGTTCGGTAGACATGAGAACTACTAGTAAGACCGACATGAGTAGCATTTGTAGTCCTGTTGCCTCCTAAGGTGAATGCGTTTAATACACAACGCATCTTATCTCCTATAAGGAATACTCGTATTTGCCATATCCTTTTGCTGTTCCAATACCTTCCGCATAATTTAATATAAGCCGCCTTTTTACGGGTAAACCGTCGGCAAACAACTGCTGGGGTCTTTCGACAAGCCTGCTCATAATAAGCCGCCTTGTTAAACGAGATTCGTTTGCTTGTGTTATTACTTTGCTACGAAAAAAAATCCCTTATTTATATTTTATTATCCTTCTTAGTATTAGAATCGCAAGCTCACAATGTATAGACTCTTTTATCTAATCTATAAATCTAAATGCTTTGTAAAGATTTGTTAAAGAAACATCAGGCTATTGTTCGTTTAAAAATACGAGCTTGTAGAAAGATTTATTACCGGTATTTTAAAGTATTTATTACGCAGAATAAACAATAAATGAACGTCTGAATGAAAGAAGGAGTACAAAGACATTGACAGTGACAAAGGATTCAAATAATTATTTATTTGCAGGCAACAAGTGAATAAAACTTGAATAATAGAACATGTTTTTGAGTAACCTTAAGAAAAACTAAAGGATAAACTAAAGGCATACATGAATTTAAAATATTAAATTCTAATGGGTTTAGTTAATTTTAGGTACGATAATGTAACTTTTTACAGCTCCTCTCGTTTAACATTTCGCTTTAGAGTTTTTAATTAGCAAATCCATTTGGTAATGAATATAATTAAAAGTTTATGTTTTCCTACTCACTAATGAGGTAAAGCAAACAAAAAGCTTTAGTTTTTTTTCTTTCTTTTTTTGTTTGAAAGTTCAGTTAATATTAGTTTGAAAGTAGCTTCATGGTATAACAAACAAATTCGTTTATTACATGGCTATATTGCACATGGGGGCAGATTCCCATAAATAAATAATCAAGGATTTAAGGACGAGACAGAAAGAACTGGTTGGCACAATCAATACTTTGCTTTTGGAAAACAAAAGAACTAAAAAAAGGCCAGCACAACAGCAACTGACAGCTTTCAAAGTAGCTACTGTACCTCAGAAGTTCCCAACTTAACAACGACATACTAATTGTAATGACATATGAGCGATCTTACGTGGAGCTCTATTTAAAGACCAAAAATTGTGCCATAAAACTCTATAAACTCACTGACATTATGGCATTTTCCACTGAACGGACAAGCATTTACAACCCCACAACCATTTACATGGTCTAGATTTTGGAAACTATAAAATACTTCCCAAGAAGCAGGTATAGTTCATGTTCGCAGTAATTCCTTTCCACACACTAATCTAACCATTTAAAACTTTACATTTAATTTATTATTTTTATTTTAACAATACTGTAAACGTTGATGGTCGTATCAAGACTGACTCTTTATTTCATTTTTCAGTCTTTACATAGTTTCTTAATCTAATATATATAAATGTTCTCAGCGAGACTCCAATTATGTACAATGCATTTCTCTACACATGCCTGCCTGAGATTTTAATACTTACCAGCTAACTTAATAATTAATAATTAACAATACCAAGTTGATCCCTTGAATGAAACACTATACTTTATAATCCAAGTAAATGGTTACTCCAGAGCTAAAATCTTACCATTAAATTACCAGATTTTCAAGCTGACCACCAGAACCGTCCTTATGTGCGGCATTAAAAAAATTACATGTATTTTATTATTTGAGTTTCTTTTCACTCGTTTGTTTTGTTTGGATCCATATAATTTACATGTGTATTAACACAACAAATTATAGAATAAGTAGTGCAAGTTATCATCATCGTCATAATTTTTGGTAAAACTATGGGGCAAAAGTTTATGTTCGCAAATGGAATCGTTATTAATTTTACTTTCACAAGTCCATTAATGAAAGTTTATTTAAAAAAGTAAAGTTTTCCTGTTTCAAATCGTTGCTGAAAAACCAAATGTAAATATATGTATATATGAAATGAATATTATACACTGCGCATCACTTAAATAAGGTATGGTATATTTATATATTTTTATTATGATCAAAGAAGTACTTTAATTTTTCTGGCTGTACTTATTGTGTATGCCAACCTGAAGAAGGCATCAAATTTCTTTTGGTCTCGTGGAGATCTGAACATGCACCGACCACGATTCCATCATTTTACTTACATTAATCATTATCTAATCATAAGCAAAATGCTAAAGGAAATAAAACAATAAATTTATTTCCACCAGAAACTTGTCTTCTGGGGAAAAGTTCAAAGGAAATAATATTCCGTAGTAGCTGACCTCTTCTTTTACTTTTGCAATTGAATGTTTAAATTGAAAGTTTGGTTTTATAATTTTTGATATATATTTTTTTCTCAATTCCGTTAAAGATTTATCACAAGAAAATATTTCATTATTTTCATTAATTTTATTATACCGAAAAATTGTTTTTCATGAATTTTAGTTTGCATTTATGCATCTCCCGGTGCTGTTGCTAAAAAGTAGTGCTTGTCGAAGTAGAATAATTTTAAGTACGATAATTAAAATGTCCTTAATTTTAGTTGAACTTCTATAAACATGTTGTATATAATTGCTGCATTTATCCTTTCAATGTCCTTAACGCTACAAAGCACCTTCAACGGAGTGCTACAAGTCAGAAAAATATTAATTTTAATACGTGACTTTAGTTTGTTAAGCCCAAACTCAGGGCCCCATTGAAGCTTTGGTCAAATATATGGCTCATTTTTTTTCGAATAGGAGACTCAAATAAAATTAGAATATTTAAATTTACCATTTCTATAATGTTTCGTGCAATATTCTTAAATTATATAATAATATAATTATAATATTACCGGATGTAAACGAGAAATTTACAATTTAAAGAATTGCAAGTGATTCTATTGAACTCCACTAGATTAACTTTTTCACATCGAACTTTTTCACATTATCGCTTATACCGGTGCCAGATTGGTTATGTTGAATGGTTTTCCAGTTATTATTTAAATTGAAGGGGATCCCCAAAAAATAATATTCAGCAGAATGTTGAAAAAAATATTTTCTTTTTGCAATTTTTAATTACTGGTTACGTGACCAAACAAAGTTATTGGTTCTCGCTTCTCAGAATTTAGGTAAGATGCGACAGTATAAAGGATGTGTATAGCCTGGAGGCATGTTTGCATCCGTTTTTTGCAATTTGGTATGAGTTGTGTGTTGCCGGCCCCACATATCATACAGAATCGGAATTTATGAATTTATTTATTTATTTCCTCACTTGTGTAATTTTACGAACTTCACACTATTATTTAATAATTTTTATGCTGCAATACTATAAATGCAGCGTCAACCCGATTGATTGGAACCCTAAAATTCAAAAGCTCTAACAAGATTTACCAGTTTCACTGAAGAGTTATTAAAAACATAAACATGAACATAATTTACCATTAATTATTTATTCAATAATTGCTGCTTACAATGGTCAAATCAATAACAAACTGTGTCAAGAAATCACGACTGCACTATTTATTCTCTTTTCCGAATTATTCTCTATAATCTTTGAAGGTCGGATGTCTTCCCTTCACATTTCGTGATCACTTTGACTAATTTCAACACCTTCATTGCTCACTTGGCATACACACACAGAGACACATCAAAAACTAATTAACATTGTTGAAATATAATTAAAACTCTTTGCTTCCTCTTAAGCTTAAAATAACAAAGTACGTAATTGAAATAAATTTGAATAAAGAATCATTTAACGTCTCCTCTTGAGCACACTTGCAACGCCACTCCAAAAAAAGAAAGAGAACAAACTCAATGCAGATAATTAAGTAATTTCTAACAACTGTTGCAAAAGAAAATAATAAAAAAAACTCAAGCAAACATTAAAAGTTAAGCAAAAAAAAAAAAAAAAAACAGAAAAAAAACCAAATGGATGAGAAAGCTGAGCAAAACTTAAAACAACAAAAATTATCAACTCGAATAAAAGCCAATTAAAAACGCATTCTTGTTAAGGACAATCTTCTCTCCAATACCTCCCCTACGTTTTATGCTCCTCTATTGAGTTAATTGCGACCAGCTGTGCACTATTAAACGAAACTGCACTTTTAACGAGTCCTCTGAGGGCAAGTCGGAACGAAAAATTTTAATTCTCTTGTTTTCCTTGGCAAGCGGAGATAATCATGTTTTGAGATTGGACGTACCTTTAATAGTTAAATTGATTCCTTAATTTTGCACAGGGTCTTCGAGAAATGATATTTTATTTTTATTAAAAACAAGCAACAATCAAATAATTTTTCTAATTTTTGCTTTTTTCTTAAATAGAAAACCAAAATGAATACGTAACAAAAATTTTATTGAAATACTTTGTTTTTGTTATAAAGTTTCATATAATGTTTTACATCCGATTTAAAGGCAACTTTGATCATGTAAGTGGCAAACCAAATTTCAATAGTACCAAAAAATGTTTTTTGGTGAGTTGACTGCAAGGAGTAATAAAATTGTTTACTCTTAAGCCATTCTTATATAAATTGAATGAGAGTTACAAGTTCATTTTTACAATATGCATCCTCAATACAAAACTAAAGACTGAGATGTGTCACAACTTTCCATTACTTCCTGTACTCAAAATGTTTGGAGACTTTCCCGGTTTGCATACTGCCCACAAAGTCTTCTCTTAGTAATGATGATGAATATGCATTCAAGTACTAGAAGAAAGGAAGCTGATTTGGAAACATTTCTGGCAAGGCTACAGTGCTTAAGTATAGTGCCAGTAATAACTAAAGCCTTGTTACTGCAATGTAATACTGATAAAGCGGAAGATTTCGTGTTAAGCTCGCTTTTGCAGGAACAGTTAGCAATAATAACCGCGAAATTATCATATGGCTGCATATTTCCCATATATCCTAGCTATGACAACGATCCGAATAGTTGATATAACGTTATCAGTAGTTATCGAGTGAGACTAAACATACTAATGCTGCTCCGAGCAATTGAACATTATTCATGTATTCATCTATCTGTCCACTATCTCTTGTCTCAGAACGGGACAGTTGTCAGTATATGTACACTTGAGGGTGCCACTAATTAACACCTAATAGCAGGCCACCCTGTATTTACGCCATGCATAAATGAAATGGTTTTACATTCCTTGAGCAGTCAAGTGCTTAAACAAATGTTACACAGATTATTGCTTCGGCTAAATCGTTTAAACACTTTACCATCAGGTAATTGAGTCATAAATAATCGAGTGTTCCATATTATCTAAAAGTCGTTTCATTTGAAATTCTAATTATTTACACTTTATTCGTTGCTTTTCTTTTCATTTTAAATCACTACATTTCTGCAAGTTATTTTAGATGATTCCGTCACCACCACCTACCACCTACCACAGCTTCTAGTAATGTACACTTCCCAGCGCCATCAGTACAATCATCATTAGCTTTATTAGTTGTTGCGACTGTTAATGCGCGTTCCATTTCTAAACGATTTAAGGTTTTCGAGTGGCTAAACGTGACATCAACTTAATTCAAATGAATTCAATTAATTACAATGTACGCTGCCATCGAAAATCGCTACTGTACGATGTTCAATTTTACAGATTTTTTTTTTTTTTTTGCCTTGTTTACAGTAGCTTGACAGCAAAATGCTGTCTATGATTTCATGGTTTCCATTTGATTGTGGCTGACTGATGTTTCCCTATTCTCAGTCATCATGTTACATGGCATCTAAGTCTGCATGCGAGTAAAAATGAATACTCAACGCCATTGATTTGTACATCATTTATAAAATTATCATTAATTTGTAATGGTTTGAAAAATTCGTTTAGAAATAAAAAAAAAGCTGCTTTAAAAAGCTTATTGGATTATTGGGAGATTAATCAAAAAGTGTCTATTCGATACGGTTGGAGGATGAAAGTGTGAGCGTAGCTGGAAAAATGCGTGTAAATTGTTAATGACAAATGGATGGCAGATAAATAAATTGTGTTTTAAATACAGTTCATGAATGAGATCTCAGTTTGTATTGTAAATATAAAAGCAATTCGTATCTCAGCATTAAAATTGATTACGGTGCGGATTGTTAATACATGTATTACGGTTAAAGCTTTAAATACATTCACCAAGGCAATGCTTGATGCATCTTTATTATTTTGAGGAAGGCAACTCCAAGTTAAAGAATTGATATTGAAAATTTCAATGATGGCACTCTCAATAATTTCATCATACTTGAGAAAATAAAATAATTTATTTAATATAAAACTTTTAAAAATATTAATCCGTGTTTCTAGATGGTTTATCCATATTTAATATATTTTTTTTATTCGCATATGTTCGTACTTCAAATTTCGTTATGTTGCCTGCAACATTTCTCTTCATGTCGCTCATAACAATAATAATTAGATTAGGTAGAGCTCAGCTACAAAAGTGGTTGTGTAGCCATGTAGTCGCTTTGTCGTGCAAATAACCACTTCATAATCTTTTAGACTTTTTGTATGCGACAAATGTAGTCAATGCTTAATAAACTCACATATGTGAGTAAGAAAAACTCTCTTAAAAATGGTGCGTGTCGCAATTATTGGCATTCGCTACAATACTGTCGCACGGATTTAGGATTTCATCAAAAAATCATTCTGGCTATCTCACTAAGGGGCCCAGACAAGTACATACATAAATAATTATTATTGAAAAGTCTCTGCATCTTTAACGTGGTATTATTTAAGTGACTGGCGATGATTCCGCTCCATAGTGTTTCGAAAATTCGTACAAGTGGAACAACGCTTACGTAATATGATTAATAACTCAAAGCTTACAACTGAAAGATGTTGCGTCGAATTATCGTGGTTTAACTATTCTTCGTCTTAATAAATAGGCGAAATTATCTCTACAAATAAACAGTTTAGAAACAAAAATTAAACCACTTTAAAGCTGGATTTGTGTAGCAAGCAATAAGAGAAACATTGAAATAATAAACATAATAAATAATAATAAAAAAAAAAAAAAATAATAATTTTCAAGAACTTCAACTCAGGGGAAGCCCCTACTCATTCTAGGAATCGGGAGAAAATATTAGTGGCAGCGGTTTTTCTTAGCATTTTATTAATTGTTTTTGTGCTGACGAAGAAATACTTCTACAGCAGACCGGTGAAGGAGAGTGTTGAGATTCAGACGTTTATTATCTTCTATATGAATTTGGCGATAATAAACCATTCTTTCAGCAATTAACACTTGAGGTATTCCAGCAAGTGAGAAGAATTCTTAAGAACTTTATGTCTGCCGGTTACAGCGTTTGAGCTTTCTATCTTAAGAAATCAGCATCACTTTAGAAATAGAAAACTAAAACTGATGAAATACACGTTTTATTTAAATAAGCAATAATTTAATTTTATTTAAATAAAATGTGTATTAATCTTCTCAAATGGATCTTTTTAAAAGAAAATTACTAAATATATTGAAAATATATTGGCAGCAAATGAGTCCTTGTTAATTGTAGCCATTTATTATATTTAATTACAATCGAGCAAGCCACGGTTGTTATAACAAATTATTTGCAATTGGAATTAATCAGATTTTCGCATTAAATCGGCTTTTCTGTTCTAATTGAATAAATATACTTCTTTTTCCCTTTTCTACACTGTAATTAACAGATATATTAATTTAAGCCAACACACTGGTATCCACAATACACACATTCCTGTTTAACGTTTCATTTTCTTGCATTACAATCTTTAAAATGTACGAAAAATAATCCTGCGTTAGTCAGGAGGGGAAGTAGTTGATAAATTTATATTGGTGAAAGTTGGGCCAGCGGCGTTGGAGTTCTAATGATTAGATTAGATTAGAAGAAGTAAAACAGTTGGTTACATTAAAGGTGGGATCAGAAGAAGCAAATTGTTTTTATTTAAGTTTCTCAAAGTTCGCTTTAAATAGTTTTTATTTTTATATTTAATTTTATGAAAAATTGTTTTCTCATGAAATGAAAATACAGATTAAAAACTTAGAAAGTGTCTGAAATGCAACAATGACTCCTGCAAGGAAGACTTTTTCAATACATAAAAGCAAAAGCTTCAAAAGGATACACAAATGGAAGGCATGACTATTTAAGACTACTAACAACACTTAATCACAGTATTGACTGAGGCAAGTTAAAGAAATACGCGTATGTCTTCAGTATAATTTGATATATTTTTTTCTTGAATAATGATAATTTTTTTAATTATTCAATTGAGGAATGATCCAAAGCATCTTCAGGTAATCGGTAAAATATTATGTTGATTTAAGAAACGCATGAGTGCCGAACTCGTAATTTTTGTTGCTGCAGTTTCGTATTGAAATTGTATTTGTCCACATTATGAAATTTTAGTTTTAAAATTTTCGATTGTTAAAATAAAAAAAAAATACTTCAATTAAAATTGCAAGCCTGCGCACGTGCTAGAAGAATTAATTTTAGCATTTCTATGGTAATAACAATTATGCATCTTTTCGTAACTACATTTTAGAAGCAAAGATGTACAGCGTAATGCTCAGATATACCAATTCTAGAAAATGCCACATATAGCATTTCCAAAGTCAAAACTCGCAGATATTCCTCAGCGAAGAGCAAGAAAACAGAACTCAGCCACAGACGTCGTTTTATGGTAGAAATTTTGCCAATAACATGTAGAATTAATTTTTTACATGATGCGAAGAAATTACCGGAAATTTAAGGCATTTATCACACAAAATAATTCAAATGTTTTATCATATTTATTAAGTATGGCATATTTTTAGGCACTTTCAATTTACAATAATTTTTGTTTCCGTTACGAGTATTAGAAAAACACATACATGTATGAAAAATATATTATTTCCTTATTATTATGCTACATAGCGACGTAGCGAAATATTTGAAAAAAATTGATTTTTAGAAAATAAAACTTCAATTAAACAATTTAAACAAATAACACTTTTACAATAGTTTCGTATTTGCTGGCCGAGAAGGTGTTTTACGAAGACGCAAAAAATTATTTGTTTTGGGAAATGTGATTGTGAAATGTCCTCCATGAATTTTATTAACTACAAGGCGTTAAATTTTCATTAATAAAAAAATAGTTCCAACTATATCCCTGCCAAGTTTTCACAGATATCACTCGTTGTGATTTTCCTTCCGATTCTCTTCCTACATCAATGATGTCTCCCTAGCAGTGATGATTGTCCTGCAAACAGCCTCTACTCAAAACTTACCCAAGTGATAGCCAGTTATCTGCTGCTACAGATTCCCATTATTATTATGGCGTACAATATTTTGAAGTGATAGAGAATTTTTAAAAGTATTTAATTTTTACAATAAAGTAAGCGCTTTACTGTAACTTTATCACGTTTAGCCGCAACTGTTGGGGGATTTCGTTTGCCAAGCAACAAATTGAATTAATTAAAGCGATACGGACAAAGCAGAGAATGCATAAATTAATAAATGTATTAATAAATTAACGAAAGCTCTTCCCCCTGCCAGACGATAACTTTTTGATTTTATTTCTTCCGATTAGAAATCGACAATTTGTAGGCCTAAAATCTTTCGTTAAGACTCGGAATGGTGATTGGCGTATAATTAAATTTTTATTGCTGGCCAACTTATTGTTGTTATTTATCAGGTGTTCAGCTTTTTCCTCTAATTTGCTTTCATCTCTCTTTTCATCCGTCTTCTGTATAATCATTACTGCGGGTTAGACACATTGCTGTGACGTTAATTGAAAAAAAAATATATATTTGCTTAAGATCACATCATTAGGGTGTCTCTTAATTTAAGTACCGCATAATTTGAAGCAGAACTAAATTTCTCCTTAATTTTGATGGCAGAATAAATTTTTTTTTTTTTTTGTTTGTTTTGTTTATTTGCCACTTTGGTTTGAAATCAATATTTTTTGGCAAAAACCAATACAAATTAGTTGTTGCTCATTTAATGTGAAACCTGCAATAAAAAGCCAATTAAAATTAAAATTCCATTATTAATAACACAATTGTGTGGAGAATATGTTCACTTGTCTAATTATTTTAAGCTGATGCAACCTAATAAATTTAGCATTCTATTTTTGGTTTTGTTTTTGTAATGTTGGGTAATATTTTACTTTTAGAAATATTTTTATAGGAAGAAAATAATTTAAAAACATGCAATTTTCATTAAAATAAATTTTATTCGATTAAATTAGTAACAAACTTAAAGAATTTTAAAGCGCTTCTAAAATAGGAAAGTGAAAGTAAAACTAAATTAAAAAAATTTGATTCAATGCTAAAATCGGGACTCGGATTTCGGTTACATTCGCAGTCTCAGTACAAAATTTTACAACATTTAAAGGAAACTTTTAATTGTATTTGTAAATAAATAAATTAAGAAAAGAAACACCAAATAACATAAATGACATAATTTATAAAAAGAAAAATTCTTAAAAAAGCATATGTATTCCAAATATTTTTGCTATAGTTGATTCTACGGGAGCAAATTCCGAAACGGGTCTACATCATCTCATCTCATCTTGGTAAGTTCTTGAAAAACTAAATTAAATTTTTAATTCCATTTTTCAAAACTTAAACAACCTAAATTAACTACATGAAGCCTCTATATAATTGTGACTAACATTGCTTAAGTACCGAGTTCAATACTCACATTTTCTAAATGTGTTACAATAATAGAAAGGAATAACTGAATTTAGTTAAATCTCTTAACCGGTAAATAAATATATTTCGACCTACAATAATTTTAATTAATTGAACGAATTTTTAATATTAGTTTGCTATGCTGGGCGGGAAAAATTTTTAGCCCAAACTAATGGCATGCCCAATTTTTAAAATACTTCTCTGTGTGTGCTTATGAAGTGAAACGATAACTTAAGCCTGAATACATAATGCAATTAATAATTTTGTTTAATTAAAATTAGAAATTGGCAAATGACAAATAATCCTTAAGAGATTATTGTGCACAAAATAACATGCACTTCAAATTAACACAAGTTTACATACATTCTCATTCACATTCGATATATGTGTGTGTGTACGTCCAAACTAACAGTAGCAGGCAGTTGTGCGTGCAGCGAGCAAAATGCTGTAGTGCAACTATTCCTGGTTTGCTTTGTTGCCAATTAATCACTCATAATGAAAATACAACATATTACAATTGGCTTCTGCCAAGTTCAATAATATTGAAAAAGTTCGGAAATATAGAAACTGAATATAGTCCAGTCCAAAGCTGAAAAAGTTCATTACTGTATGTTGAATTTCAAAAGTGTAGGGGCTTGCGAATAGTGATAATTCTGCTATTAAACTTGCAGTGATGATTACAGCAGACAAACACCAAAGTGTTCATTTTTTACCCAGCAAACATATTGTCTAGCATTTCAATGTGCGATCATATGAAGTGACAATAAGTGAAGTTAATTACACCACATAAGCAATCTTATAAAAGAAAATTTAAATGTCTGTTCAGATACTCCGCATTTAAAAAATTTTTCATACATTTATTTTATTTGAAAAAGAAATTTCTGGTATGAAAAGTAATATGAATACGAGAATATTGAATAATTTAAAAAATATTTTAAAAAATATTTGAATTTATTGGGAAAGTATTTTTCTTCCCCCACTAACTAAATTTGAACACAGTTCCTCTACTTGAGCAATCACCATTTTAAAACGCATACTCGTATACTTGCTGGGATGCGATTATTTACATGAAATTTTGCCTATTGAATGATATGTGGCACAAAATGCTGATTCAAGTGTAATCTTGCAAAATGCAACAAATAATCACAAAAGTTCGTATGCAAAACTAATAACAATTAAATGCAATCGAGTCTTACAGCTTAAAAATTATAATATTCATAATTTCATGAACACATGCAGAAAACTTATGAAAAAATTGTTTCAATACAAATAAAGTATTTAATAATTGTCATTATTTTACAGTCTTTGTATAGGAAACTGAAACACATGCATGCGAGTACGTACTTACGAAATTGACAAAATTCACAATCAAACTTTGCCAGGTTATTAAGTTGTAAATAAAATTTTAATTCAATTATATGAGCATTTAAATTATCAACAAGGAAATACTTAAATTTCCAATTTACTTTCAAATAGTGCATAAGAAGATCCTTTTGTGTATATTCTCATATTTGTGAATAAACAATGAGTTGTAAAGGAAAATTTAATCCGACCAGCTGCTGTTGCAATACGTAAATGACGACTTCCACAACTCAATGAGAAGTATAAAAAAAAATTATAAAATATTAAAGTTTTGTTTTAAGTAAAGAGTAAGTACGGGCAGTTCTTATCAGACAGATAAGCGCACAATTTTCATTCTTTGCCTACCTTTGTTAATAACCGGCATCTAATTACGAATACTTTTCATTTAAATTGTGAAAATTGTCATTTCCGTACTACAACAACTGGACGCCTCATGATCAGGAAAAATATCTCTTACTGGTAATTTTTAGCAACACGATTCAGTCATTATAAACAATTTGTTCGGAAAGCCAGAGCTACTACATGATACACATATGTATGTATATACGTGTCTACACGAAGCGTATTAATTTAAGTGGCAGCGCGGTTTGTTAAATAAACAAATTATAAATTTAAAAGCGCAATGAAAAAATTCATGCCTTATATTATGTATTTATATATAAATACATAATATAAAAAGCCCACAGATGATCCCTATAAGACTCTCTTATCAAATTTAGAAACGACACTTCAAAGTATAGATACTTTAGTAGGAGGAAGACTACTAAATCCTCCGATGTTATCGAAAACAAACTGATGGCATCACGTGATCGGCAAGCAAAACGTAAAGTTAAAGACAGCACAACATCTAAGACTCAAAAAACAAAGCAGTTGCAATTAAGCAGAGATGATAAGATTTTAAAATCGAATACAGTCGGCCGGAGTCGCAAGGCTAAAACAACTACAAATAAGCAAACTAAAGGCCCGCAAATGATTCATACAGAAAAAATTACGACAGCTACAAATCGTATGGGTAACTTGAAGGAAGAAGAAGTCAATAAAAACCCGTACGACAAATGTGGAAAAAACTTCAACAATAGTCGATGATTACGACATAATTTCACCCGCGTTGCAACCACCAAAGCAAATCAGCTCTAGCCCTTTGCATATAAAACAAGAACAAGATAACCGTAATTTCCCACTTCAACGCCATCCGGAGCAGTACCAGCTCCATGTAATGAAAAGCACCTCAAATTCAAATCACAACACGTCAGCCCGCACACACCCGTCTACCCGCCATACAAACACAAACGATCTCTACGATGCCCATTTATTGCTCGGAGCTTCTTGTTTGCGTAACGATTTAGATGATTTTCTTAGATCTCCTTCAAAGTCGGATAAATCAAGGCAGCGCTTCATCAGCGAATCTTCCACTCAATTTTTGGCCGAACAATCAGAAGAAGATCAAAATTTAATTAAAATAGAACCAACATCACCTGATTTGACGGAAATAGTTAATGCTGCGATTAGTACTGCTTCCCCTCAAACGGATCTAGACTTGGATGTAAAATCTGCTAAAAATCGTAAAAATCAGAAAACTTCCCGCAGCGAAAGGACATCGAGTTCAAATCATAAATATTAAGAATTCGTTAATGATATTAGCAGTTCCGAAACTACAAGTCTGAGTAAAAAGCCTCAGTTAAAATCATTAGCTTCGAAAACGTCCAAATACGAAAGAACTAACTCACATGAAATATCTAAATCTGTTCAAAATAACACAGAAGCATCATATTTAGATTATACCATGGAGGATGGTTTCAATACGGCACCAGGCTCCTCAACAAATCACAACAACTCGTTCGCTTCTATCTCTGTAGTAGTCTCTGCCGCAGATGCTTCTGCAGCTGCGCTACAAAATTCGTCAGCCACTTCCAGTCTTCGTAAGCCAGTCAGCGATATTTTCAATTCGAAATGTGTAGCTCCCTTTTTTTATATATATATATATATATTATAGTTTTTTTTATTATTAATTTAATTTGTATAAAATATACAATTTTCTTTAAACTAAAATATACGATTTTTGTCTATAACTTTAGTTGAACAATTCAAAGATCTGGCATCATGCAATTTGTCTGAACAGAAATTAAAGCAATTCAAAGTGAAAATATTCTGAAGTAAATTTGCTTCCCTTCTTTCCGCTTCCTCAAAAAGGCATGCGTCAAACTCCATATTCGTTCGGAATCAATGAGTGAATCTAAGATGCACAATTTTTCCTCACCTCAAGTGTATCGCAATTTATCATAAAAAATAATAAATTTATAAATGAATGGTTGATTTAGACTGCAAAAACAAAAAAAAAAAAAATTTTGGGTACTGCATTTATATAAATGAAGCTGCCCTCATGGGTTGTGCATGACGATAATGGAATCAGAGATAATGGTTGCAAATAAATTTAGTCGATTTAATTGTACGTCTAAACAGGGTATGAAGAGTGTTGAAAATTAATTAAGAAAGCCTTACAGCATTTTATACAAAATATTTAGTTTTCAAATATTTTCCCAGAAAATGGAAAAATTTTCCTTAAAATTTTTTTTTGTGTTTTTAAAAGAAGATTTTTTTAATAAATAAAAATGATTACCGACCACAAACCGTAAAAATTGTCAAAAGAATTGCCAAAATAATGAAAGAAAATAAAAAAAAAATATAATAACAAATGAAAGGAAATAAATGTTTTCATAACTGTGGCAGGATAAAAGTGAAACGAAAAATGTTAAAAATGCTATAAAATTAAATTAAAAAAAAAAGCATTCCTTTAGAGATTGAAAAAGGATTTTTCTCTAAAGAAGAATGCCAGAATTTAAAATATTTTATAAAATGAAAGTATTTTAAAAATAAAATCTACCGATAAAAAAGTGTATTAAACTCTGTAGAATATTTGAGATTGATTTATTATTCGGAAGAAACAGTATTTGCCACACCTGCTACTGAAGTAGAAACCACACCTTTTGCTCAAAGAAAATTTTGTTCGTAGTAACTCTCGCTAGATTGACTTCAACTGCTTTCATAGAACATAATATTAAATTATATCTTAAAAGGATATGAGGTTGGGTTAGGCGGAACTGGGTATTATTTAAAAATGTATAGAGAGGTCCAAAAAAGCATTTCATTTCCAGCAACCAGCAGTTTTAATTACATCACGGAATACAAGTGGAAACTGTACCATTAATAAAATTTACTCCCGGGCAGGCATCAAACCTACGACCTTAGTCGCCTGTGTATGATGCTCTTGCTAATACAGCCAATAATAATTTTAGTGAAAGGACCACAGTAGAATAATCTAACCAGCTTTTTGTTTATAGCAAACCAACACGAAATGAAACTGGATGTGGAAATATATTTGGTGTAAAGGATTAAAAAGAGAAGGATCCTCAGGAAAGTGAGGCATTTCAGTTTGACGTGGCCTAATTCATCACAACAATATTTTCCTTTGAAAACATTTATTTTGCTTTAAAGAAAAGCAACGTACAAATGAATGCATTCATTATTGGCGTAGATTTTTTCTTGCGAATCTAAAACATTCCTAAACACATCATTAGCACGTGAAGATTTTCCACACTCTTCACCTTCAACAATTTTACGACTGCATGTGAATAATGAAAAGGAAAGAATTCAATGAAAATGGAAAAAAAATTTTTGTCATTTTGAACCTTAATATGTTTTCAATAGATATTCTGCGTTTATTAGAGACATGCTTGATAAGAGAAAAAAATCTCCATTAGATTTTATAGTTCTTTAAAGGCACGGTATGTGTGAGCATGTGGATAAAGAAATGAGATTTGGAATAAAAAAAATTTTTGCTGACATTATTCTCTGGTACAATAGATTCTGCTTCTGGAAAAAACTCAATAAAGTTTATTTAATGGCAAAAATTCAATCTGTAGAATCTCTACAGGTTGCTTTTGTCCTTTCGTTCAAGTGAGTGAGTAGCTGGTTGAGAAATAAGTTGACACAGTGGCTACGAAAGGTATATAAATTGCAAATAAGTTGTCGCATTTTTTTGTGTTGAAAGGACTGCACTGAAAAAATTACAGAAAAATGTTCTATTTAAATTTCAGCGTAAGAAAACATTTAATATTTTTTTAAAAATTATTTTCGCGACTTGAGTTTTGAAGAAAATGCTTTTGAAACGAATACTCCAAGCTTCATGGGTTCCTCCGTAGGCGAATGATTAATGCATAGCCTACTAAACTGGAGGTCGCGTGTTCGATTCTTGCCTGGAAACTGGATGTGTTTTGGAAAAGCTGCTGGATTTTTCTCCTTAAATCTTATTGTAGCGTGCACACTTTTAGATCAGTTTTAGATTTATATCGTTAATAGTATGCCGTGTAATTCAGTCTTGCGAAAACATGGCACAATTATATCTGTTCTCATTAATGAGGTTACACTGTACAAAAAACCAAGTACGTCGTTTATTAACTTGATTTCAAACTTTACTAATTTACTACAAAAAATTTTCTTAAAAAAAATTAAAAATTTCTTAACAAAAAAAATTGAAAATTTCTTAACAAAAAAAATTGAAAATTTCTTAACAAAAAAAATTGAAAATTTTTTAACAAAAAAAATTGAAAATTTTTTAACAAAAAAAATTGAAAATTTTTTAACAAAAAAAATTAAAAATTTTTTAACAAAAAAAATTGAAAATTTTTAACAAAAAAAATTAAAAATTTTTTAACAAAAAAAATTGAAAATTTTTTAACAAAAAAAATTTTAAATTTTTTAACCAAAAAAAATTGAAAATTTTTTAACAAAAAAAATTTTAAATTTTTAACAAAAAAAATTGAAAATTTTTTAACAAAACAAATTGAAAATTTTCTAAAAAAAAATTAAAAATTTTTTAACAAAAAAAATTGAAAATTTTTTAACAAAAAAAATTAAAAATTTTTTAACAGAACAACACGTTTTCTCTTCTTTCAATCACTGTGCAAATATAATAATAATTTGCTTGAAAAGGGGTTTGAATGGTTTATTATCATTGAGTTTCATAATGTAAAAATGTATGAACCTATAAAAATATTAAAAAATAAACAAAATGAACAAAGAAAATATTTTATGTGCTCGTACTGACGTATTTTCAATGCATTTCTTATATTCAATTAATTAAATTTGATGTGAAAAAGAGGAAAACATTTTTACAAAAATGCTTTTATCATATTTTAGAATTACGCATGCATGATTGGAATTAGAAAAAAAATACCAATAAATGTTAATAATTGAAGGATTTCATTTGCACTTTTAACACAACAACAAAAAGGGGATCTTCAGTAAGTAAGAAAATGAAAGAAAATAAGAAATAAATGCAAGCAAGCGAGTGAATCAGCTAAAGCTGGTAATGGTTCGTTAGATGAATATTATAAATTTATTTTAAATTTTGAACAATTTATTGTAAAGAAGACAAGAAGACAAGAGTATGTACAGAGTGTCATAAATATTTGAAAAGGAATGCAAATGGAAGTGACATTTACTTACGCTCCCTGCTACCTTTTATCCTTAACAAACTTTAGATAATGTCAGCTTTCCATTTGGCCCAACAAAACTAATCGAAAGCATAAAACAGAAAAATATATAGAAAAAGATTGCAAATCTTTTCAATGCATTCGCTAAAAGCTAAAGTGAACAGATAAATAAAAGTTTAATGATAACAAAGCTCAAATGTAAATATGTGTGGGGCCAACCTTTTCATATTTATGGAGAAATATATTTGCGGTCTTATTCAAACATAAACTTTGGGAAGATTATAAATTTGGCTGAAATTGTAATTAAATTTTTTTACAAGAAAATGATTTGAGCCTAATGAAGGGCCAAAGCTTTGCCACATCAGCTTTGCCAACAAGCTCAAATCGAAAAACAATAAAAATTATACAAAGAAAACTGCAGCAAAACGGAAACTGGGGAATTTATATGCTGCATTTCATCTTCAAATAAAATAACGTAAAAAAATGTAAAAAGCAGTTGCAATATCTCTGTACCCACGTATCTCTCCACCTGTGTGTGCTTGTGTATGTGTATAAGCATGTGTGTTGATTATAGTCGTCTATCTTGTAACTACTGCCATTTATTCCCATATCAAAGATATCTAGAGAATATAAGGGAACTACTTGTTGTCTTGCCAGTGGCTTCGTTTACTTGTTGCAGCAGTAACAGCAGTCACAGCATCAACGGCCATAAACAAATGAGCAAATAGTCTCCCACGCCCAATGGACTGGCAGAAATGAGTGTTCACCTTTAGTGGCTGCATATCAATCAGAGGGTTTAACTATTTAAATTTATGCACTTAAAACTTAAAAAAAAAACGCTTAAAAACGATAGGAAACTTAAGGTTATTAAGCACGCTACAAAAATAATTATTATTGTATCTGCTCGCAACTTATTGGCAAACATCCCATGGCGTTGTAATCGTAGGGTGGCACACAATCTTCTACGATTAGCAGAGAGTAGCTTGAGGTCGGAGCATCGCCTCTCTATTTTAATAACATTAAAGACTTTTCAAGCAAATTTTATGAAATTCCGTAAATGAATTTATTTATTAAGTTCGGCTTTTTTAAAAGGAGGGCCTTGCCACACCTACTTTAATTTAATATCAAATATCAATATCAAACTGTTCGAAGCGCCTCATGTATATTAGAGTGTGATCCAAAAAATGGTTGGCGATAAACCCAAATAATCTTAAAATCAGATTTCTGGAAACTACTCCAACGACTTTAACAACTTTAATTCTTAGGGAAATTAAATTTCTTTAGCCACTCCCCAATAGGGGGTAGCATACACGTATTTTTGTACATGCCCGAATATACTATTCTAAAGAAGATATACAAACATTGAGGTATGGAATTACTTAAATAAGTTTAATATGTGTATTTCTGTGCGAAAGAAGTAGAGTTTAAAATTTATTTGACGATCGAAATAATTTCTAAAAAATTCAAGACAGTTATTGTTTGGATTTATAACCGTTTTAGTAGATTTCGCCTCTAAATGAACTATATATCGCCTTTCTTTAATATTTATAATGAGAATGGCATTCATATTTTCTTTTCAAGTTGTATTAAATTGAAAATATTTTTATGATTTCGTTGGTTAAGGAGTACGTTTTTGAATATCCTGCTTCCGGCGTTGCCTTATTATTATCTTTCAAATCCACACACTCCTATACTTCGAGATTGTGAAACTTTTAATGGAGCCCTCTCAAAGCAAACGTAAATTATTAATAGGAAAAGAAAGTGTGTAAATCCCTCTCCCTATCGAGCTGAGGTCTTTGGAAAACGCACTACAACCAGTGCTACCGCATATCCGTTGCAACTTTTTGCAAGCTTTTAAACCTGTCAACAATGGCAAGAGTAAACGACTAGAGATTTAAGCATTAGAACCTGGCAAAAGGGGATTCGAACGCTTGATAATATTTATTTTTGTTATAGTTTGGTTGCTTTTAAAATTTCTTTTTCTTCTCATATACTTTTTTATCTGCACAGAGTGCATACTTTTTGAGATTGCACAAAACTATTGCTTCTGGAATATGTAATATTTTACAGGTGAAGGTATTGAAGAGCTGGAAATGCATGAGCAGCAGGTATTCGTTGCAAGTGGAAGAGAAGAGTGTGTGTGTATGTTACGTGTGTGTTGGTTGCCTGTTCTTTATTTATTCCCAGGTGTTGCTTGTAAATTTCTAGCAACAGTTTAAGTTGTTCTTAATTTATACGAATGGACATACTTTATTTTGTTTCAAGAATATACGAGAGAGGTCCAATATTGTTAGATATTTTCTATTGTAAATATATATTTTTTCCTTTGTTTGCGAAACATGTATGCTGATTTTCTCTTGAAATATCCCTTAAGCCGTTTATCCTTGCATAAAATAATATCATCGTATAATTACGTATGCAACTATTTATGCATCAAACACACCTTGTAGAGAAATGTAAGGACTTGTTGGCAGTCGTATATCAGGATTTAATTCCTGTGTTACCATGTCTGAGTGTTCACATGGTTATTTACATTTCGTAATATCCTCTTCTGTTTATTATTGCTTTCCTGAAATGTTTGAATCAAAGATTTTTTTTACTAAGAACTCAGAACAATATAACGTGACCAGCAATATTAAGAATAATGCAATGGAAATTTAACTTTTTTATCGGGCAAAGGCACAATTTAAAATGTTTGACGGAGTTCTATATTTAATATTTAATTTTCTATTTAGTGGGAAAAGGATTTTAATCCTTTTAATTAAAAATCAGATTCAAAAAATCAAAGAAATATTTGCTTTTTAATATTTTAAAAAACATAATTTTTAAATTTAATAAAAAAATTAATAAAAAATAATATAAAATACATGATGTAATTTTTAAATTTCGTAAGCTTGTAATTATTTGCCGTTCTTTGCTTAAGAGGTCAACTATTTAGTTTATTTATTCGAATAAAGTTCATAAAGCAAATTATGACATACGAGTAATTAAGAAAGGATTGTATTATAAAAAATAATTTTCTTTTGATTTTAAAAAGTTTTCATAACTGAAATTCTTACTTTTCAAGTATGATTGTGGTGAACACATAATTTACTAACTTTTCATTTGAAAAAAGAAATATTTAAAATTTTCTTCATATCCTTCGAAACATGCCACAAATCTACATGCAAAATAGGCGTATCTATAAAATTACGTCAGATAGAATAAATATTAAAGAGCCTGAATGCCAATGTAATAAAAAATTTACAATCGTCATACTCTCCATATATAGAAAGGGGCTCCAGACCAGGCAATTTAGTACTTGTGAAATTTGCCAAAAAAAAAAATATTGACTCTGACCTATTTCTTACAAATGAAGAAGGCATTCTGTAAAGCACAGATTTTACCGAAACCAAATCACAAATTTGTAGAACTTCGAAGGCCGAATACAATTTGATGCAAATTATAAAAGAAAATGCCCCTGAACGTATGAGTACCAGCTGAAAGGTTTGTTAGGATATACAGGATGTCTTTAATTCTCAAGAATAATTTTTTTTAAAAAACCATTATTTTGAAATGAAAGCGAAATATTTTTTTTGTAATATTGTACAAAGTAAACAATTTAGATTTGGAGAGATTTTGTGGAAGTCCAAAATGTCGCAATCTTCCAGAAGTCCTTTAACAAGAATTTCTAAAACATTTTTTTCATACAATAAAAATACTTATAATAACAATTTTAATTTGATAATAACAATCATGAAATTGTTAGACGCTTGCAAAATATTTGGTCGCGTTTTTTCTCTACACGTCCATAAATAAGTGATTTTACATTAAAATAAAAGAGAAATGAAAAATATTATATGCAAGTGCATACAAAGAGTTTTTATTATTTATTTATGCATGCATATGCAAGCACAAACATCGTTGTTGTTTTCAATAACAAGCTAAAGCTGTAACCCAGCAAACAAGAGTAATAATCAACATTTCTCTTAAACAAACCCTGAACAGCTCCAGTCAAGAACCTGCCAAATACGGCAAATTATATTTTACCTTGCCTTCAACTTGAAATCAATATATACAACAACACCTATTCATGTAGTGGTAAGCGACTACAGTAATTATTTATGATTACCTGATGTAGGAATTGAGCACCGGTTCATAATCACTTGCATGGAGTCGACAAGGTTACAGGTTGAAGGTGTTATCAGTAACTCGTACCAGGCACTGATTTCAGAGTGTCGTTGGTTGTGCACGTAAAAATGCATCAACTGCAAATGACCCAGATCGTGGGGTCGCCTCCCACCTCCGGTATTCATAAAACAAAATTGTAATAAAAAATAAAATAAAAATAAAGCAAAAATTTAAAAATTAAACAAATTTAAATTTAAAGTTAAACAAGTATTTTCGCTGGGATATGCTTGATTATGTTTGAGTGTGTATTGCACAATATTCCTTCAGTGTCATTGTATAAGGAAATGAAAATATTGAAGTGATGAATGACTTAACGGCTTAAAATTGCTCCAATCCATGGTTTTATGTACAAACATTTACATGCTGTATTTTCATTCTTAAAAATTTGCCTCTTGTCCATTTCACATATTGTGTATTGCCAGTTTCCATGACAATTTCCAAGCTAATTTTAAATTTTATTTTAAAAGCATCATATTTCCAACTTGCTGTCTTTTATTTGGCCTGACTTATTAAATATTTATATCTGTTGTTTCCTTTGACTTTAGGAAGATTCAAATTAACTTTTTCACCGAAAGTATTTTCCTTTTCTATCCATAAAACGTCTGTTAATACATACTGAGCGGAGCTGCAAATTATATTTCTGTAGAAAATAAATGAAATTATTATTTTCTATTACACTTTTCTTTGCTTCTATTGCATATAGTTTGCGTCTAAGAAAGCTTGTGTTTGCTTATTGCTGGCAGGAATGTGAAAATTAAAGAATTTCATAATTAAATGGAGGGCAACAAGGTAAAGTCCAATATAATAATATTTAAATATTTCTGAAAACTTTTTTCTGACATCAGTCGGACAGGTCTCTCCTAGAGAGACATTTCGTCAATTGGTCGCTACGACGCAACTAAAATATTGTTTAGAAGGAAATGTTTTCTCGAAACAATCAAGGATGAACTCCTTTTGTTTTGAATTACAGAAACGTCATTCAAATATTTATATATTTTTGATTTAGTTTTATGTATGACTTTTGGAATCAAAAGTCATACTGGCAGAGTAACATTCTTTGCTAACAACCAAACAAAATAAAATCCAGAACAAATTTGTTTACAATTAATAAATTTAGAATAATTATATATTGTTAAAAATTTCGAATGAAATCATTTTCGGCCACAGTTTTATTTATTAAAAAAAATTGATTTATTTATTTGAATGATTAGAGTGGAAAAATAATTATATGCATAATTATAATTATAATAATTATAACAATGCAATGAGAGTATCCGAGGATAAACTCAACCACAGATGTCTAAAGTCGTTTGTTTGAGCTCTACGTTTAGCAGCCATAAAAAAATGTTTAAATTTTTTCGCTTGTATTAATATTTTTGCTGTCAATTATCGATAAAAAATTTACATCTAACGTAGTGAACGCCTAAGCCTACACATTTTCTTTCGCCGGACTTCTTTAACCGTTTCCTGTGGCAAAGAAATTCATCGAAAGCAGCTGACTGGAGGCCTCGCACCGGCTGTCTTCTCCAGAAATGTCCGTTTCTCTTAACTCTTGCACAATGCGTTACTAGTCTACGACACAACCTATAAGTGCCCATCTTAAAACATATCCAATCGAAAGCAGCTGACTAGAAGCCTTGCACCAGCTGTCTCCTCTATCCTCAAGCAAGACACATCATTTGATATTTTTTGAATTGAACTACGAGTATTCCATAAAGAAAAGAAAAAAAATTTTTTTAAAATAAACGTTTGGAATATCTCAAAATTATGCATTTCACTTTTCATTTGTGGCATCACAAACAATTCTACTGCCAAACGCTAGTAAAATTTGTTTGTTGTGTTATATTGTAAACTGTTTCTAACGCCTTTGGTGATTGTATTTTTGTGATTCTCATTTGATTTCTACAAATCTTTAACAATCCAAATGAATTTTAGTTAAACGTTTCTTTTACTTGTATATTATTATTATCCTTAAAAAGTTACAACCAGCAAAAAAAATTTGTTGCTAAAACTTGTTTCAAACGAGATCGGCGTATGATGAATACAATAAGTAACTTTCGTATATAGTTTTTCGCAAAGTCTGTATAAAATAATTTTCTATTATTGAGAGAAATATATTTTGTAATATTTCTTAACTACAATTCTAAAAATAGTTTTGAAATACGGCAGTATAAAATTTATATTTTAGGCTTTAAAGGACTTAAAGATTGTGTATAAACTTATATATTAATTTATTTATTTTAAACTTCAATGTACACTAAACAATTGCTGCATATATTTTATACATAAGTTGCTAAATTGAAAAATATATAATATTTTTTTTTTTTTTTTTGTTAAAATTTGTGTGTATGTTTTGCCTGGACTTTTATTTGGTTTTTCTAGAAAATGGCAAATTGAATTTTAATTATTTATTTTCGCTAAGAGTAAAAGCAAATGAGTATGTATGCATGTGTGTACGCATCTCGCTTTGTTGTTTTTTGTTGCATACTTTCAGGTGAACGGAATACAAAAATGTTGAACAATTGTTTTTATTCTTATTATTGTTCTTTGAACAAAAACTGGCCACAATTGTTGCAATAAAATGGTAAAAATTCAATTGAATTGTGCTGTACTTAAAACGCTTTGGGCGTCATTTCTTTTTCAATGGACCCGCAATGTTTCTTTTTTTTTTGGTTGGCCCATCTCTTTCTTTTTGTTCGTCCTTTTACTCATCTTGTTGATTTTAATGTGGTTTTGTTACTTTTGTTCTCATTGTTGTTTTATAGTTTTTGAATTTACTGTTATTGTTTTAACTGTTGCAACCAACCAGGAGAATAGCCGAAAGTGAAAAGCTTTTGATGATGGGTATGCAATGCTCTGCACAATCACACACACAGGCGGAGAATCTCCACTACACATAAAGTTTAGTAAAATTAGATTTTTTAAAGACCTACTTTCTTTTAAAATACATTCAAGCTGAAATTCAAAATCCAAACAATAGCATTAAGAAGTTTAAATAATTTTTTCAATGCAAAGTTTGCCAGGATAATAAAACGAATTGTCTCTGAAGATTTTTACTAAATCGTTCCTGCAACCTATTTTTCAGACTATAAAAAAACAAGCACAGGGAATTACTAACCACTAGACGTTGTGTAAATAGAAAATCTGTTCTTCAAGTTTCACTTAAATAATCCTTGATTTGTTGCTTAATATAAATTCTAGATAAAAAATTTAAAAATAATTTATTAAAATATAACGTCGAAATCGTTACAAAAGTGGTCTGTGTTTCGACCACCCATACTCAGACTAAGTAGCAAATTTGATTAAAATCGTACTTTCTTGGGCACTAAAACATCTCATTTATACACTGCATGTGAGTACAATTCATTCCTTGCTGCAACTTACCTACAAAAATATGAAAATTTTTCTTTAAAAATGAAATTTTCTCAGGTTAGCTCAGCTGGATGAAACGAAATCATATAACAAACGCTTTTTTTATTTTCTGACAAAACCGCAAAATATTTTCAGGATTTAAGTACGCACAGAGTGAATCAAACAATGTAAAAGAAAGGCAATTATAAGAGACAATAAATCCATTTCAAATCTATTTATAGCTCTGATATCCTGGCCAGGCTCATCAGTATATTGAAGGACAAATTCAGTATAAGAAGGACTAAAATAAAAATATTAGTAACATAAATGATTTTTAAGGAAAAAAACACAATCATGGTACAGGAGCGAATATTAAATATTAGAAGTAGAATTAATGAAAATATGATATGAAGAATAGAATGCAATTGGTTGCAGAGACAACCGGACCGACATAAATTTCGAAGTTGAGATTGAAAATATCGCAACACATTGCAGTGATGCGGTTTCGCTAACGATTCAATGAAAAAGGAATCACTTTATCTGCAAATATTTTATGTTTAGTGAGATTTCTTTGGAATCAGTTGCTTTTGAAATGTCAACAATAAAAAACTGTTGCAGAGATCAAGCTTGAGGAGAAGGAATTGGAAGAAGAGCTACGGAATGGGGCTACTGTTATATGAAGGTACTATTGGTAGTGAAGGCAGAGTAAATTGTTGTCGATGAAATTCTGCTGCAGAAGAGACGAAGTAGAGTGCCAACCGACATCAACATTTGAGAAAAATTTATGACTACCAGTGGCTGGGATCGACCCACCGAACTTACTTACTAACCAGTTCAGTCCTCACGCTGCTTTCAGTTAAAAATTTATTAATAAATTACATAAAAAAATTCCTGCAGAAAAATTTACAGCTAAACAAAACCAGAATTAAATTAAAGAATTCATTTATTCTAATTTCCTTTTCGTTTACATAACTAATTAGTATTTTGAGAAATTTTTAGTATTTTCTGATGAAAAAATTCTTTGCATATTCAAACTCTTGCCCGAATCGAAAGCGCATATTATAATTAATTAAAGCTTATACGTAATTAACATTTTTGTAATAATTTTATAAGCAAATTTTGGTACGTTTGTTTATATAAAATTGTAAATTCGGCACAACATTTAATTAAAAATAAATTTGTTTATATTTCTATCAAGTTATAAATTTTGTATTTTATATTCCCAGAAATCGTTGTGATTACAATTTTAATTAAAATTGTCGTTCTATATTCCAATACACGAATACACATTTACATACTAATTATAATTGCAAAAATGTTCTCTTTGTGTGTGCTGTGTAAAATATATGCGGGCGCTTCATACCAGCATGGAATTCAAGTGGACCTTTCCAAATTAATTATACATTTTAATGAAGCATATTGCATTAGAGACCACAAACATTTTACAACGTATTTGGAAAGTATTGCGAGTATTATGTTAGAAATACACACTGCTTTGTTATTTTATTTTATTCTATTTTATTTATTAACATTGTGAATAATGGGAATCAAAAATATGCCGGTCAGAAAACCAAAAAGATTGTATAATTTGTCTTATTTTTTCACTTTTTTTTTTTTAATTTTAAAATTTCATTAGGGTTTTGTCGCTGACAGGAGTATGTAACACATGCACGTTCAGTTGCCAGTTGCTGAAATAATCATTGGCCATTAAGAGACCTTTAGCTTTTGCCTCTGGCTTTTTGCCCTTTTTGTGAAAAATTATAACACAAAAAATGTTGTATAAAAGGAAAATGGAAAATGGAAAATGGGAAATGGGGAATGGGGAATGGGGAATGCAAAAAAAGTTAAGCTGATTATAGCCCATTACGTTTCATTTCTTTAAAATATTTTTTGTAGTATTGTAACAACAATAGTAGGGGAGAAATAAGCAATACATTCAAAAGCGTATGTGTATGCAGGCATATGTTGGTTTGTAATAGGGCAAATATTAGGTTTTGTGTGGTCGGATGTGTGTGTGCGTATGCATAAAAGGAATTACGTACATAAATATTATGACAAGGGTTTATAAATAATACGAAATGATTTTGTCTGTCATTCGAGCAGCCTTACGCACGCCCACATTGGCCGTGCATGCCTTTTTGGTGTATTTGTAGGGAATTAGATTGAATTTGTATTTGTATGTGTATTTGTGTGGCAAAAGGCAATTGCACCTGTTTAGTAAATCTTGTCATCACAAACTTGCGTATACATATTTTTATACTTCTTCACCCTCTTCCAAATTTTAATCGTTTTTAAGCCCCATAAGGCAGTTCAAAATAACAGCGAATGATTAATTTTGGTTTGCATCTCAAAACAAAACCCTTTTCAAGCACATTAATTCGATTTTTAATTGTTTACAAGCAAACATGCCAACATGCATTATTTCAACACAAAATGCTAGTTAAAAATGTACACACATATATATATTGGAATATCCTTTTATTCAAAATGTGTGTATGTGTGTAATTAGGCAAAACCAACTTTTATTTGAGTGGCTTAAAATAGCTATAATTAATATATATCGGAAAATTTTCGTTATAAAAACATAAGAAAAATTGGTTTGAAAGCAAATCCAAAATTAAATTAAACAAATATTTGCAAGAATATACGAGTACAAGATCACAAAGTTCACTGACATGGTTACAAATGGGTAACTTGACGTAAAATAAAAATGTTAAAAATATTAAAAGAATCAGTCCATTTCCCAAAATACTTTAATTTAGTAAAAAAAATACAAAAATATTTGAAATTTGATATATATCCAGATTCATTTTGCTTTAACCAAATAATATTGTTATTAAAAATATATCCTTCTCGTATAATAATTTGAAAATTTGCTTTCAATAACCTTCCAAATAAAAATTTTTTATATTTTTTTATATTTTTATATTAAAAAGGTTTCCTCAAACCTTTTTAGAAACCCACAAGTGCTGTGAACTTCGTAGAACAAAGTTTTGTGTACATTTCCTAGAGGATTAAAACATTTTAAAACTCAATTTAGCAAAAACAAATTCATTTCAGATTCATTCAAGATTTTTTCCAGCATCTGTTTGCAACTGTTAAATAAAAAATAAAAATGCTTACATTATATAAACAAATATAAAAACGTTTGTATTAAGAAAAGCTTATAAATAATTCGCAACAATGGCAACGCTGCTGGGTGCATGTGCTTTAATAAGAAGATTTGTTTGTTGTGTTAGATCCGTTTAAGTATATGGCAAAATACAGGCAAAACGTTAAAGAAAATGCCAAATTAAAACCTCTTGCTTGCAATTGGAAACTGTATGAGAATTACAAACTAAATATTGAAATAATTTTTTATCAAGATAAAATCCTAAATTCAGATGGTATGGCACTCAAAAAAAGAAGTGATTTTAAAAATGAATTTATAAGAAATGGACTGTAAATAAGCTTTTGGGGCTGCAAAGCCCCCAATTAATTAGACTACTTTCAATTGATGAAACTCTATTAGAGCTAATCGAATTTATTTTTAAAACGCCCATTTAATCAACAGAATTCTTTCTAGACGTAACTTGCCATTAAAAAAGCCTCAATGGAACATTCACAAAACTTTTCCCCCTCCAGCCATTTTCAAACTCTCTTGAATAAAACCGTGCGTAAGAAGAATTTCGCATTTAAATTATTTTGCAGTTCACCTTTTGCTGCTTCTATTTGTAATTCAAAAGCTCTTAATAAATTTTGACAATTTCATTTTGTGATTAAAAGGTTTTATGCAAATTTTTCATACACTTTAACTCACACTTGCAACCCCTCACTCAGCACTTCACACTCGTACACACTCGTATTTATTTGTTCGTGCCTTTTATTTGCAACTCATTAAAAGCAAACATTCAGTTGTTGACTGTTTTTTTTTTTTTTTTTTTTTTGTAGTATTTGTTTTATGAACTTTTTGTAACATTTTCCAAATGTGTAAACTTTTGGTTTGCAGCGATATAGAACAGTGTCAATAATGTCATAAATTCATGAAAGCTTTTTAAGAAATATTTTTCGGTTGAAGGGAATATGGGCATTTTCGTACACTCGTTGGGGTTTCTGGTAATATTTTTTTATTCACTGATATTTCCGGATTAGTTCAATATTTCTCATTGTACTGAGACAAAACAGTTTCTGCGAATATGCTGGTTGGCAAACAAATGTTTTCAATAAATTTTCATCTAAAATATTCGTGCACGAGTTGGTGAAATACATCCTTCAGGTGACTGCTTAGAAAGTTGCCAGCGGCTATGAAAATATATTTCGCAAAAAAAAAACAATTTTAATTCCACAATGCAGGCAATGTATTATATACGGCTTATGTTTCTCTCAAATTATTGCATGATACATTGTGCAATATATTGCACTTAAGCGAGTTCTAGCAAACAGCAAGCTAAAAACCAAAAATTTTGATCCCGCACCTGGTTTTGCTTACTATTGCACACAATCGCAAACTTTTATCCCCTCGAAATATAGCAATAATTTATTACTTTTCATTATTCAGAAGCAGTTTGAAAATCATAAAATTAGCTATCAGTTCGAAAATTAATTACTGGCATGCAAAACAAGTGATTGTCAATGCACATATCGGTTTTCCTTAAAGTCATAGGAAATAATATAGAGGAAATAGGAAATAGGAAATTAGGTTTCAATATAAAAATATTGACAGAAGCAGTTCGAGTGAAACTCAGAATTGGCAAACTTTCATCAAGAAAAATTTATCTGTGTAAAGCTCACATGGCCAGTATCCTAATAATACCAAATAAACATATAAAATTTTAATAATGCTTCTACTGCAAAAGAGAGACCACTATATAACTCTTAAGACTCCAAAAAAAAAATAAATGTGAGCAAAAATAAAAAATAATCCAAAAATTTTTTTTAAGAATTATTCATCATTGAACAACTTGGTTTGGGAATTTGAAGTTAATTGCAAACGGCTTGCTGGGTTATTATAAATTGAAAGGTTAAGCAACCTAATAATTAATGCCACGAAAATTATAGTATCGTTTAGCTTTTGCCACTCCCAGAGACGTCTACATAGCTATAAAAGTCGATTGGCTTGCCTCTCTTCTGAATACTATGAACTTTAATTGAGAAAAATTATAAAGAATGCAAAGTTACATAATGGAACTTAAAGTTAAATAAAAACTGCTTGCTGGGTTGCTTAAAAAGTTTCAAATCGGTTTGTGAGACCTGACTATGGGATAATCACATCTTGAGAGACATGCGATATTCCATTTTTATTCAATGAATCAAAATAGACACAGCAATTTCATAACATCTGATTGAATCTTTAAAAATTCCCTCTGTGAGAAAATGTTGAACACACTAAATCGCATTTGCATCTCTTTTTTCTTCTGCAAACCACTGTTTATTTCTAACGAATCTTTTTTAAAATAAGAATTGCTTTATTTTACTTTGCATTGTCAATTCCTTTCTGTATTTATTTATGTTGATTTGTAGTCTCTTTGCCTGTTTTGTTAAAGGCTAATGTAAAAGTATTATCCATTAATCCATTGATGTCTTTAAAATGTCAACTACCGCTTCCATTTCTAAGCACTTAAAATAATATGAATAACAATCTATATAAAATGTATTCTTTTTTCAATTTGCATCTTTTGAATATATATGAAATTATAATATTTTTACATTTCAAAGGCATATAGTTTTACACAAAGTGTAAATCATGTTACGAGTGTGTAAGTTCACAGGAAAAAAGACGGAATGCTCTTTTGCGTTATTGCTCATAATTTAAGAATTTACGACAAGCATTCATAATTTTTCTTGCTGTTTTTTAATTAAAAAATCTGCCAGGACATTAAATTACATGCAATAAAATGAAATAAAAGACTGTAATAGAAAACATTCATTATATCCTTTTTGCTCCTTTTTGCAGTTGTATACTTTGGGGTGGCAGCAGTGGAAATCTTCTTTAAGGCATAGAGGAAACTCGAGTTAAGTCATGCAGCGTTTGGCCTGCTTAACAAATGACCTTAAATTGCATTAAATCTTGATTAATGCAAGATGACACTCGAGGTTAAATGCTCTTGTCAAGACAATGGCAAGTAATCCTTTTTATTATGCTTCTTGTTTTCCTACATCTCTTACTGATATTCTTTACGTTTTGCTCTGGCTAATATTTTATATTTAAAAGAACGCCTTTTAAATAAGCAGAGTAAGAAAAAGATTCCTTATGCCGTTAACTTGGCCCAAAGAACAAATATTTTCTAATTGCTGGCCGTAAAGATACTTCGCCGCAACTGCAACTACATATAAAGCAAAATTGCATAAACTTATTTATAAATTCTGATAAAAACCTCAAACGCAAACAAAAAATCTCAATTTAAAAATTTGGAGTCATGCTTGTAACCGAACATTCTAATGAAATATTTTAACTCGTAAATATTTCTAGACATAATTCACATAATTCTTTAGCCCAATCAATCTTATTTTATTTTCAAGTATTTGTTGCATAGAAATTAAAAAAGGAGCATAGCAGAGAGGGGCATTGTGAAGAGCGTTTCTTTTTACCCCATAAGCAAGTACTCATCACAAGGCCAGTAGAAATGCTGCCCCAAATTGTGCAGATATTTTGTGCAGAGAAAAGTCGTGATAGCGTGATCTAAAATTCAGAATTTGTGTCTTTCTAGATTTCCAGCATATTTTTTGTTCCAGCCTTGTGATTCGAATATCCTTATAACTATAAGTGGCTATAACGAATTATTAAGTTGAAAAATTCTACCCCACTATGGAAAGCTTAATTGACAGCTTAAGGGTTAAAATTTAAAATAATTTAGAACTTAGAAATTACAATACTTTTTCCTACTTTTGCATGAAAACTTGAACTAATCAAACTACCATTCATGTTGGATGACAAAACTGCCACTGTTGGAAAGAAGTAAAAACTGAAACATTGTGTATTTTATAAAAAGCTACAACTACTTTTATTTGAAAATCAATTTCAGCATCCAATTTGGCATGAATTTCTTCACAGCAACATGTTGATACACACTGTTAGTCAATAAACACTATCAAGCAAACGAATATTTTAGCAAAACTGTCAGTCGTGTTTATTGACCAAAAGCTGTGTTTAGCTATTTGTTTCACTCAATCTTCCTTTTAGAATTCCCCATTTTGCCCCATGCCCCATGCCCCATTTTTATTAATTCTTCTCAACTCTACTATTACTATATCTGAGAACACCACATGAAAACCAAATGTATTCTCTTCAGCCTAATCGTTACCTTTACAACACGAACAGCCAGCTACTCAGCTACTCAGCTACCTTTGTGCTCTGCCTTGCAAGGAACAGAAATAATTTATTATTTAAAAATTTACTTAAAAAGCAATAAATCTTGCTTTTAACCTCTTATTTATTTAACAAAACGCCCTCCTTTGTTTATTTAAAATACGAGTAATTTGTGTACCTTTAACAAGTGCCCCTCTGCTACATCTACATACAACATATTAATAATAACAAAAAAAAAAACAACAAAAATAAAAAAAAAAAGCGAAAAGGTAACTGAAAATTGTAGAACATCCATCTTTTTATCCGCACTGAGAAGAGCGTCTTTGTGCTTACTAAACAATTACCCATACGTCTGCATTTTATCTTGTAGTTAATGCAAGAAGAACTTTTGTTTTTTCTAACTCAATTATAAAAAACGACTACGACTGTTACCGCCTTCGGTTATTTGTGCCAAGTTTAATGGAATTTTCAGCAGTTGAATTGTAGTGAAATGAAAAATGTGAATTGAAAACAAAAAAAAGAGAAATGAAAAAAAAAATAAATAAAAATCCTTAATAAGAATTTCAATCTTGTTTTGTTTCAATTTTAATGCACAGTATGTATCCTGATTTGCCTCCATACATATATAATACAGATTTACTGCAGTACGTTGTAGTGCTGCCAAAGTATCGACTAGCAGCTGCCAAATAAAAATTATTTGCTCCGTTGCTTAGATATGTTGTTTACATTTGGTATTCATAATTACTTATTCAGTGGCAATGGCGTTTTAGTTTGAAAAAATATATATTTTTAAATTATTCCACATATTTTATGCGAAATACTTCAATTCATGGTTCAGTGCTCGGCAGCAACAGCTATTTCGCTCCAAAAAAATTTTGAAATATTTGCTTTTTATTTTTTATACATCAAGAAAGCCTATAAGAGGCAAATGAAAAAGTTACATGACAGAGTGATGAAGTAAGAAATAGGTTATGAAGCAAAGAGAACTGTTAACCGGTAGAACTAATAGAACAGCTGATTACTCTATTCCATTGCTTCAGCGTGAAGTGATGGCAATATTTGTTTTTTCGATCTTGTTTTTTGCTATAAAATGGATGTTTCAGTAGAATATTTACCTGCTTTAAATTTGGCCCAGCTAGGTATGACCTAACTTTTACCTGCCACGAACTCCCCTTATGACAGCGAGTAATGGAGTGTATGTGTGACAGAGAGAAACGTTGGAAGGGAGAGAACAAATACACATTTTATTGTTTAGAATTAATGAAAATGTCTCGAAAGCTTTGAATATCAAATATTTATATATATGTTGAATAAAAAATTTCTCAGATTTGATTTCATATTTTCGCAAAATAACATTTTTTTTAAAGGGTCGCCTAAAAATATTCATTGTGCCTGTCTGATATGAGGCAGAGAGAATGTACTTTCAAAAATTTTGGAAACTAAATAATTATATATGTATGTGGTTTGAAAAATTATATCAGAATTAATATATTATTTAATATTTAATAAGTTTGCTAAAATTTTATGTTTTTATTATAAAGTTTAAATACAAAACTAATTAAAAATGTTATAAAATCGAAACATTATCTGGTTTGGTTGCAATAAAACTGTCAATGCACATTTTATATTTATTGTATTATATTTGTTTTTAAAAAAAAAAATTTTTTTTTAATTTTTATTTTTATTTTCTATATTTCCTCAACTCTTTGGAATTCTTCTTCTTAAATCTAAAACAAATTAAAAATATATTTATTTTATTATATTAAATTGTTTCAACAATTTCAAAATATTGACAATTCATTCTATGACAAGTCATGAGGACTGCCTTTGAAAATTAGTGTATGCTGATAACTCTGGTCTCTTGTGGATTAATCGGAAATTCGAATCAATGGCATTTTGCTTTCTTTTCGAGTATATGACTAAATCTTAACCAACTTTTTTATAATTTATATTTTGTTTTATTTTTTGTAAAATTATTAAAAGATATTCTTTATAAAAAAAATTTCAGCGTAAAATTAAATAGATACTTTAGAATTCCCATTCGTCGTATGAAAAATTTTTTATAAAATATTTTAACTTAAAAAACTAAGAAGGGAGAAAATGGAAAAACTTACCGGCTCATTGCCACTTAAGAATCACCTGAATATTTAGATTAAATATCGAAATCAATAGCAACAGTGCAATTAATGTCTTAATAATTTCTTAAAATAAATCTAAATAAAAAAATAAAATCATTAATTATTGATTTACATATTAATTTATGAATTATAAATTTTAAAATTTTATAAACTTATTATCAATTAATTTCTTGTTAAAAAGCAATTCAAAAGTAATTTGTTATTAAAAACTGAAGGCAATTTATTAGTTATTAAAAAGTAAATATTTAAATCCATATTTCGTTAATAAAATAAAAATATTAATTGAAAAGTACATTGTTGTTTTCACAATAAGTTTATTTAAAAATATGTCTTATAAAGATTTGGTCTAGACGAAATTTATAAAATTTATTAAATAAAATTTATAAAAAGAAATTACTAAAATTTATTATAATTATAATAATTTATAAAAATTTAAAAATTTAATTCCCGAGCTTATAAATGCATTTCGTAATTATAAGTTTACGAGAAAGTTTCAAGTCAACTGAAAGTCAGTTGAAAGCTTGTAAAATTCAATGCGAAAAAAAGAGATACACCTTTCCGACAACAGATCTTTCAATGCCACTTGCAACTGAATTGTCTTTTCAAATTCTTTTGGCACAACCCTCGTAAAATGGGAAAAATATCTATAAATACTCGTAAACAAAAGCAAATAAATTTAAAAAAATAAATAAATTTAAATTTTAAATTTAAAACCACTATATATGTATAAAAACAGACATTCCCACAACACTCCCCACCTCGACAATTTTACCTCGCCATTGGTCATGCCATTGGGATTTTCTTCTTCAAGTTCAACACATTTTTGTTTATTTCAAATATATGATTCCAAGCAATTACGCATGGAAACTTTTAGGTAAAAGTTTCTTCAGTAATTTTTCTCTTTTATTACACACAGCAAGTAGAAGTAAATTTTTAATGAAAATGAATTATCTTTTCATATTAAAAATAAAATAAAATTGCAATTTAATTCTTCTTAATGTAATTTTTATTAAGAAGAAATCTGATAAAGAGACGTCAAGGCCTAAAGTTATAAATGGAAAATAATTTATTATTAACTAACGCACTTTACGAAAGCACACATCAAATTCGTCAAGCTTCTCTTTGCTAAAATAAATTAAAAGTTAATAATATAGTTATTAATGTTAAATCGTCAAATCTATTAAATATGTATTATATTTATTGTGTAGAATAATGAATCGAGTGCAAGATGTAAATTAATTCTCTGCAAATGAGAATAATTTGCAACTGCTGTAAATATTTTCACTTTTACTCGTATCAAGAATTTGCTCCTTCACATGGTACGTGCGGAAAGTTTATAACAACAATTTCTTTACTGCTTAGGAAGGGTTTGCGTTATCAATGCCTGGCATAGCGGTGCTGGCAAAACGTACTCACAGCTCAGGATCAAAGCAATGGTTATTTGGCAAGTCAGGAGCAGCGTCCATAGTTTTCAACTTTCCCAAGGGTTCCAAGGGCAGTATGCTACATCCTACTCAATCTCACCCTTAGTCAAATATGGCATATAGGCTGGAAAACATTAATAGGGCTTACTAAAAATTTATCGGTGTATTAGATAATTTATCTATGCCATTTAGATATGTTGCCCTTTCGTAAAGTAGTAAAATCGTTCCATGAAACCTTCAGAGAACCCACTAACCACTGAAGCAAAAATTGCTTCAAAATGATGCTATAAGTGGCACCACGTAAGACAAATATTAGAAAACAAATTTTTTGTTCAGATGCTGGAAATAAATTTTCATTACTTTTTTCCAAATCGTGCCACTTTATAAAAGAAAATTTATTAATCATGTAAAAACGAACTACAAATTGATTATCCTTTATTTGGTAAAAGAAAAAAATTTTTTTTATTCAAAATAGATGAATATTAGAGAGGGTATCACCTGGTATCTATTTCACTGCTGGCCGATAAACAAGAAGGAGAGCTTTGTAATATTAGCCAGCCATATTAGTCATGAGTCCACTGTTAACAGGTAACAGCCAAAATGTAGCGATATTCGCTCCAAAAATGGATTATGTTTATTTATTAAATTTTACGGATACAGCGTGCAAAATTAAAGCATTTCCGGCCAACAATTGCAAAAACAAGTTGTGAGTTCATCCACTAGAGATACACAACTAAGATTGTAGATTTTATATCTCTCTGCTGCAGTCATAAATTAAGAAAGTTGTCATTCATTTTTATAAAGTCGTATGACAAGTCATGTCTCTATTATTTTAGGAAAATGCAAATCGCGAAAGCATACTCAGAGGCCACTCAACATTTACCAACAATTTACATCAAAAGTTTACACCTAAAAAAAAACAGCTGAACAGCGCCTTCTTCCATATCAAAGGCTCTGCCAAAAAGTAATCCGTCGTTTCAAGGAGAATTTTTTTTATTCCGCTTCCGAAACCATACATGACTTATAAAGGGGCTGTACTTAATTGAAGGAGGTTAGTGAACCGCTGAACCACAACCAATGCTTCTGCTGTGGACCAGCATTATGTTGAGGAAGGGCCAGTGGTACTCACATGGCATTATAACATATTTTCATTTCAAAATATCAATATGTAACACTTACTGGAGGATCTTGGATTGCTTTACATGCTTTTTGTTTCTGTAAAGTCGAACTTGCTCTAATCTCGGTTGTAATCTGTGTCACCACAATGCAGGGATGGTCATATTGACGAAACGGTTTCATTGAAATTATACGTTAGTTAATAATCATAACAAAAACTATTTAGCTTATTTATATGTATTAAGTTTATTAACTGGCCAAAACTTTTCAAACTATCCACTTTGTGTTAAACCAAAACTTCGTAACAAGAACTCTGCCTATGAACTATTAATTTACCATAATGCTCAGAGTATGGGAATATTGTTAGTACGCAAAATTGTTGAATTATAATGATGTATTTTGAGATAATTTTGTAGCCGCCATTAAACCAGATTATATTAGACAAATAAGAGCATTTTAGCCAAACACAAAACTATACACAGTACATACTCGACATAAACGCACACTTATGTTGTACATCTCTCGAGCTGGAACTAAGTTCTTAATAACAAAGGCAAATATTGTTGCAAAGGTCGGTTGTAATACTGATTTATTAATTTCAAGAGCACACTATTATTTAAAGCCAGGTTGCATACTCGTAAGTTTGTTTTTGGGTTATCACTAATCAGTTTAGATATCATCATTGCAATTATGAATCGCAATGCATTAAATGCATAATTCAATAACTGACTCAACTGAATAGGACAAGAGGAGAAATAAACCAGTACAGACAAACAAATCTCTTATTAGAAGGCCACACACAAGGATAAATGACATAATTTTTATCCTGTTTGCATTACTTGGTATGATTTAAAGTGGCATGAAATTTAACATGTCTTGTGTTATTTGCTAATAAAGTTCAGTATTCATTATCGTACTCAATGGGACGATTCGTCAAATATTTGTAATCCGTAGGAAAAATGCATCCCTGTACCATATCGGCGTATTTTTATTGCAAAAAAATATAATAGAGTGACCCCCACAATGTCAAAAGACTGTGTACTTTACCTTTTTCTTTCGATATGGCAGCACTGTTTCCAGTGTTGGCGACTTTGAAATTCCCAAATGCATTAAAATAGAGAAAAAAACGCGTTGATTTAAAGAAAAAATATTTATTATTTTGAATATTTATTGAACAGTTCGGTGTTTCAAATAAATCAGATTATGATGGGTATTATATGAATGTTGTAAAATCAATAGAATTAAAATTATAAATATTGCGGTTTATGCATAACCGAAATGTCCCCCACTTTAGCGGTAAAAAGTTATTAATGCGAATTGATTTATTGATATTAATAATATTAATATTATAATATTATATACTTTAAAACATTTCAATTTTACTTCAGAGCAAATTTACTTCAGAGAAAATTTTCTGGCAAAGTCTGGCTTGTTTTTTAATTTCTTAATTCATATCTTAACACATGCAAGAAAAGCCCATTTCAGTGTATCAACTCCCTTAAAAATTATTTTCTAAAAACCTTTAAAGCTGCAGTTTAAAATAATTTGATTCGTCTCCAGTGTGTGTTTGATGTGTTGGCAATATCATTTTGACAATGCCCAGCTATTAGTACCACGTCTGCTCAATTGTTTTTTGATAGGATTGGCGACATTAACAATTACTCTTTTTCATTATCCGCTCGACTTTCCTTCTCAATAATTTTCGGTAAATATTTTCTCTCGCAGAATCTTGAGACACCCGTTTATTTTCTGGCATTTGTTGTTTGTTTATAACATTTAACTTATTGTTACTATTTGATGAAAACATAAATAAATATTATTAATAAATGTTGCAGTAAAAGATTTTCGCCCAAAAAAAGGAGAAAAAGTAATAGAAATAACACACAAAAAAGGAATGGAAAAATAAATTAACGAAAATTAAAAATGCTTGGAGCTAAAGTTGTTTAGCTAATCTAATTTTTGTTCTGTTTGCAATGGTTGTAGCGTTCGTTTTAGCTATTGGTAAAACAACAGCGAAATTAAAACGACATTGCCAGAACACCACACAGTGGAGTCGACAAAAATGATTATACAAATCAAATTATGTGAAAGCTTTTAAGGAAATATTTTTTGGGAATTAATGTGCGGACATTTAATAACCACTATCAAGCTGTTACCTTCTCCGTAAAAAGGGCTAGAATATCTGGTGCAAAAGATGCAAATAGATAAAAGGGTGTTGCCATATCTCTGGTACCATATCTCTGTGGGCAGTTTTCCATATTCAGCAATGCCACAACTTTGCTGACAAATATTTAGTGATGACAAAGTTTGTCTCTGTCACTTAAGCATGGGGTGCTTGAGTGTTGTGGACACTAAAAAAAATCATAATATATTATTAATAGCTGAGACATCATGGGATCGAAACCACTACCGATTTTTATGGGAAAAAAGCTATTTAAGAAATTATTAATTGAAAGCTAGTACGAAAACTATCACTAAAAATGGGCCTGAAGGTATTAAAATATGGACATAAAATAAAACGAATACAAGGAGCACTATTTGGACCTTCAAGGTAATCGACAAAAATCTCGCTTCTTCGTACTTATTATTAATGAAATTTAAAGACTAACTTCTTCTGGCATCTAGAAATCACATATTAGCAGAATGATGAGACGAAGACAATATTTTTTTTTTACTGCACAAAGCAAACCGAAAAAAAATTGTCTTTTAACCGACTCAACGTGCAAAGCTTTCGGATTGTGAGCAGGAAAACTGCCGGGCTCTAGGCAGGAATCCAAACCGCTACCTCTGCTTTGGTAGCCAATGCATTATTCATTCGCATACGGAGGCACTTTTAGCAGAAACGGAAGCATTACGACAGCTAGTCCATATTAAGAACTACTAAAGACTGAATGTAGCGGGTGAGAGCATTAAAGCACAACAGAGAGCATTATATTAAACTACTGAGACTGATCTGTGGAAAGTGTAATATTTTACAAAGACAATTGCGAGAGATTTTACTTAGATCAGTAAATAAATAAATAGTGGATCAACAAATAGCCACTTTTTTTAATTTTTGCAATATAAAACCAATCATAGCAATCGAAAAACTTTAGCAGTATTATTAATTATTATAAATTAGATTTGATTCTATATAAAAAATTGTTAGGTTTTTTAAAAAATTGCTTACAAATTTAATTTTGCCTAACATTTTTAAAGGTTTATATTTTCTTTTAAATTTGACTAAGAAGTCATCTGGATAAATAATTCAAGTCTGAATAATAAAGTTGTGTGAAAAGTGATTTTATGCCACTGTGGCGCATAGTGTATTTTGTAGCACATATCACCTTAAGCAAACCGCTGTGTACTCGTTTATATTTTTTGCCAAAGTGAAACGGCAGCAAAAAAAATTTTTAAAACAAACAAGAATTCTTTGTAAAATTGAAAAAGAAAGAAAAATTAACTACACAACAGCATTGAAATTTGAAAATGCCACAAATGTGTCAAAGTTGAACTTTTCTTGGCTGATGCAGCAGGGTGGATGCTATTTTTCTGATTTAATTCTTGTTCGTATTTAAGAAATGACTGAATAAAAAGAAATATTGTAATAAAAGAAGCAGGAATAAAACAAATTGTATCATAAACAATAATAATTTCATTAAACTTGCTTATTTTACGCTCTTGTACGTTACACAGATGTAACTTGTCGCAACCCTAAGACACAACATACACATTTATGTTGCACATGGTACATACATACATACATATGTATATTTAACTTTATTCGTATGTATTTTAAATAGCCTTAGGAATTTACATATTTCATAATTTTTTGTTGTCATTACGATTACATTGAAAATCATAATGGTTTCTCCTTTTGTTGGAAAAGGCAGAAGGAAGTAACCGCTTAGCCTGGAGCGATGTATAAATGGGAGAGGGGAGACCGTCAGTAAAGTCTGCTGTTACAATCTTCGCGAACAGCAATTGATTAGGAAGTTCGACAAATTTTAAATTAATTTAATTTAATTCTTATGAAGTCCGTATTGAAATTAAACAAATTTATTGTTGCCCCAATTAATGTTTAGTTAATTTAAATAAAATGTTCCTCTGCTGCTTACAGTATCCAGGTGTTTCAGCCACTGTCAGCTGCATAACTAATGCAAACTTTAAAGGAATACATGCAAGTTATTTGCTTTGAAATAAACAATAATAAATTAAATGGAAAAAGAGACCGTAATTAATTATTTTGTTTCACAAATATTTCTACAATTTATATCTGCCATCAAATCACGGGCATTATTGTCTGTACAAACACATTCACCTAAATTTCAGTGTGTAGAATTAAAATATTATTTTTATGATTACGAATCGATTCTCATGTAAGCACAGAAATAAAGAAATGTTAAATAGCTTTATAAAATATTAGTGTAATTATTAACCAACAGAATGAAAATCCACCAGAAGCGATTAAAATGTCACCGTATTAATGCCTGCAACATTTAATTGCAATGAACACATTCATTAATGGTTGACTTTAAATGACCAACATTAAAAATTTTAACTTAATGGTGGCCATTCATTGTGTTCATACCAGTTGGTTCTGTGCGATTGTAAAAACTCTATTTAATTCTGTTCGAGTCTAAGTCATTAATTTTATTCTAATCAGCATTAGCGACACATGTTTGTATTTGTGTCATCACCGGTGAAAGGAACAAGGACACTGTACATTCAGGGAATAATTAAATGAAATTCCACCATTAAACTTAGTCAAACGATTTCTGATCATTTTATTGTTATTTTATATTGTTGCCTTTTTATTGAGTCAAATGTGTATGTTTTTTGTATGTTTATATTTTTTATATATCTGCTCGTATGTCCTGCTCTTTCTTTCAGTCTCTCTTAAGCCTTATTCATTAAATGCACAGTGTAATGATGATGCATGCGTGGTCAATGGGCACAACGTTTGTAATTAGTTGGTTTCCATTTTTTCTTTTGCTGCATGTATAACAGGTTAATTGTAGCACGTTACGAGTATTAAATTGTCCAGCAAGGACAATGGTTGCAAAAAGGACATTTTGATATGTAAAAGTGAGTTTGATGCGAATTCAATGAAGCTGTATGCTCTTTTTCTATATATAAAACTTCTTTAAAACCATATAAGCTCTAAGAAGGATAAATCTCATTCATGGCTAACATTATTCTGAAACTCAATCATCATACTAGCTTTCGATTAATATGTTGACGATGTGTCGCGACCCTCGCATAAATGAGTGAAATCAAATAAAGGTTTGCATATAAAAAGCTGGTAAAAAATCTAAAATTTTACTACATACAAAGTAACATTTCTGTACTCAGAATTAAAGTTCGCTAATTAGGATATAATTCAACCATTAAGGATACGGAAATAAAATATTTCCAACGTGGCAAAATATAACAAAACTCATTTTCGTGAGTAAAAACTAAATACATATTAATTTGTACTCAGTGATTGAAAGCAGCATTCGAGAATTGCTTGTGCAACACCTCTTGACAATTTTAATATGCATATAATGGTCTGTCATCTATTTTGCAACGTTAGTATTTCTGTTTTAAAGTTCAAGTGCTTTCGAGAGTCACTTTGATTATTGAATATATTTCGCAAAAAGTGCAAAGGGTATCATTATTATCCGAAATTGTAAAATCTTTGTTAGTTTTCTGATTCCAGGCCATCGAAATAATTTTACAACTAAAAATTCAACTTTTAAGCGAGAGATTAAAATTTTCGCGTGTGGACGAAATGCTTTTTCTTAAAATTAGTGATAGTAGGCAATTCGTTGGTAGCACACATACGTGAATTTGTCGACTAAAATGTACAAAAATATATTTTTTGGTTGAAATCAATTTTATTTTCAAGTCAGAGTTCATGACAAACCGTCTAACAAACTAAAAACATCGCTTGATTTTTCCAGCCTAGTCGTACAAGCCAAATAAACGAACGTTAAAGCACTTTTCCTGTCACAACTACCATGCACAGAGAATGCGAATGTGTCCATTCTGGGCTATAACAATAAACCTCTTCCACAATACAATAAAAATGGCGCATTTACGCTTTTTTTACTCACTAAATCCCTCTTGTAGTTTGGCTGACTGTTTTTAATGACACCAATAGCATACAGACGCCTACTCGATGGCAGGAATATGTTTTAAAACAAAAACAGTATCATCCATATGGTAACAGCAACCGAAGGAGGCGCAACTAGTTGCTGTAGCTTTAATGTACTCGTACTTTTAAAAATATGTGTAATAATTTTGCGGTTACTTTTTTTTTGTATGTATTGTTTGGCAATTTCCATATAATTGTCATTAAATTGCTGCATGAATGTGTTTTTCACCTTTTCTACGGCATGCTACTTCTCCTACCCAGAAGGCAGCAGTGGGCTCCTTTAGGTGCCACCGTTTCAACAAAAACGTTTCTAATTGCTGGCCATTTGTGTAGAAATAAACTTGGAGTTGGTTTCTTTGTAAAAAGCTCTTTTGCGGTTCTTTATATTAATATTTATGTTAATATGTCTTTTATTTTTTGCTTTTATGCGAGGGTTGCTATTTTAAACATAATTTCAGTTTTAAGTATTTTGTTTAATAGCTAAAAATTTTCCTTGATTATTTAGAATGCCGAGGAATCTTGTCGAATCACATGAAAAAAGTCTTGAAAGCCAATATATTGTATAGTTTCGCAAACGACCTCACGGATAAATTTTGCCATAATAGGCCTTCTACAAAACAGTGAATTCACTTACATGTTTACCCTGGTATATTTTGCGCCATATTGTTTTTTGCTCTCAATAAAAAAATTTTAAATAAAAGCTGAAAATATTAAAATAGATATTTAAATTTCTTTATAATGCAGCAGAAATGGTTACACACACTTGCACAAGTTTTCAAAATCGTAGCATACTTAAAAGGGTTTTTGAATGTCGTATGAATTTCATACATGTTATACATTACAATTCTACACGAAATAGATTTTCTGCTATAAATAGAGTAAAAGACGCTTAAGTATGTTCCGATATTTGTTCGTAGTCTTTGACTTAAAATATTACTGTTGTGAACGAGAACTCGAAAAATATTCTTATCTCTGCATTTCTAGATTTACATGTGCAGGGAGGAGGAAAACAGAGGCTTTGGCATTGTAACGTACTTTGCACCAGAGAAAAAGGGAAAAGAAAAATTGCAGAAGGGAATAGTGACTGAACGGTTATTTCATCACGGTATAAAAATTTTAAATTCATATTACTTTCTGCCCTGTACTGCGGCTTTTAGAGGAGAAAAAATGTAAAATTAAATTTATTACGGCAATTGGCATGACAAAGAAATATGCAAAATATTAAAAAAGTGTTTTCTTTTAAATATTTCTAGAACAGTTTCAAAACAGTTTTTGTAAAAATTCCTAAAGATCTTTTTTTAAAACAATTTAGAATAAAGTTTTAAAATCTCTCAAAGCACCCTTTACAAGTTGGCTTTTTTTCAAAACTTTTCCATAAATTTATTAAAAAGCCAAGGCAACTCTTCGAAAGCTTTTGTGACTGGCAGTTATAAAAAAGCCAAAACTGAACAACAGATGGACTCAAGTTAGATTTAAGTCCGAATAGCTCATGAAACTAATCTGAATTAATTGCTTATAATTTATAATTTCCCGAGTTAAGACAATTAATAGCAACCCTCGTGATTATTTTTGTTTTCGTTTCCAAATTAATGTTTTAAGTTTTCAAATTTATGGAAAGAATTTTTTAAATTTATTACACTTACAAAGAGCTTTGCGTTGGTTTTAAGTATTTTGTTTTATTTAGAAAAATAAAAAAAAATAATCTATTAACAGCAGGTGAATAAAACAATTAGATAAAAAGTATTGAATATGAAAAGTATGGAATCTAATAAATAAAAAATATTTTATTCCACTTCTCCATCTGGTATCTATTTAAAAAATATTGTTTCTGCTCATTTGATATTTTGTTTCAATATCCGAAATTAATATTCAGTAGAAAATAAATCATTTTATTCACATTTTACTGTACGGTTTCAGATCATCCGCTAAGCTTTATCTAAATTCTGGTAGGACCCACTAGAGATTTTAAAACCAATCCAAATAAAATAATGTTTTTTAACAGTGGCTTGTTTTAATTCGGCGAAGGAGCAAACTCGCACTCCTTAGTAATCAATTTTAGTAGAATCACTTCCTGAATCACTCAGATTGAAATTAGTAAAATTATTTTTGTTTTTGATTATACATATTGTGCCTCTTAAATGATTCTCTCATGGCTAATGTTGACCACATGGACGCAACCATAAAAAGAAAAGAAGTCATAAAAGAAGTCATCAGCTGTTCTTGCAGCTCCATAAGACAAGATTTCTTTCTAAATAATATTATTTTGAAAGCGGAAATAACATCTGGCAGAGCGAAGTTTGATTGCTCCATGTTGCCACTCTCATATAGGAGTATTTCTCATTCGAGAAATTAAAACTATTTGTTTAAAATTTATAAACAAAAACCGCCTTCTGGCTTATTAATTAATTTACAATATTATTCTCGGTTTAAACAAAATTAAATAATTTCAGCGGTCCATTTCAGCTTATTGTCAACAATGACAAGCGAAATGATACAATTGGCGTCAACTGAAAGACGTATAAGCTGTATTGTTATCAAAACAATGCTTCTCATATAAACATGTATATTTTATTTTTAGCATATTGAGGTCCTTAGCCCGCCGCCATCTATGCATTTAATGACTGGAAGGTATTCATGCTACGCAGCTTTTCTTGTATTTTTTTAAATAAAAAGAAGCAACAACTTAAAAATAGTTAAAGAGAACTACAAGCGTAATACAAATATGAGAATTTGTTTCCAAACTTCTACCAACCATAAACAACCAAAAGGAAAAAAAAACTATTTCCGATATTGCATTCCTTTTTCGGCAGTACAAACACATGTAAGCGGAAATGCATTGAAAGTTTTTGTATAAATGGGCACAAAAAAGGAAACAAGTTGTATAATCATAACGACCGGAAATTAAACAAGAATTAGTTTCCACTAAAATTGTAAATACAAAATACAAAAACAATAACAACAACAACAACAATTTTAATCTGATTGAGCAACCAATTTTATGGTAGAATAAACTTTAAGAATTCATTTTATCCGACATTAAGTATTGACTACAGATTACAAGTTTGTATCATATGATACAAATTTAAATTAAATTGTTATTTTTTCTAACGATTTAATCACAAACATCGTACAAAGTTAAATTTAATTTAAACTACGATTTTTTCTAATTTTACTTTAACAATCGTTTATTAATAACACTTTTACACTGCATTCTTTAGGAATTAGTAAAAGCTCTAATTGTCACAATTATTCAATGACTTCAACTTTTTTATACACATTTTACAAATATAAAAAGATGGAATAGTAATCGCTTAAGCCATCCATTTGAATTTCAAATATTTTTCTTGCTGTTGCCACTAAACTGACAGTTTCACTCACATCTGCCATTCAATTTAACTTTCAATACAATGCGCAATTAATTGTGCTTTTTTGAAAATACTCTTCAGGTTCCGCATACAAAAGTTTTCTTTCACATACCTTTTTTTTATTGAATCTGGTTATTACAATAGCGAGCAGATGTGTGAAAATTTATAATAATTGTTGCAATTAGTTAACGAAGGGTACAACACGTAGTCGATTGTTATTTATCAAGCAACCTCTGGTCCAATATATTTCAAGGGAATAATGGATTAAGGTGCCACTTCATACCTTTTATATATGAAATTATTAAGGCGTTACTGAGCTCTTGAAGTTTTTTATTTCGCCTTTGATATGGAGTTATGCGTTGCTTAGGAGTAAATATTTTATTTAATATTTAATGAAAATAATTATATGTTTTAATATAAATGTTCCAATACAACATAATTGCGTAGTCCATAGAAAGTAGAAGTTGTCCTACTTCCCTTGGAGGAATACAAAATCAGGCGGAAACTTTTCAAAAGAGTCTTACGAAATCCAGTAAACATTTTATGGTTAGATCAGTTATCATATAACGGTAAGCATAAGCAGCTAACAGAGTTCCCCATAAGTTTGGTGATTGAAAGGAAGAGGGCAGTGACAAGTCTATTTTATTTTAATATCAGTGATCTTGAAAAGTATTCAAACGACTCGCACAGAATTCCATAAACGTATAATTTAATTGGTGGTAGAAGACGTTTGCCGGCGCCAATCCTACTTATTAATATTCGCCAATAAGATATTAATTTTAAAAAACTTTATATCACTTGTTTAATATAGTTTGTGATATGGAAAGTATGGTTTATTTTAAAGTAATTTATTACACGTCCTTTAGCTGTCTGCGTAGGCGTATGCTAGAAAATCTTAAATCTGCCACGCTCCTCTTTAGGTTTAATCAAAAAACAGAAATATTTCTAGCAGGATGGGTGAAGCCCACACATGCTTGACACTGATGTCATTTTCTCTGGCGAATTGAGCTCAATTAGAAGTGATATAAATTATTTTCTCTACATTTCGCAATGAACCATTCAACCGACTTTTGTACGCTGCGAAATCAAAGCCTTCACAAAGTCATTCGAAATTTTACTGTTATTTATTATTACTGTTAATTTTACGTTTATTCTATCGACTCGCAAAATATAAATGTATTTTCAAGGATTTTCATCAATCACAATTTTTTCTCTTAGTGTTTTATGGAATTCCCCTTCAAAACAATAACCTGACACTAGTGCTATTGTTTCCATTATTTTGCCCCACATACATATATTTTCTATTTTAAATTTTTCCTTACCTTTTATTTTGAATTGAAAAATTTCATAAAAATTATAATGAATTCAGAGTGTGTATATTCTATGGATTTTTTGTTGCCTGCATTAATATTATCCAGGATATTCACATATACACATGCAGCTAAGTAAACTCGTACAAATATGATTAACGATACAGCAAATGTGTGGTTGTGTATTTGATTCGAGTCTACATGGATGAATTTACCAAAATGGATACCACAAATCGTTGGTTAGCAACTGCATTAGTTACTCCACAAAAAAGTCTGTTGAAAGGAAATAATAACAAAAGAGGAAAATGCATGACAAAATTGCATATTCATTTATGGCAACAGTGTCAGGTAAAAGTTTATGCTGCCAGTTCATATAAATAATTGCATGACATTTTTGAAGCATTTACAAAAGCAAATTAACTTCAGTGTCTTTTCAATGGCTTGTCTCCAATGATGCCCACACTAATATGTTTTTCGCTGCATGCTCGCAGGAGTATCATCAAGCATATTTCTCCTTTTTTCTTTTGTATTTTTCTAATGGTTGATTTTGTGATGTTGGTTTCTAATACAAAACGTGCTGTTAAATATGCATAACATTGCCTCTTGGCATTTTGATTTATTTTTTTTTATTTTGATATTTCCTGTTGATTTGAAAGCAGTTAATTTTCCCGAGAAAAATTATGTTGAAACTAGAAAATAGAACTTGTTAAGCGTTTGATAGGTAATAGGGAATTTAATAATTTTGAAAAAGAGATAGTATTATTAGATTGGAAAAAAGTTATTTCCCACATATTGGCACAAAAAACATTCAGAGGACCTTTGCCTGCATCTCAGTTCCAATCAGGAGTCATGCTTCACTAGGAGCGAAAAATAGTCACGCTGAATCATACATTCGAATGTATTAGACGTAGAAGGCAGCTTGATAGGATCAGCATGGCGACACTTTTAAACAAAGCCCTTAAGCAGAATTAATTTTTTGTATGAATCAGCTGTTTTATTTCTTTGCAATTGAACAGCTGACATGCATGTGATTACTTAGTTTGTGATTTTGCGTTTTATTCGGTTTTATTAGTACATGGAAATATAATCACTCAAAATATTTGTTTTTTTTTTATTATTATTATTATTTACTATTTCATTTATTAAACAGCTGATTGCTTTAAAGACCGGCTCCAGAACAGAGCGGCAAGAAAAAGTAAATACTGGCGAGGCATTTAAAGTTAACATTTGCATAGTTAGTAAAGTAATCATTTTATACCAAAAAAAAAAAAAATTTGTGTAATAAAAACATTTTATTTCGATTGCTAAATTATGTATATAAAAAATAGAACCAAAAATACTGAGGTCTGCTTTATTATCAAATTTCGAATTGTTAGATCGGGAGATTTGAAATAAAATATACTTATGATGCTATATTTTAGTACACCTCTACTGCAGATCCCAAACATATTTCACTCTGATCAAATCGGTAAAATAAATGCTAAATAAATATTTTTTAACGATGTTCGTTGTCGACGGCCATAATTTCTTCTTAACTTAATAAAAATATTCATCTGCTATAATTTGGTATCAAATTCTTATCAGTAAATTATTTTAAATATTTTTTTAAATATTTTTTTAAATAATTTACAATAGTTTTTAATTGTGTTTTAAGAAAAATAAATGTTGCAATTAAATTTTAGATTGTCAATAAAAGAAAATAAGAAACATAAAAAATAATTATTTAAATTTCTTACAAGGTAATATTTTATTTAAATTTCTTTGCTACTTTTGTAAATTAAATGTCGGTAATTCAGAGTTACATTTTCAATATTGGTTCCAAAATTAATTCGCTATCCTATAGGCCTATTAACCATAACCAACCTTTCGAAGAGAGGCGTTTGTAATTACTTAAATCCTTAAAATAAGTAACGAAAGGACGGAAGATATTAAAAAGTGAATAAATCCAACCAGAAATTTTAATATGGACAGAAGAAATGTATGAATTTCTTTCCTAAATTATAGTTTAATCGTGTTTACTCTATTACATATTCGCACTTAATATTGCGTTGCGATCATTCCCAGTATTTATTATTCGTCATGCATAGCACGAGTACTTATTCCAATTTGTTCATAAACATTTGATTTGTAAACTTAAGGGATTGAACTTCACTTAACTCTCATGCAAAATAATATAAAGTAAGTTTTTCTAAATTTAAATTTTTCTCCTGTTTTACATGTGCTTATTTATTTAGGAGTCATTCTCTTGCATGATCGCATGTTTGCCAAAATTATGGTTTTAATTAAAAACTGAAGAGCACAGTGTATGTATTTCAAATAAAATTTCAATTCATTGGAAATAATATTATTTTACAAAGTTCAATTGCAATGCTTTTGCCAAACTTTATATGTTTTCTGTTAATTGGTAAGCGAAGCAGGCATCGACGACATCAAATTACAAATAATCATTGCAGCTGATGTCAAATATTAAGTTTAGGTAGTAGTCGATGGAAATAGATGATTGAAATGAATGTTTGCTATTGTTTTACTAAAATCTAAATATTTATTTATTTATGTTGATTTCAATGCTGTAATTAAATAAAGTAAGGAAAATGCTGGTGTAGAATGAAATATATAATTCGAGCCGTGATTAAAACCCACCATTTAAGCTATTTCCGTTTCCTGTAGCGATTTTAATTGTAAGTGAGCTTGCTGACATGCAAAAATATTAAACTCTAAAAAAACAGTAGCGTTCAACAGTAGGGAAAAGGCTGGTTGCACTTCAAGACCGCCACCAGCTATCTTTTTGGCGATCTTATCAATATTTATCAATATTGCTTAAAAACAATCTCTATTTTTTAAACACAACAACCTAAAACTCGCCTATTCACATGAGAACGATTATCATGACCACATCACAACTACTCGGCCACACGACCGCAGTTGTAGCTCTCTCTATATTGACATTACACGGCATTGCTGAAGTTTCAAATTCGTCGTTTAATATTTTTTTAACATCTCAAAATTATAATTAAAAATTATTTGCCAATCCAGGCAATTTTTTAAATTTTTTTTAGTTCATAAAATTTTATTTTGTGAAATATAAAACAAGCGCAATAGACATCTTTAAAATAGGGAATCCCAAATATTTATATTCTCACTATATCTTGTGAATAATTAATTTATTGGCCAACATCATTCAGAAGTAAGTCATGATACCTTTTAAAACCGCAGAATGATTCAATTGGTGTGGTTTTTGTATTTTCTGTCAAATCACGTGCTATTATACTAATTTAAATTTATTCAAAGAAATTTAAAAAGGTTGACAACACTTATGGAAAAATCTTTTAAAAAAAATTTAAAATTTTTGTAAATTATTTGTAAGTCTGAGTTACATCAATTGAAAAAAAACTGCTATGTTTCACAGTTTCACCAAAATCACATATCTGATTAACGGCCAGAAAAATGTTCGTTGGGTTATCATTCTAAAACAATAACAATGCCATTTTTTATATAACAAATAATCACATTCTTTTAACAACTTATTCTTTGTAACACAAATTCATTACACAAAAATCCAAATCCTCTGAATACACCCTCAAAGCATTTCATAGTTAAACTTTCGCGAATTCAACATGTTTCCATTTTTTTTTTTTGAGATTATTTTCATATTATTCAATTTTAGCATTTTCGTAACATCAAAAATAGGAAAAGTTAAATTTTTTTACACAAGAATAAATGTAAAACATTATGAAATTTGAACAACAATAAAGAATATCAAACTGAATACAACAGTATGAAAATTTTAAAATAAAGTACATTTTCTTGTGTGTGTGCTTATGTTTGTGTGTGTGCAAGCGGATGCGTATATTCATGTAGTGTTCCTAACATGGATTACATTGCCGTACGTACGGTACATGTATGCCAGAGATTTTTAATAATTTATTTTTCATCAGTTACTTTTTTGACATTTACTTAAGCCGTGTGTTCATCATCGTCGTCATCATCATGCATATCATCCTCGTCAGCATCATCAGCAACAACAAAGCAGTTACAATAGACACGCAACCGTATAAACAATGTTTCGCAAATTGTAAACGTATAATATATTGTATGTAAGCGTGCACAAAATACACACATATGTTAATGTTCGAGGGTACCCTCAATTGTGTCCATTGTGTATTCGCAGGAATAGTTATGCAGTATTTTAAGTTGAGCGATCGAAAGGCTTGGGAGTTGCTTTTCATTAAGAATTCTTTAACGAAACTAATCAGATAAGAAAATTAGTTATGGGCATGCCAAACTAATTTCCAAAAGCGAAACTCCCAAAATAATATCAGGCGGATTGATCTGAATTTCAACATCATGGTTTCAGAGCAACATAAGCCAATGGAGGCTGAAACCGAAAATTCATCATATATTCCTTTGAGAGGTGACTAAAATATACGGACCGCGAGTCCCTGTTGCAGCTCTTAAAAATTTCTAACCTTCTATTTACTATCACTTTCTTTCATCTAGCGTTTCGCTAATTGCGGCCAAATCAAGTAATTAATTCTTTTGTTATGATTATTAATAAGTTTGTCACTAAAACAAATTAAAATATTTAAACAATGTCATTTATATTTTGTTATTCCTCTAAAAAATCCTGCTGGCTCCATTCGTCAATTTCATTGCCCATTAAATTTATATTAAAAAGCTTAGCAAATTACTTAAATATGACTGCGAATATCATTAAACGTTATCGATAAGTAATTCTATAAAAGCCGAAATACTATTTTTTAATTTCATCTTTTTGGCGACTTCATTAGTGTTAAACAAAATTGCGGCAACAACATACAATAAGTGTAAAACAAAATATATTATTTTATTTTATTATTATTTCTAAATGATTAATTTTTTTATTGTTAAAAGTTGTTTACAAATAAAATATTGTTTTTTATTGTTTTTATTGTTAAACACACTTTCATTGTTAACTTTTATACGACTTTATTAGCGTTTATAAATGAAATTACCTGCCCACTTTCAAATTGTTATTATTTAAAACGCCAATAAACGGAGTTAAATAATAAGAAGTTCAATTACGTAATTATCATTAAAATTTTAATGTTCTTTAAAATGTGAAAAACAAAAAAAAAATTATATAATTTCATTGTTTTATAACGCTTTAAATTTTTGTGGGTTGTCAGCTGACTCTTATAAGCATTACGCTGCATGGTAACGTTTTCTTAGAATAACTAGAGATTTACGGGAAGTTTCTATAATATCCAAATTCTAATAAGAACACAACAAATCATTCAAGTCTAAAAAATTCCTAAACACTTCTGCTGATAGTATTTTAGAAGTTCATCACTTTGAGTTAGCAACACTGTTTTATTTGACAATTAATTTAACAGCTGATAGTTGCTTTGACTTAGTTAGATTTGACTTTTCACTATGAAGCCCATATTTAGTTGATTGTGTACGTGAAAAACATGCGGAGTACTTGAATTCCAAAATTCTACAAACAAGCTCTTTCTGTCCTTCGTAAATACGATTACAGCAAGCGAGAGAAAGCCAAAAAATTATACAAAAAATTTGTAGATTATTTAAATTTAATTTCGTACTCCCACCTGTAGGGTTAATACGATTCGTTGAGGTCATCTAATTCATTTTTATATGTAACAATATTAAATCATCATCTCTTCAATGAATTTATTTTTTTTTTTATTACATTTGCGAGTATGCAAAATTTTTACATTGTTAGACAAAATTTCACTAATGAGCTGCTTCAGTATTGATGGACGTTTCTGTTCTCTTCCGCTGTACTTTTTTTGCAATGTTGTTGAAATATTTTACCTGGATTATATTAAAATATGTTGTGTTGCCAGATTTATTAAATTACAGATATAAATTACAAATTCAACAATATTTTTCATTATTGGGAGTTAATATCTGAAAGAAGAGAATGTTCCTAATGATTTCATATAAATTCAATTTCTATTTATGCCTGGTTTTCTATCTAAGAAAAGTAAAACTCTAATCAGAAAACAAGCCAATACGTCCCGAAAAATTGTCATAATTAAGTAATACTTGAAAACTTTTGTTCCAACCCAGGACCACTAATCTGCAGTTAAAGCATTTTATGCAATTCTTTAATATGTCCAATGCTAAGCCAGATCTATTCTGTAATAAGTCGAAAAACTAATTTCTAAAGAAATTCCATTTGGAACGAAAAAAAATTCTATTTTAATTATTTCGAATTATTTCGCTAGCTTTTCTACATATACGATTACTTTTCTATTTCACTGTAATCAATGCGAATGGAATGGTTTGAGCGGCGGTAGCATATATTTATAAAATTATTCATGCATATTATCATCATGATTGATTTATCTATAATACGAATAAATAAATTCGGCAATAATATCACAAGTGGCCCTGTGACAAAGGTAATGCTTCTTATACTTTTTTACCAGGAGAATCGCCATTATATACTATATAATAACTTGTTATAAATTAAAATAAAATGACAAAAATACTTAAATAAAATTCGATCTTAAAACCATTGTAGTTATAGCTCATTAATGAGTCATAATTTTATAATGTAGTTATAAGATTTTATGAGTAATAAAAAAAAAATTGTCCTACGGGAGACGACAGTAATAACCTAAACACAAGTGAGATTCCAACTCCTCTTTATTTGAATGATGATAATCAGCAAATGCATCTACATATTTTGCTTCTTTTTTATTGCTTTCCATAAATGAAAGTATTTTTATTCTAATTTACAATTCATGAAAAAGTATTACATAGTTCATTACACAACCTTAAAGAAATGATGCTCCTGTATTACGAAGAGAACTATCAGTACCTTTACTAGCATTTTGTGTTAAAATATTGTTTTACTTAGTCCTTGTGACATTTAAATCAAGTATTTTTAAACCTCTGGATAAATAAGTAAACAGTGGTGTAAAAATAAATATTTAAAATTTAATAACTTTAAATTTTAATAACTTAATAACTTAAAACGCTTAATAACTACAACTAAATAAATTTTAAGAGCTTAATAACTTTAAGACGCTTCCATCACAGAAGTATAGATACAAACAAACCAAAACTAAATGGGCACAAATATTTGCAATTGCAATACTAATATTTCCAAAATTCCTACCTTTTCATACCGCTCATTCATCTGGCATCACTTCGAATAACCTTTTCAATACGTGTGGAAAACGTGTTTTTAGTAGCGGATATACTGCATACGAGCGGATAATTGTGGCAATAATTACTTGGCTGATGGAAATCAGAACGTGAAATGCAGCGTTATAGAAACTCAAACTGACAAAAATTATTTAGAGTATATTTAAGATATTATTTTAATTATTGAAGGGGGAAATCTTTTTTTTTTTTGGTTACTTTATTACTACGTTTCTACAAACATGCAAACTTGCACATAAATGAAAATCAACTTCACATGCACTCATCCTTCGATATTACAAAAGTGAAAAGAGGAGAGTATACCGGCCTGTCAAAAGGCCCTGAAACAGCTACAAGTCTTGATGAAGGTCTAAAATTTTATTTTTTATTTTATTTCATCTTCTTGTTAAAGGACTTTCACAGTGCATTACTAAAATCGATACTTTTGAAAAGTTGCCAGAAGAATATAATAATAAGTCGTTTGAAAATAACAAGTGGGAAAAGAAAAGATCCTAGAAAAAGAATGCCGGTTGTACCGATTTGGAGACGATTTTTCGTGAGCTTAAGGACATCTGAGTTATACAAATGAGGGTGACAGTAAATAAAATAAGATGGAAATAAATCATAAAGAATTTTAATTTATTATAAATTTATAGTAAAAAATTTTTATACAAAATATATTCCATGAATTGATATTAATTATTAATTAATTAATATTAATTAGTAATATACTTGCTATTTGCATACACATATGTACATATTTTAATAAAGTATTTTTCATAGAAACACTATTTTCCGACTTTTTCAAAATTTATAAAAATATATATTTATATTCAGAATTGCTACGTGGTAACTGGATCGAACTATAAAAAAGGATAAGCTGACTATTAAAGGCTACCCAGCCATGCTTAAAGGCATTGCTGGCTTGCGATATGTTGGATATATACGATTTGCCTATGCTTTCTAGCGACAGGCATCTCAGGTAGTCCACAATAAACCGATAAAGTGGTTGGGTAAATTGATAAAGCGAAATATAACACTTACATTTTTGCTGGCAATATCGACTGCGAAGTTACACTACTACTCGTATTTGCATATGTAGTGACTACGCAGTCAAGTTAAATAAAGTCAAATTCTCATTCAAAATTGAATGAGAATTCACTATTTGATGCCTTTTCTATAAGTTTTTAAACTTTGAATTTCTGTTTATGGCATCAGTTATATTTTGTATGTTTCCAATAACTTAAATATTCCAAAAAAAGTTAATTAAATCTGAGTAGATTTTATCAAGAAGTAAAAATATTCAATCTTTAAATGTTGCTACACAATTCGGAAAATATTTGTGCGGCAAGCAAAAATTACACAAAAAAGGATTGAAAGGAAAAGCCCTTGCAAAATTTAAGTATATTTGACACTGAAATATGCTCATGTGCATCTGGATTTTCTTCACTGTACAGATAATTGTGATGTAAAAGATATCAATTTCATGCCTCACTGTGCATTGCATAAGACATTTAATATTCATGATTGCCTTTTGCAAGCAATTTACAACAAAATTGTAATGAATTTCTTTAAAAATAAAATAAATATGTAATCTTTGACCAACATTTTAAGAAATACTATTTTTGATTAAAGAAATAATACTTTATTTAACTTTAAAATATTTTTTTTATTTTTTTACAAAGATATTTGTAATAGATTTGCAAGTGCTAACCGGCTTTATCACGCAAATACGAGTACGTGGAGTAGTGGAAAAAGGATTGTAAGGAAGTTTCAAAAACAACAACGGGAAACAGAATTTTTCTTTTAATTTAAAACTATCAATGCGAAAGCGGTTTTTTTCGAAAGCTCAGGGAATGGTTCCCACTCACGCCTGCATTGTGCCATAATGGATAGAATAGAAATGGATAACCGATAGTGGATGAAGAAAATGCCGCAATGCTAATGTCGAACCAGGATAGAAATGGCTTGCATCGGTGTTACGTGAGCTGGTACTTGAAGATTCCAGTAACACTTAGGACATGCTATATTACAGCCTGTAAGAAGAGTTCATGATAATTTTTTTTTTGTCAGCTGTAGCAAAGGAAGTAGCTCACCCAACAACGAGTATGTTGCAGTTCGACAGTTATACTTGGTTACGATAACAAGGAATGATATTTAGCAAGATAAAGTATTGCCGATTGACTATACAGTCAAGTTAAATGAACTCAAGTTCTCATTCATTTTGAAACAAAAACTAAAACGAGGAACAGGATTTTGTCATCCATCGCCCTACAATGGATAAAGTAGAAATGGTTAAGGAGTTTTTAGCGGAGGATGCCTCCGCAGGCTAATAAATAAACCCAATGTCGCGATTTCGATTCCTGCCTAGACCCTGGGAGTTTTCCTCCAGACAAGCCGAAAGCTTTGAGAGTTAAGTTCGTTAAAAAAAAAATTACTGGAAATTTAATCAGATAATAAGTGATATAAGTCACTAAGTGATATAAATTGTGGTGACTTATTAATCAACTTTTCAAAATTTTGTAACAGATAAGTAATATGGAAAATTCATACTGTTGATTAATAACTTTAAGCTACAACATACGCCAGCAGATGAATTCAAATAGTCGCATGTGTCTGGAGCAATTAAAGCATCTTTCAACAAAACAATATATTTGAAATTCTCTGACAGTCTACTGTGGCTGCTTTTGATTTAAGGAAGTTGAAACACACCTGGCCAACTGATTAATTGCCTCTAAACAGTTGCACAACCCAAAGTTAGAATAAAAATGTGCTGTTAATAAATTCGGTGCAAATGTACATTAAGTTTAGCCATTAAGCATGCCGAAACTTTTTACTATTACAATTTAATTAGCAAAACGTAGATGTATTCGTTGAAGCGTTTAGTGTAGAAGATTCGTATTTTTCAATTTTAATTTTACTCCATTTCTCACCACCAACATAATGCAACCGACTTTGCAAAACCACAAAATTTACTTTCATCTCTCTTCCCTCAATTCAATCAAATGTTTTTCGATTTCTTCAGCAAACAATTTTTCAAATATGACTTGTTCTGGTTGAGAATGCTGATACTTTTGGTCTTTTACTAAATCAAAAGTTCAGTTTTGCAGAAATGAAAAATAACAACAGCAAGATACAGCACAACAGCACAACAATAAGAGAAACAACCTTAATTTGTGGCCCCAGGTGGAATGCACATTTTGGTTTTTAATTGAATATTGAAGTTCAGCAAACAAACATGCACAAATATATTTTATACTTCATTATTTAGTATTTTAGAGTTTCCAAAAATTATTTCGCCCGGGTTTATTTATAATAAATGTGCTTTAAGAAAGTACGTACGAGTACTTTGCAAGAAGAATGCATATCTGGGGGAGGCTTGTGTTTTATGGCTGCTTCCAAAAACTTGTTTTCAATGTTTCTCTAAAATTATAGAGCCTTCGAGGCAAATTGCAGGAGAAGACCAAACATGCTGATTAATTTCGGAATAAGTATTTTAGTATAAGACAAAATTCAGTCATTTTCAGCAAAACTATTTTTCTATATTAATTAATTTATTGATTGATTCTTGATTCGCACACTTCTGACTGTCAAAGCTTCAAGTGAAAAAAAAATAAATAAATAAAAAATAAATTATAAAAATTTATTTAAGACTTTTAGTTTTTGAATTTAATTGTATACTTTTTGCAAATATTGCTTGTTTCATTGCTTTCTTTTAAGTATCCATATATGAAAACTTGTATATACTCGTATATACAAAATAATTTATAATATATATGTTTATTTATCAGATGTGCATACATACATATAACGTAAAGTATTCTTTTTCTTTTTAAATTCGAATGAAAACCTTTATGAAGTTACCTTAACAAAATGAAAATAAAATCAAACTCGTTCATTAATTCTTACAACGTTCAGGTCACTTTATTCGAAATCCCACGAGCCGAATCGGTAAACGTTCTTCGCTCTTAAATTTCATCATTTAAAATGTCAAAAGTACAACAAAAATGAAAATATAAAAAAAAATATGATCGGAAAAATGTTTTTTTTTTGCAATTCCGAAAACTTTCGGCTTGTATGCAGGAAAACACCCGGTGTCTAGGCAGGAATCGAACAAGCGACATCCGGTTTAGTAGGATGTTCATTACAATATGTTTTAATGAATTTTCTTTTGGCAAAATAAGAAGCCACGACGGCTGCCTTCACAATTTTGCTTTGGCTGCTGCTTGTGTTTATTTAAACTAATTAATACTTTAAACAAATTTCAATTTGAAAAAGCCGAGTTAAATAATTTTCCACAAGGCCAGAAGTTAGCGGAACTCTTAAGGCCTCCTGATAATGGATTTACCTTTAAAACATACTTTTTATGCGTTTCTTGAATTCTTCTTTATAAAAGCCGCTGGCGAATTTCGGTGTTTTATTTAAGCTGAGTTTTCAAAGTAAACTAAAAAATAAATAAAATATACAATTAGTTTATACAGAAGTCCTAACTATAAAATTAAATCCAAATTATTACACATTCTTAAACTCAATTTAAAAGCTCAATTCTTTGAAAGCTTTTAAAGAAGCTTTTTAGCAAAAATTAAATTCCTTAATGCTTTCAATGCTAAATATTCTTATTAATTTTCGTAACGTCACATTGAAATGAGAAGGGCAGATACGACTACAGCGGAGGAACTACATCACTTGACGGTTGATTACATTTGATAAAGAATTTTGCAATTGAGTGACTTCAACAATAACTTTGCAACAATGCAGTTCTACGTTTATATGCACATATGAATACTCTAAGTAACCTAAGGGACAACGTTTTACAAAGCTGAAAGGCATTCCACTCATACACATGCCCAAATACGCCACTGACACCAACCCATGAATACTGCGACTACAAGTAATTTGTGTGTGTATGTGCAAATATATTCTCTGCATGGCTTCCTATAATGACAACAATAAAACAAATGAAAAAAAGCTTGTCGTACATACTCGTCCTTAAGCAAGAACAGAGAAGAGTGCAAAAAGAATTGCATGCAAAAAAAACAAAAAAAAAGAAAAAATTCAAAGATAATAAAAATAGAAAATAATATAAAGAGCAAAATCACCCTGGGAGTTTTATTACAATTGATCACCTGTTACGTTGATTGGTAATTGCACTTTGAGCCATAATAAAGTTCATATTACCTATTTGTTCCCTTTGCCTGCCTCCCAACACATAAGCAGCACTTCCATATGAATATTCCAGCTTACCGACGGGAATGCAGCTTTTCTCGTTGCATTGAATCTCAAAATATATGACTGGGGTTGGCCAGTAAGTACAGCTAAGCGAGCCAGAATGACCGTAATGTACGTTCATACATGCGAGGAGGAGTACAAAAGGTCTGCAATGCAGTATTACTCTTGAACTTGTGGAATATGTGAACAATTTTTATGATAATTTCATGAAAATATTTCTAGAAAACTTGATAATACTGAAAGGGAACCTCTATTCTAGCAATCGGTTAAAAAGGTTAATCGGTTAGTGTCTCAGAATATTATAAGAAGCTCTTACGGAGCGAAGGTAATGTAATTATAATAAAATAAAAAGTACAGTTGAAGACTATTAGTTGGAAAGTTGGGGAAGAAATACTTTTAGACCTGTTTGCTAAACATGTAGAGCTATTGGTATTATGAGGACGTGCCTGCTTTTTCTTTAACAACTCAATAATTCCCTTTTTTCTAATTAAGGCTATTGTCGAAAAGGCGCTACCATGCATATAAGCGCAGGTCCCGGTAAACGACTGGTGCTTCAATTATCAATATTCTTCGTCAATTAACAGAATAGCACGGAAAATTTAATTTCGTTACAATCCGGAGCCAAGCTCGCATTTAAGATAAGCTTTCTAGTCAGTACAGGAAACACTGTAGTCTATGAAGAATTGACATTCTCTATGAATTTATTTTCTTTATTAAAAATGTATTTCGCCAGGTTACAGTACAATTACTAAAAACGTTCTTTTCAAGTAAAGTAATAAATAAATTAATAAATAATTTTATTAATAATTATTACTAATTAATAAAATAATTTCGAAACATGGCTTTTTTCTTATAAAAAGTTCTACCATTTCTCTCAGTTCCTTGAGACACAACATAATATGTAAAATCGGGACCTGCTGCCGGAAGCCAGTAGATTTTGACCACTTGTAACTCATTCAATCAATACTGCCGTTCACCAACTTTTGAGAGACAAAAATTTTTGTCCTTTTTAAAAACGCAATAAAAATTTTTACTCAGTGTAAGATTTTCACATAAAAATTTATCGAATAAAAATGTTTATATATTGGCACAAAAATTTATATAACAAAATATAAAAAAAAATACAAAAAAAAATTATTTTGTTTAAATAAATTATCGCTTTTAAAATCGTTTCAGAGTTGTATATTTGGATCAAAATTTTTCGTTTCATTCGAATAAAAATTAAACCATACAATTTAAGCAGAAGTTATTCAACAATAAATATTTTTTTATATAAAATTAAAGAAGCAAAACGAAGAAAATTTTAAAAAATGTTTTAAAAAAAGTTTTTCGAATACGGTTCTCGAATATTAATCGAATAAAAATTGTTTGCCAAGTAAAATGAAAAAAGGAAAACAGTGCTTTCAACATGAAATTTCGTGTAAAGTCTTTCAAATAAAAATTAGTTGAAATTAGAAACAAAATGCACTTTGAAATAATTTACGACTTTAGATATATTTCCAGCATGTGGTCGAGGCACTTCCTGGTATAAAAAAATGAGAACGATCTTGCCATCAACATAGAAAGGGAATTATTTTATGATTCATGTTACTTTTCAATACTGCTTTCCTTTTACGATCATTCTCTGAAACTTGTGTATCCAATTGAATATACTCGTCATCTACATGTGTCTGTGCGAAAGTATGACAATAAATTGTAGAGTGACCTTCCCCACTTTAGCCGACCTCTGTTTAAAACCCAACATAACAAACAAAGTGGAACTGCATGAACTTAATATTTATGCACATGCAGCAACAACGATGCCTGAATGAACTGCATCTCCTCACTGTTTATGTACATCTTTCTCTTGGGGCGCTCAAATGAAAATAATAGCCAAAATAGTATTCGTTTCTCCCTCCAGTTCTATTGTTTTTGCATGTGAAATTCATTTAAGTTTCGAATCAATTGGTTTGATGATGGCTGAGTGAGTGACTCAATAACTGAATGAATGAGTTTTTAGCCTGAACCATCGAATACAATACGTAAACGCACATACACACAAATTCACTGGAAGAAAAAATTTTCACTTTATTGTCCTGGGTATTATGCAGTTCATCCACAATGGTTAAGCAGATCTTTGTTATTTTACGAGAAGGCGTTTTTTTATTATTTTGAATATTTACACTTTTTGTTATTGAAAGGATTAAAGGACGAGTTAAGCTTATTTCATTTGTTTATTGTAGTTTCACAAATAAAATACTAATTCCCAATCGACTAAAGTTCATCATTCGACTTACAAATATCATTCAAAATTTTGTAGATGATTGCATTCATGTGTGAGAAGGAAAAATGTTATAAAAAATTATATCTTTTTAGAAACAAATTGTTCTTTTTTTATTATTAATATTATAAGAATTTCTTTTTAATCGAGGCAGGCTTTAAAATGCCTACGCACATATAAAGAACGTCATTAACTCTATTGTGTGTGTGGTGTTTCTCCAATAAAATACCCGCTCTTTACTTCTGGAGCTTTTCTTCGAAGGACTACTTTCTGTATTACTTCATTTTGGACCAGAAGGGTCATAATCCCTTTTATTTATTATTTTAAATTTTCTCTGATTTAATATACATACATATCGTGAGTAATAAATGTTTGTTGCCTAAGAAAATTTATAATAGTACGTCACAAATGTTTACTTACGCAAAAGAAAAATTTCAAAAATAATCATTCAGTAAGTCTTAAGGATATTGAAAGCTCAAATAAAAAATGGATATATTAAACGCGATGTTTTTAACCTTCAAAGACCGATTTATAGAACCTGAGTCTTGAATTCGCCACTAATCAATGAGGTTATCTTTCATGTACACTGACAACTTAAAACTGTTGTAAACGATAAACTGTTGTAATGCAAAATAAAAAAAAATTTGCAAAATTATTTCTCTGGTAAATTTATCGAAATTAAAAAAGGAATAAAGTACCGATATTGCCCATCGGAAAATACACTGAATTTTAGTTAAAGCTATAAACTCTATGTCGCCTAAAATTTTAAATAGCTTAAAAGTTCTATAAACTTCAAGTGTATCATTCCGTTTTTTGTCTAATTTCTAAACTTGGCCAGGGGCAATTCGCGTAACCATATACAATTACTTATCAATCCCAACAAAATTGCATACGCGCAAAAAATTTTTTTAATTACAAATTCAAAACCAGTGAACTGTACGAATATGAATAACTTTCTGTATGAAGTTAACAAATACTTGAAGTTAACAAGGGAAATTGTACAATAAAAATAAAAACTTTTACGATTTGCTTCCAGCGATTTAGATAGTTTACAGTTGTGAATAAATTTTCCTAAATAGTTTCTTTAAGAAAAATAGATACGCTTCCGTACATCATTAGTACACAGTAGAACATCGCTATAATCAAAAGCGAGATATGAACTTATTCTATGGAACCTTTACTATACAAAAATTAAATTGTTTCACTTCCTTAATTGAAATAATATTATGCATAACAAAATTATCTCAAGTGCCAAATTATATCAGCAAAGAAATGCTGACAGTCATGTGAAAATTCATGTGAGAGATTCTTTCATAGCAAAGAAAATTCCGCTGCGTTAAAATCGGTCATACACAGATTAAAATGCATTGGAAATTAAATGAGAAAAATATGATTTGGAAATGAACTTAGAATTATGCAGAGCTCGTCGGCGCAGAAGTTCACTATAGCGAAATCCGACTGTAGTGGTTATGTATATCACTGGCCTCAAGTAGAAAGGCCCAAAGCCGCATTTTCCCCTATTGATTTTTTTAAGATTCAAATTATGAGCTCAATATTGTAGGTCTCAAGTAGAAAGGCCCTAAGCCGCATTTTCCACCCCTATAGATTTTTTTTATGATTTTGAGTTACGAGTATGAGCTGAATATCTTTAATCACGAATAAAAAGCTCGCAACACGTATTTTTTCCAATACATTGTTTTTACCATTTCAAGGTATGAGTTGAATATTCTTGGTATTAAGTAAAAAGGCCCTAAGTAGCATTTTCCCCTCTTTAGATTTTTCTAGTGACTTCAATTTATATTTAGTTTATACATTGAAAGTATTAAAATATTTTATTGGGAAAATAAATGTGAGTTAGGGCCTTTCTACTTGATACCTACGATATGTAAAACTTTGCAACTTTGACTTAAAATTATACATGTGTTACCCAATTTTATTTTCTCTCATTCCTGCCTATTAAGCCAGTTAAGGAATTTTAAGTATGTAGTCCGTGCTTTCAAAAGCAATTTTGAGTAAAAATTTATTCCACCACTAAAATTATAAAATTTTATTGTGTTTACAAAGAGAAAAGACAGCAAAAATTTTTTTTTTATTACTTCTAATTAAAGCCGTGCAAAATTTTACACATCATTTAATAAGCGTAGATAAAATCCAACAAGCCATGACATGACAAGAAGCATATAAAAATATTTTAACTCCCTTAAAAAGTCGTACACGCACACTACACCATATATATACTCGTACGTATACATGTGTATTATGTAAGTGTAAGTGAATGTGAAGTAATTCGTATAAGAAAAGATAAAATCGTTTACCAAATTTTATGCTTTTCTAATATGAATACAAATCTTATGATCCGCATTTTACGTAAGTGTGGGAGTTTAATGGAAATGAAATTATCACGGTTTGTTTAGTTTCAAGCCTGCCGGTGTTAATGGAGATAAAGTACAGAAAACTGTATTTGCAACATTCATTAGAAAAAAAAACATGTCTCATGCGCAGTAGTACCATTGTGTTTATAAAACAGAAATTCTTCTTCTTCTATTGCTTTCAAGTCTTAAGAAGAGTGGAAATTCATGGTCATTGTAATAGCCGGTTGATGAAGCAACTTTCAGTTTTAATGCAACAGATCAATGGGATTTATCGTAGCGATTTTTAACACGTCACAAAAATAATAATTAAGGTTTCATTTTCAATCTGTAATTAAGCACAACAACAATTTAATTAATTAATTAATTAATATAAATTATTATACGTTTGACCGTGATTTATGCATAAATCTGAACAAAATAAAAATGAATATGTGCACATTTTATTAGTATGTTTTGAATAAGAATAAATAATTCTTCCTTAAGCAATCGGTATATAATAGCAATCATATACCTCTTCTAATCATTACAGGGACCACATAAGAAAGCCTAATACTAATCAAATCCTTCAATAATTCTTCAACATTATATCTATACCACATTAAGTCTTGAGATTTGAAATAAGTTTAGGATAGTAAAATATAGTAAAATTTTTTAACGATATTTGTTACCGATGCAAATAGTGGTTTCTTTTATAGGTAGCCCAGCGACGTAACTTCTATACAAATAGAATAAATTTCTTTATAATTGAACACGAGTAAATCATTGCATTGGCAGCATTGGCCCATATTCTATAACAAAGAAAATTCATATTTTAAACAAAATAAAACAAAATTCAAAATTTCAATTGATTTTTTTTTTTGACAAAATAAATTAAAAAAAAATTTTTTTTTTATTATTATTATGGAAAATTATAACGATGTTGATAAAAAAAAGTTATTGTAACACAAAATCGTCAGTATAATCGAATATAATTGTCGATAAAGTTTGATGTTCACAAAATGTTATAAGTTATACGATTCCCACTACAGAAATCACATAAAATAAATATTTAGAAAAAATTGTGGGTTTTATATATCAAACACTATACCACCTACCATTATGGAAATCGAGTAAAAGTCCTTTTGTTTTGGAAAATATTCGACTAAACTGAGATAATCTGTTATCTTTTGTACAATATCTCAAAATATCCATTCTAATAATAATATTAAGTATTATATGCCATTTTCCTTATATAAGGACTACTGGAAAATCAGCTGGAATACCCACAAATGCGGATAATACAGTAAAAGAACTAAACCTTTCATAATCCTTCATGTGCCGACACACGTCTTTGGACAACTGACAAGGTGGAGAATTCATAAATTTTCTCTCTGCAAAAATATTAATTATTTTTCAATCAAAAAGCTCATCAAATTGCTAAATCGCAGTAAATCATATTTAGTAATGTTTCATGCCTGCAATTAATTGAACTGTCTCTGTTTTTACAACAAGTAGTAGAAACTCATTGGGTCCGATAAAATGATGATAAAAATATAAAAAAATGTCTCACTATTGCATTTTGAACGTCTCCACGGGAACTACTCGTATTCAACTTGCGGCAACTGCCTCATGCAAATTTGTGTTCGTATAAAATGTGGAATATCCTTTAACTTTAATTTGCTTGAATAAACGTACATGTTTTTTTTTTTAATTAAAGCAAAATAATATAAAAGTAAAGTAATATATGATTTAAATTTATTTACTTTCGAGATAAAATCATCTTTATTTTTCCAGCAAACAGATGTGTCTGCAGTTTAAACAATAAAATAAAGTAAAATAATATTTTTCTTACTGATGTCCTTTCCAATGATTACAATTTATACATCTTCCCCAACACTGGTGTCTTCTGTTCTAGCAACGTCGTTTCTAGTTATTGTTACGAAAACTTTTTGTTTATTTTTAAAATTTACTTGCAAAAAGAATAAATAATAAACAGGAGTAGAGGCGGCAGTAGCATTTGGCACTGTTTCAAACTTTTAAGGATCTTTATTTGTTATTGCTGTCGTTTTGTTTTGTTTGGTTTTGTTTTGTTTTGTTTTGTTTTGTTTCGTTTTGTTTCATTTTCCTTTGTTTTTCTTCTATTCGTACTTTGTTAATGCAACAGTTTGCTTTAGCTTAAGCAGCAATACAAGTCACTCTTGTCAACGACTCCTGCAGAGAATCACACGAAAGTAAAATGAATACTTGTGCCACACATACTCGTGCAGTACGAGTAAGTACAGCAAATTGCTTTCAAAATAGAAATGAAAAACAGCATAAATATCTTACTTATTGCTTTGTCGTTTAGCTCATATTTTACCACTTGAAACAATTATAATTCTTTTAACAAATAAAACAAATAAAAATTGTAGAAACTTTTGCCATGAAAGTCCACAGAGGAAAAAACCAACTTGTTTCATTGTAGCAATTGCAAACAATAAAATTATATGAATTAAATATAAATGTTGGTTTACCATTCCTGTATACAACTGGGCTTGCAACTTGTTGCATAACATAAAATCATTTATTTAAAGAAAATAACAAAAAGCAAATTATATCCGGCAAGAATTTTAATATCAATTTTTTGCTCTCAAAGTCCACTGACTACTGAAGAAGTTACAAATAGTTTTCTCTTCTTTTTTCTAAATTCTTATCTAATTTGCCGGGTTTGAGTGCAGAATAAAAGTATTAAAGAAAATAGAGTTTTAATAATGACAGGATTGGAAGATGTTGGGGAAAACAGGATTCTAATGTATTGCGCTTAGGAATAAATAAATTTTATTTATATTTTATTTTAGTAGGAGTTCTAATTCTAGATAATCTTCAATTACTTACTTAACTAGAATAGTCAGCCGGTGTATCTCACACATTTCCAAACCTGTCCTATTTTTCATTATTAATAAATATGAAACATTACAATGCAGGTGCTTCACTATGGCTGTTACAGAGTTCAAAATTGCCAGCTAAGGCTCAAGTCAAATAATCAGCTGATAAAGTAAAATTACCAGATGCATTAAGGTGTCCCACTTTCTTAGTCTACTCCAACACTAATTTTGATAATAATAGACATACATACTAACAAATTAATTCATTAATACTACAAACGAATGAAAATAATTTTACTTTTCGGACAGACCAAACAATTAATTAATGCGATAGTAAAACTTTCAATATATTCCGTACTAGATTACTTAAACTTGGCAATAGTATTTTATAATTTAGACAATATAGTGTAGTGATTTTACTAACATGAGAAATAAGTTTGAAGCACACCTATGGAAAAAGCTTTTTCTCAGCTCATCTTGGTTTTATAAGGATTAAGTCTAATGGCGACCACGTCAATGAAATCATTCAAAAATTCAGTTGGCGTCAAAAAAAAAGGATTTTTCCAGGCAAAGCTCATTGCTATTTTTTGTCAAACATCAAGAAACTAATGTGGCGTCTTTAACTCTCTCCAATCCAAGAAGAATTGTTAAGATAATTTTTGATGCTGAGTGTACTCCTGCAGTGAGTGCACATCCTTTTCATATCCTTCTCCTTCAAAAGCAATATAAGTCTCCTTTAATTTTGATATATGTTTGGCATTTCTAGCATATTATTTTGCGACCCCAGTAAGTATATGCATATATTCTCGCCTCATATAAGAAACGAAGTTAATTAAAATTTATGTTCCTGTCCGTCTGTCAGTCTATCCTTGTAATGTTTGCATTTGAAATGCAAAAATGTATCTGCTCAGAATTTTCGGAAAATTATCCAGTATGAAAATCACCAAAATCGGATAAAGAAATAATTAAAATATATAGCCAAGAAAGTATTTTATAAATTTGTAGGTAAACGTAGGTATAGCAATGAATATCACCAGGTATCAAACCACCAAAGCTTGGATTACCAGATACGGTACTCGTCTCGAAGTCATACACAAACACTTTGTTAAGCTTCAGCAGTATAAGTAGGAAGATTTTATTTATTATTTTTAGTATTAAAATTCTTAATGTTTCCTAGTAATGTAAAATATATTGCAATGCATTACAATTGTAATACACAAACACAGCATTGGAACATCTTCTTGGAGAAGCTTATATAAGATTCCGCCCGGTCGAATATAATACTTTTACTTCTTTTAGTCTAATTGCCCAACATTAAAAAAAGCTATCTTGAAAACCTGTATGGCAAAATTAGTTTTAGTCAAGCATTTGTAATGAGAAAACCTTGTCACACGAATTACGACGAAGAATGTGAGACCAGGCCACAGCCAAAATAATATTATCTCGACTAATTAAAGAATAACTTTTCTTTTTTCGGTCATGTATTATAACACACAGATAAAATTTTTGCAAGTACACCAAAACAAATTATTGCAATAAGTATTTCACTTTGCTACTTTTCATACCACTCGCATTTGAATGAGCAGACCCATAAGTGCCCAATACTTCCACTGATTGCAATTTCACGTATGCATGTCGTTTAATTAAAAAAAAGTAATAAGCTGAAGCATATGATAACTGAAACCAATATTGGCTTCATGTGGAATGCCAATTGCCAGCAGGTTGTAACTGTTCTATCATTTTGCGTCCTGCATGATACCAACTACAAAAGGAGCTCTTTTAATGGAAAATTATATCATGCTGTCTGACTCCATTATATGGCCTATTGTTGGCTTTTCCAAATAAGTATTTATACCTAATTAATTGAAAAATATTATGGCATGCACGCATATTAATATTTGCATTGGAAAATGGCCAGCGAACAATTTTATTACAAAAGAAGCAATCAAATAAGACTACTATAAAATTCGTTATATATTTATTTAAGTAATATATTCAATTTGACAGAGAATTGAAAATTCGTTGCTTTCAAAAACTCTCTTCAAAGTGGTGCAACTCCAAAGACAGTATTCTTCATATCTTGAAGGCAGGTCTCAAACTAGTTTGACAGTTCAATGTAGATCTTATAACTTGGCTTGGCTACGTTGTAGGCTACATCTGACCGTGTGCATTCTCTTTACCCATTTTATTTATCTAGATGACGAGTAGATAATTTCAATTTTAAGACCACCGATCAGCTTTCGCAAATGACTACCTAAATTTAGGCAATATTGGAAAAATTATTACAAAATTACGCACTTCAATTCCTTTACACTCTTTGCCATTTACTCGAAAGTGGCAGAAAATGTCATGACTTGGCCCCATTCTCAATAATATAATGCTGTGGAAGGTATTCTTTATTGCCAATTGTTTGTTAGGCAAGATATAACAATTGTGTGTAATACAGATATTTGTATACAAGCAGGGTGTGTGCATATTTGAATAATTATTTTCATTCGTATTCGAATGCATAATGAATAGCCCACTAAGTGGGGGGTCACAGGTTCGATTCTTGTCCAGACTCTGTATATTTTCCTGCGGACACGCCGAAAGCTTTGCATGTTGAGTTGCTTTAAAAAAAACAAATAATGTGTACGAGTATTTAACTATTATGTATTGTATGTATGTGCTTAACGCCTCTATTAATAATAATTTATTTATATGGATTGCATATCTGAATGCATACATATATGAATTACCTTACAAGTAAAAAAGTACATCTTTTCATCCGGTTGTCATACTGGATCATGCTGGTCATATGGAACAAATAGAGAAATAGATTAAATCTGTTTCGTGGAACTGCAACCGTCATCCGGAAGAGGATCAGACGAAACAATGTTGCAAATGTTTCATGGGCATTTTTACGTTTAAAAACTTATAAATGGTGGTCAATGTTTGCTAATTTTCCCCCACATTTACTTGTTGAAGCAGAATTTTAATAAACATTTATGGCTGCATGTATGTCTGTATGTTTCTGTATGCACAGATGTATGTAAGTATATATATTTTTTGGGTTTTGTTTCGGAAAATAAATCTGTTTTTATACTTCACTTTCATTCAATTTGTAATGCAAATAGAGCAACTGCGACTAATAAGCATTTCAATTGCTGATGATGGTATCGATGATTTGTTATTGATATTGACAGCAGCCAACTAGCAGTCGCAGCAGCGACTACAATTTTTATTAAATATTTATTTATTAGGGGCAAATAAAGGCTAATATTATCCTGTGGGTTTATCTATTTGTATTTACAGTAGCAGCCAAATAATATTGGATTTTTAAATTTAAATATTTATTATAATAATAATTAATACAACAAAGTGCAGAAAATATTTTGTTTTATTGTTAATTTTAGGATATATTTTTATTTTAAATTAAGTGGAATTTATTTTTACTACTCTATTCAATTTGGTGTAGAACAAAGTATACTAATAATTATTTATACTCGTATACTTTTATTTAATTTAGATTTAAGATATTTTTTTTTATAAAAACAAAAAACAAATTTTTGGTCTTGTTTTGATAAAATCAATGGCAATGACAGTGTTGACAAAATGTCACTAGTAAGAAGATAAAAAATAAATTTTTTTATAAAATAAATATATCTTCGATTCTAAATAAAATACTAGCGATTAATAATTATATACATTTTATAATTATTTTAAAATTTACCGTGAAAATGAAAAAGTTTTTACGCATGTTAAGTTACCCTGTTGACTAAATTGAAACGTCGAATGGGTAATTAAGAACATTTCATTCGCAATTCCATACCATATTGACTTACCATACATTTTGGGAAATTAATATTTTTTATTATTATTATCTTGTATGATATGAATTATAAACCAGTTCGCTAATCTTTGCACCCTTAGAATTCTCATTTACTTTGTTAGATTTTTTGTAGAACTTGAATAAATTAGCCAACTTAATTTTGTTTTAAGACAGCTATAAATAAATTTTTTTTAAAATATACTCACATCATATAAAAATGTAAAAAGATACATCAATGTTGCAATGTTGTTGGGTGTTAAAAGCTTGACAGAATTTTATTGCCGCATACATCACTTTTCTACTACACTGGCGGTGTTATTTCTGCTTACTATCGTATTACTGTGTATTTTATATTTGACACTTTTTGTTGTGGTAAATGCGTTTCAATGATTTCGCGCTACCCTCTTCCACAACAACCATACTCCGATTTATGTAAGCAGATATGAATGAGTAAATGTTTGTGGGTATGAGTGTGAAAACATTTACATTTTTCTTTCATATAAATATGCATAAGCATTTGCATCCATACAAACATTTTCACAAAGTTTTACATTTGCATTGATACACATATAAAAATGCGAATTTTACGCACGATTTACAATGTAATTGTTTTAAATATCGAACAAAATTATTTCAGTTTGAGGTTGGAAATAGCAAAGCCGTTGGCAATTTGCACTTTCCATGCTTCATTTCATTATGATTGTGTATGATAAAGTAAAATTAAAAAAATATATACAGGCTACACATTTTATTTGGAATATGAGCATAATAAAAATAAATAAGTGAGAACCAAATCAGGTAACGTCTATACCACCAAAAAGGTACAAGTGTACTTAAACACATGCATTGGATGTGAAGTTATCACATGTGGTGGCTTAAAGGTAATCAATATGCGTAAACTGCAGGTTGTACAGTGGTAAAAGTTCAAAAAAGTTTTTTTTATTCACATAACATAATCCTGCCTAATAGGATCATAAAAACTACACAGTGGAAGTATTTTAAATATGGTTTTGAAATCAAATCCTGTAGTTAATACGGAGCCAATGCCATGAAGTAATAAAATAAAATCGGTGAAATGCAAGGGCACAATCCATGTCCGGAGATGTACGGGCTTTTGGGCATAAGAAAAAAAAATAACATTCGTTTATTTCCCATAAGATCGAAAATCTAGTTGCATATTATTGTATTAGCACTTTATATAATCAATATAAAACATGCCTCAATTATGGGCAGCACTAATATGTAATATAAGTTAGTCCAAATTAATTCAAATTAAAAATTTCTCTCTAACAGTGATATGAATGTTAAGAATACTAGATACACTTGGGTATAAACAACAAATTTTAAGGCCATTCAAAAATCTGCAATTTTAATTATTTTTTTTTTACCACTCCAAAGTTAATAAATAGTTTTATATTATGAAATATTATTATTATTAATAATCTAAGAGTTTGAATTCGCCTAAATAACTCGCGATATTGTAAGTTTTAAAAGGCAAATGAAAATGCAAATATACTATTGTAATTCTCGAATATTTTTTTAAATAAGAATAAGATGTAATGAAATAATTATATTTAAAAGTAATTAATAAAATTTTATAAGGCTTCCCTATAAGCGATGGGATAGTAACCAACCCAGTCTAATACACAGGATTCAGACCAACCAAAACCTTAAAAAAATTGATCATTCAAAATCTATTCAGTTTAGATAAAATTTATTCATCATCTAGTAAAGGGTCATTGATGGCAAATAGAGGAACAAGTTAAAAACTGAATACTTGGAATCACTTAACCTGCCATCTAAACTAAACATCATTTTTGTAGAGATTTTTAAATTATACAAAACAAGTTGTACAAACAAGTAAACCAGTCTTTACATAGTTTTATTTAATTTCATAATGCAATAAAATTAATTAAAAATATTTGCACTTTGGCGGAAAAAATTAAATAAAAAAAATGTTACCTGGCATTTTCTACAGAATTCAAAGTAACACCAATTTTAAATTACTATTAAATCTGATACAAAAAAATTACAGCCAGAGACCGGCAGTAAGCATGAGTGAGTAGCACATTCAAACTTACTAAACATTTTATTAACACTAATATAGGTAATAAAAAAAATAATTCCAGATTCATTGCCAGTACAAATATTTAAAACGCTCTTCCAAGAAAACCTACAAGTACAAGGCTGCACTGCACTTGCCAAATGATCTTGTCAAATGTAATTGAGTGCGGTGACAAAATTCTTCAATATTGTGTAAATATTTATCAAAAAATGCTTGGCTCATAGATACAAGTAGTCTACTCGATTCCTCTCAAGTTCTCATTGAAATTTAACATTGAATTCTTAAATCCACTGCCGTGCATTACATTTATATAAACCTGCATTTAAATAACAATATTTATTTCCTCTTTTTATATTTGTATCCAATATAAATAAAAAAAAAACATTAAGTTAAGAGTGTTTGAAATATCACGGCCAAATATAAAACAAAGCGTACTGGATTACTTACGTGATCACGTTACCATATAGGTAAGCACCTCGTTAAAAATTACACAAGCACACACGCGTGTGCACGCACACTATAATTTCCTAAAATATCAACAAATTTTGTTGCATTTGTTTGAAATGTGCTGGCACTAAAATTGTTAGTAATTGACTTAAAGTATACTTTAAATATCAAGTAATAAATTCAATTACCCACTTGTGTATATTTCAATAGATATCCATATCCTTTTATATTTTTTTTAACTGCCTATTTTTCCGCCTATTTTATTTTAGTACGTGTAATTTTTTTTCTAGCGCATTTATTGTACATTTGCACAAAAACCATTTCCTGCATTATATGAAAATATTTATATTTAAAATCTAAAATGTGTATGTTAATGTTTCCAAGCGATTACCTTAATCTAATTTAACTCTTTGTACGTGTTTTGTTATTGATATGGCCAAAAATGTTATGCCATCACAGTGAAGCTGTACGCAAAGCCAACAATAACAAGAGCAGGACAATCGACAATCGAATGCGAATAGAAATAAAAAGGTATTGAAAGTTTTTTTTCGAAAATTTCATATTATAAGTGGCCACTTGGCCAAGAGGTTTGGTAGTTTGTATTTAAATTGGTATCGTCCTGCCGTTAACCATGAAAGTTATAGACAATTGAAAAGAAATGTTCTTTATTTATATGAATTTTGGAAATACTTGAAGAAAATATGAAAATCAAATATGAATATAATGCATAGAAAATGAATAAGAAAATGAAAATATTTTTCGGTTTCAAGTACAGTGGGATTGACAAAGTATAATGCTTAAAAAAACACATTTACCAAAAATATATATATTTTTTTTGGGCCTAAAAACTAAATAATTTTTATCATAATTATTAATTTATTTAATCATTCAACACGAAAAAGTTGCCATATTTAATATATGTATATTCTTCACTATCAAAATGTTGTATAAAGAGTGGCACATTAGAAGTTGTGGCAGTATACAATCCCATAAAAAATTAATGATTTATACTGAGCATTGAACCAAATAAAAGGTTGAAATTAAAAAGCAGACGATCGAACTAGTTGCTCATTTGCTGAAAGCCAGATAAAAACTTCCTACTCATTTTTTTATTACGATCTAACTATTATTTTATTCCATTCATTTTTCTTGTTTTACACTGCGTTACACAATTACCACCATACACAATATTTGCCACATACCTGAGTTGTAGCCAAACTATTATTATCATACAAAAAGCATATTAGTCATTTTCGACAGGGTGCAACAAATGGTAAAAACTAAAATATATATAATAATAATAATATAAAAAAAATATTATAATAAAACTTATATACAAAAATATATATATAAAATAAAATATGTATATAATAAATTATAATAAAATAATTTTTCCAAGTCACTTTTCTGTTTATTTCAAAAAAATTAATAATTCCTTTTCAAGTATTTTAGCACTTCTTTGAGTACACAAAAACTATATTCGTATTCGTGAAAACCTATAAGATTAATAAATAATTTTAGTCATTAATTTTGTAAATAAAATGTTATTTTTAAGATTTTGTCTAAAATTTCTTAAAAATTTTGAAAGCTAATAGCCTCAGTTGCAATCAACTCGAAAGAACTGACTCGGATTAAAAAAATTAGGAAAAAAGATGTATTTAAGAAATTGCAAATGACAACTGATAGCGAGAATTGTGTCTGTGTTTGACATCAATCTCTTCAGGAGACCTTCAACTAAACAGTGTTGGAACATTGAAATTGTAACCAACTATGTTACGTTCACATTTCCAAAAGTCCATTAGCAATTAGGAGGCGAAAGTGTTACCTAAGAAATCTACAAGCAACATTTTTTTATAAAGAAATTTATTAAGCAATTAACAATTTAACTATTTTAAAAAGTATACTTTAATAAGGGCAGGAGTCTGGTTTGAAAGAATAGAGCAGTCATTGATTATTTAACACCGAATTATGTGATTTCGAGTATTACACTATTAAGAAATTCTCAGTAAATTGGAAGTAAAATCATAATTTTTTTACAGTTGTTGTAACAATCGTCTTTCTGAAAATGTATCCCCAATATTATGCTCCCTTTGCCTAAATATTTTTTAAGCAGATTCCCTAAATATGATATTGATGAAATAGGTTTTCTGCATAATTTGTTCCACTAGTTTATTAATCTGAAAACTAAAAAAAAAAACTAAAAAAAAAAAACATTTCTTTGTTCCACGTACAGAATCATAAATATAATCCGCATCTTTATTCATATACTAAACAAATAAAATAAAAAATCCATTTCCTTGTTACAAATAAGCATAACAAGATTATCATAGCATACAGTTGCACACACAAGTAAAGGCACAGGCACACATTTCTATTAATAATTTCTTGAATATGAAATCAGGAAAACAAATACTTTCTCTTTTTCCATACATATATTCGGGCATGCAGCCATCCCCACCAAGCCTATTGCATGTATTAAATTATATCCACTGGATCAACAAAATAAAAGTCGTGGCAACGGAAACGGAAACTTAACATACACAACTACACACGCATGCAACACATACGCAACACACACCGATCAAGCACTGAACACTTTGGGGGGGAGTCTTAACAGATATATAGCTGGCTGTTTATCATTTCAAATTGAAAATTCATAATATTTTGTTTGCTATAAAAAGATGAAAAAAAAACAAACTGAATTACAAACACACCAACAATTCAATTTTATATCAATTTAAAAAAAATATATTCTTTACGGTTTAACTACGAAAACAAATACATCATTTGAAAGCGCAAGCAAGAAGCCATCATTATTGTTAACGAATATGCAAAAACAAATGATGTAAAACTCTATAAAGGAGCAGAAGAAAACCTTTTACTAAAACCGCAATATTGCCAACGAAGTGAATATTAGAAATTGAATTGCAAGATTGAAAACTTTAATGTGATGCCAGTTAATAAGACCCATCCACATCCTCAGCCATACCTCTTCTTTGTAGTCACTAGCACGTTAGAATTATTATTAATAAGCCTTCTTTGGAAAGGCACGAAAATATAATATGCCTGTAAGATATAAGACGGTTTGTTCAAATTCGCTTATCGGTTAAGTAAATATTGTTTTTCTAAATGTGTGAAAATGAAAATCATCGTTCATTATGCCCAACGTTTAAAAGTATTGGTTCATTTTACATAAAACGAGATGGCAGCGTTTTATTTTGAACCTGGCTTAATAATAAGTACAGGCCATGATTCACTATCCTACACAATCATACGATTTGTCAAATATGACATGTATGCTGGAAATGTATGAGTATATGTCATAAAAATTCATCTGTGTGAACAAATCTTTGGCTTTATGAACATTTTCAATAAATGACAATCTTCATGTTTTCGTGCGATCAGAGTTGCATTTATTTCAATCTGCAAAGAAAAAATTTATTTGCATCATATTTCTATAATAGTATAGCGCCTACAACACCATTTCTAAAGTAGGATGTTACTTTCTGTGGAAAAATAAAGTTTTAAATTTTTTTTCATTACTTGATTCTTTGGATTTTATTTTAAGATAATAAATAAGAAATATATATAGATATAAATATTTATTGTACATAAAACACTTTTTTATGTCTTTTTTTAAAAAAATACTATATACTCTCTTGGTGTTAGAGTTTTAGGGACTTTTAAAGCAAAAGCTTTCCAGTTTCTTTTAAAAGCATCCTGCATAGTCGTACGATTTAGTTTCACGTTCTCATCAAAATGGCGTTATTTGTGTCATACTAACATTTAAAGGAGATACAAAAACATACGTTTTCTGCATGTAAAATACAAATAAATATAATTCACTATATTCAGTGATGTAGAAAAAAATTTATTGCCATAATAAATTAAACTATAAACAAAACTCTAATAATCTAATGATCTAATTTTTCCACTTTTTTCTAGGTTTCCGTTAAAAAAAATTATTCTTTGTTCAGCTGCTTGAAATAAAATAAACTCTCATTGTACGGAAACTATAATCTTATGAAAATTTTTGTAGACTTTTGCAAATGATAGGATTTCTCAAACATAATCGCATAATTTTTATGCCACGCTATTTCATTTTTAAGCCCACTGCCAAATTTGACAAACCGTGCGACTGTTTAGAATAGTGAAACGAGCGTGTAAGTTCGCATTAAACAAAAAAAAATTGATTTCCCCATATATGTGACAAAGTCGAAACAATAATAATTTAACTAAAACAAAAGTTTAATGATTAAAGTACTTTAGAACTCTGAAAAGTTTACACACCCACACACATGGGCGAGTGTGTGCTGAAGATACACATATTTTTGTTTTACACATTACCCAGCAGTGGAAAATAGGAGTAACAACAAAAGCAGATACTAAAAAATGAAAAGCTTATTATGCCCTCGAGTAAAATATTGAATCGAGTAAATAAAAAAAAGCAACGAATTGAATGTAACGTATTCGTATGAATTTCTGATTGAACGTGTAAATACACGCGTGTACGTGTGTGTGTGAATTTTAAAATAAGTCTGGCATGGTGCTGAATTGATGTTGTTATTGTTTGGCTTCCTGATTTTACCTTTTTATGCCATCATATCTGCGAATGCTTCCTCCGCTTACACACACCAACACAAATTCATTTTCAATCTACACCCATAAGCCCGAAAATAACAATCACTTTCAGAACAGTATACAAAGCAAGCACATATAAATACATACAGATGCATGTGCGCACCCAACGCACATCTTCATCTTTCAATCAATTTGAGAAGGTAGCCCAAAAAACAGCATTAATACAATTCACATAAAAAAATTTAGGAATTTAGAAAAATATTAGAAAAATTTGTTACATAACTTTGCGATGTTTGCGTAAGCGTTGCATAAAATATTGAAGAATTTCTGGAATTCGTAGAAACGTTTGAAAAATGAATGAGAATTATTAACGCAATTGCAATAATATAATGCTCCTTTTAAATTCCTTAAATATTAGAAATTGTTCGGACTATACTGTCAAATATTTTGAGCTTATTTTAAACTAATTTTTAACTGAATGAATTGACTATTTTCAGTAAAAGAATACCGAAAATATTTTAATTTTCTTTAACTGAAAATTATCAAACTAGTCTGAGCGAACTAGTTGTAAAATATTAAATTAGACATGAGGGCTGTTTAATCCAGGTCTGTCCATTTCAGAATAATAACAAAAGCTTGCAAATAATTTGAGGAATTTGTAATGAATGCATTTGCTTTGTAAATTTGTAGACAAGGATGTGAATAGAAATCAAGCTAAACTGGATATATGTATATACAAATAGTGTTATTCTTTAAAATTTTTACTTCAATCCAGTTCTAAATGAATCAAAGGCGTAGAATTTCGCAATTTCCTTACAACATTTGGTTCTGAATATCTTGCAAAAAATATTTTCAATTACAAACAAAAATACTTATCGTTGCTTAATAAAAGAAATTTCATCTACTGCATATGTTTCATTATATGTTCGCTGGGTGAATAGCATACAAGTGCGAGGCTGAACCTGTTTGGTTTGTCTTTCCCCCCAATAAAACAGATCATCCTTTTTCTTTCTCCTTTTTTCCTGTGAGACTTTGAGAAAAACAACCAGCATTAACTTTGTCATCGTAGTCGAAACATGAAAATAAAGCAACATGCCAGAGACAAAAAAATCTCTCGCTAATCCTTAAATCTTTTATTGAATTTTAGTCCTGATAAATTCGCACATACAGTTAAATGACAATATTGACGTTTAAACAGCAATTGAAATTGCGTACTCGATTAAATTTTTAAAATACTTATTATTTACTTTGTATGCGGTTGTAACAATTTTCACGCAAGGACTTTTGATTCACACACACATATATATATCTGCATGGGCTAGTCTACGTGCAATTGACAGAGTTGTCTATTGCATTTATTATCTATTGAATTTTTTAATCTGTAGGATTATTACGCAATCCTACAGCTCAAGCCTTATTCAATGAGTCTTGTATAGCCATCTTTATAATTTATCACAACTTATAAAGTTGGATGCGAGATCAGTAAAAATTCAAATCTAAAATTTTAAAATACACAGAAATATCGAAAATAAAAAAAATTTTTGGGTTCATTCCCTAATCTCATGTAAAATTGTAATTTAGTTTTGTTTGCGTTTTCTTATGTTTTACATTCGTAAAGGGATTATCCAATTGCAATGAAATTTTGTGCATCTCCAGCAAAGTTATCGGGCTTCATTTTCTTTAAAGCTAATAACAGCAGAAGCTCGAAACGTTGAAATTGCAAAAATATAATCACACAATTATATTAATTATTATTATATTTTATAGAATCAAGTGACTTTCATTCTATAATATTGAGTTGACTTGGTGCAAGCAAATGCAACTCTGCATATGTCTTCTTTTCGTAGTCGCCAATAAACGCGTTAACATGGAGTGCAATAAAGAAATTGGCCTGTTTTCCTTTCTTTTTAAAATGTAAACCATTTTCAAACACAAAACAAATGTTAAAAAAAATGTATAATTTTAAAGAAACAAATTTTAATAACAAAGTGAAACTTCCACCACAGATGGTTGTTGCTGTTGTTACAAGTTAGAATAGTCGTGTAACTGGGCTGCGGCCAACAAAGCTGTATAAAATAGCGTAATCATGTGACTGCAGCATATTCATGTGGAACCATCTTTTATTGTTGCTAGGACCAATGGGTGCATTTGTAGCAATCCTGTGATCCTGCCTTTGGATTATTACAAGTAATTACAGCATTATTTTTTTTAATTTTGTATTTTGTCTCATATGAAAAAAAGCTAATCTCTCTTTTTGCCTTAAATATTCACTTATATTCAAAGTAGTATCATATCTTTTATTATCTATTTCGCTTGCAATCTAATTTTACTTTTTTGCAAGCTATCTTAGTTTGAAGGATACACAACAAAAGCTATTAAATAATTCATTAATTAACCACAACTATGAAAGAAGAAACTTCTCCTTGTGGCCTTTTGTCATCTTACTGCTTTGATGTAAATACTTAATCCATTTTTAACACCCGCATCATTTTAAAATTCATTTTTTTTTCTTTTTTTTTCGTTAAGTTACACTGGCTGTAAATGACTCAAAATGTGGGTGTATGGTAAATGCTTTTAAGGTTTCTTAAGTTTGCTAATAATTCCTAATAATCTCTCTCCACATTGAACGCAAGGAAGATAAACTTGTAAATAAATCTCAAGAAACTCTAAGAACAAAAAAAAATACGCACAGAATATACACTCAAGAAAAATAATCCATTAGCATGATGCTTAGTAAAGGCCCTGGTTCATTATGCCACACAGTATGAACACATGTCAAATTTAGCATGTGTTATAAAAAAGTATTATAGTGTAACCTAAAACCGTATTATTTTTTCGACAGTAGAATACCACTTGCAAAAGTTTTTGAAAATTTTCATAAAATGATAGATTTCATCTGATCGGGGTTGATTTCACTTTTTTTTATTTTTTTTTTATTTTTAATGTATATACCAAAAGTTGTAATATATTAATTTTTTTATCTCTGGATATATACATTTTTAATCCACCTTGTTTACACCACCAAATAGAATAAATTGCTTTGTTTGTATGTAACAAACATAAAACATATGTTTTCGTAATACATTTAAAATATGGTGTAACACCATATAAGCCATTTTTATTTAATTTCATTAAGTATAAGACATATAAGGTGTACACTTTCGTGTGAATAAGTCGTTAGTGAAACAAGTGAAAGAAGGCCTTAAAATGTTATAGCATTAAGCACGTGCATGACCAGTGATTTTTGGGGTGGCTCATACGATCACAAGTTGCAAAGGTAAAGAACGTTATAGAAAGTTTATCTGAAGTTTTCTGCAAAGAACCCATTCTCACTGACGCGTATGATTTGCTCAAAAGAAAGAACTTTCGCGAAAATAGTTTTTTTTATTTTTACATTTTACTGAAAAAGAAAATTTTCCTTGTTGCCGCATATCCAAACTTTTTTGTACTCCATATGCTTGTCAACCGGCAGTAAAGAATGGCAGCTTTATTGTTTAATTTACGCCTAAGTTTTTCCTACAGCTTCTTCTGTACTTTGGCTTGCATTTGTGCATACAGCAAAACAAAAAAACAATTGGCAACACAATCAAATAACATTGCAGGTAATAATTGCATGTCTCAAATACCGATTTTCATTAAATTGCTGTGCGAATTCATATACTATACGAGAATTTTTCCAGCAATTCACAACACAAAATTTTCCAAAATTTCTCTCCATCTCTTTTAAAAAAACGTTCGAATAATAAATGAAAAAAATACAGACTATTTTTACTTCAAGTGCTTTTTAACGAATGATAGGCACTGCTCAACTTAAATTACAAGTTGTAGAGGGCAATAAATTGATTTTAAGCTACACTTGCCCCTCGACATTCAATGTAAATATGCGAAATATCTCGAACCTAAATTGTACAATTCACTTTTTTGTTTTAACAAATCGGACTAGTTTATTTAACTTTCCTTTTTCCTTTATAAGTAAAAGTCCTTTCTTAGTACAGGATGAATTCTTGACGAAGGAAAGATATTCCAAATAAAAAGTACACTTACAAAAACATATCAAAATTATTCAAATTCGTGCTCGTTCATGTTTGTGTAAATCAGTGTGTTTTGGATATTTGTAAGATTAACTTTTCTTTGGCTTCTATTTACCTTGTTGTCTGTGGAAGAATATTGCTCCAGCATTGTTCGTGCAAAACAATATTATCGCTATCAGCATACTCATACACTAAATTCAAAAGCAGTAATGAAGAACTCTATAAAATGGAAATTTTTCGTTATGTTAAAGCAATCTGTATTGCTACAATACATATAAGTAAAATAAAAGATATTTTTACCAACATAAAGCTTTTATACTTGTGGAGTATTACTTTCATATCTAGTATAAACTATTCAGCCGAAAGAATTCATGCTAAAATACGGACCACTTAAAGTGGGGTAAATGGCAGAAGTTTTGTTAGCAAAATTAACTAATAGAGTTGGCAACAAGCAACAAGCAACAGCAACTGAAATGTATTTTAAAAGAACCTTTTCTGTGGTTTTTATAACTTAAATATTTAATTTACTCAGCAAAACTTTATTGCGAGTACGTTTCATCCAACACAGGCATACAGAGATAAGCCAAACTGCAAACACCTTTACAAGATTATTAAAAATAAATAAAGGGAACCAAAATTGGAGGCAAAAGAGAAGACCAAAAGGCACTGGTGGCCAGCCAAGCAGAAGTAACAAACAGCAATAAAATTTACACAAATTAAATATTTGGTAAATGAGTAAGTGAGTAAGTCAGTCAGGAATGGGTATGTGTGCCAAAATAAAAGCAGCAGGAGTTTCTACTCAATATGTGTAATAATTCTGAAATGAAACGGATGCATTTTAAAAGCAATTAAAAACTTCAAAATGATGTATCTGTACGCCCGCAGTTAACCAACGATTATATAGTTGGGGTATACCAGTGTTTTTATCTCCAGTACTGATGCTCTGCTTAAAGGCCGAGTCATATGATCATCTGTACTACTTCAACTTTTTCCTTTCACAAACAAGTTAAAATCTTCCATATCCTTATTAGCTTATTTACCATCAGTTGAAGTTGTCGTTGGTTGAACTCGTTAGTAAGTTCGTGGGTTCGATCTCCACATTCGGCAACGTTTAAATGAAGAATAAGCGCATAAGTCCATACAAAAAAATAACTATGTCTTCTTCTCCACTAACCTTATCCTAATTTCGGTACAATGCAATGCATTGAATATATATATAACAAAAAAGTATGACTTCGCCAAAGCAAAGTACTAATGTTGAGCAACTGAAAGTACCCATCCCGCAAACCTTTTGTAACTTCTCCGTGAAGTCAATGGTTTCCTGTAGCCAGCTAACAATTATTTTGAAATTGCATAAAAAAATTATTATTATTTACATTTTCCTATACAATATTATTTTGTGTTTCTATTAGGTAAGTTTTTTTTATACTGGCGTGCAGCTTTTCTGTTCTCCGTCGCTCATAAAAATAAAAATTAGATTAAGTTATCCACAGCTACAAAAGTGGTTGGGAAGACGATATGTATTTTTGGCGGGAAAATGTTCATTATCAAATACAGCCATGCATTCTATTTTTACATCTTGTAGACTTTTCCCTCCTGTGGCAAATTTATGCAATACTTCAAAGCAAACTCGTATTATATTTCTCTTTAAATTTGGTTTGAATCGCATAAAACTTGTTCAATTCGTGTAAAACGTATTCAATTCATTGTTGGCAGGAAAGTGTGATTCTTTTTTATATTTGCGAATTATTAAAAACTAAAGTATATCCTTCTAGGAATTAGGAATTTACGAGCCGCATAATCGAGGTTCAACTGCACTAACATCACTTTAGTAACACACTATTGCACAGTGGGACAACAACATGATATACATCTATTATATCCCACCTTTTTATTAATTTTGTAAACCTTTGAACTATATTAGAGTACACCATGTACATTGTGTTTTCACCTACGCTTTTCGTCTCTTTTGAAATAAAAGGAACGTTAAGCCGAAGAAAACTTGTAATTGAAAAAATCAAAGAAACTTCACTTACAATTATACGGTGAATTTTGCTTGCCATCCCTCAAGGCAAACACATAAATTAATAATAATGGAATAGCCAGATGGCACATGTGTGTGTTAGTGAATGCATATGTAAACTGAAGGCGATTTAATACCTGATAAAACTGATGGAACTGCAGATGAATTTGGTAACTTGCTTATCACGGTTCTATATGAACATTTTCTTTTATTTGACGGTTATTACTCTTGCAGGCACTTTAAATTAATATACACTCTCTTTGTACACACACACACACATGCACATGTTCATACGATCCCAAATAAGACACATTAAGCAGTGTATAATACAACAAAAAGCAACCAAGATTAGAAAAACTAAACATTTAAATGCGGCTTAAATGAAACTGCAGGACGGAATATTTTAAAAAACATATGTGTGAATTCAAATACTCGGATGCGGATCAACTCACGTAGTGAAATAATGCAGAGGAGCACTTTATACAAAAGTAGCATTTGATTTAGCGATAACTTTAATTGGAAACGGCAGTACCAGCAAACACTTGCAATTAGCATTCGTAAAGTTCTGTGTGAGAATTCAATATTTCTCACTATAAACTAAATGCGAAAAAAATGAAATATTTCTTTCAGCTGAATGAATGCTAAAGGAATATTTTGTACTTCACACCTTTTCTTTCTTTTTTTTTAAATTGAATTGTCCTGCCTCTCCCAAACTTGTAAAATGTAAAATAACTTTCTTGTCGAATTTAAATAATTTTTTTTAGTGTGTTTTACGATAACATTTTTGTTAAAATGGTTAATATCATCCAGTAGATGCGCGAAAGGCAATCATTCCCAAGAATATACAATCCTTTACATTTACAAGAAACCAATAAATAATAAAAAAAAAGTCTACACTATATATTTTTGAACCCAATTTAAATAAAAAGTTAGTATGCAAAATGGAAAGTTTATTTCGTTTTACTTGAAGCATAAATATCACATACAGAATCCAATTATCCCTAAAGACCCATAAATAAATACAATAAATATTACATTTACATGTATTTTTAAAGTACTGCAAACACAATGAAAGATAAATAAATAAAGAAGCAGAAGAAAAAGGAATCGAAATAAAAATCTTATGCAAATCCTTAATATTATTTATACTTGTAGCATGTATTTGATTTGAAAATTATACATATCGTTATCGTTCTACTAGAAAATTGAAAATCAATTTGCAAACGCTTTCAATTCTTGTTTAAGCGGTGGCATCAATAGCAACAATAGCGTGTAAACGTTAAATCGAATCAATTTGAATGTAATTGACAGCAAGAACAAACTGTCAGCAGGACAGGTTAGAATAAAGGCTGCCTGCAGGTGTAATAACAGGAAGTCGTCGTCCAACATTGAATTGGCTGACGATTGTTGCCTTAACAATTTAACTAAAATGTGACTGCTTTATGTATGTATATCGAACCATCAGTATCAAATTTATAATCATCTTCAAGTGTTTTTCATGCTCGTTAAGGCTTTGAGGGTGGTGGCACAATTAAAGTGTAAATACCCTCTTGACTTATATTTTCAAATGCCACTTAAAGCTAAACACTACATTTTAACTGGCATTATTATTATGTCGACTGTTGATCCTTAACAGCTGCAAACGGAAACTACTGCTTCATTCTAATTGGACTTCCGTATCCGTATTATTATCGCTTCTAAATGTAGGTTTTCACTTGCCGCCTTTATCTTCACATTTCTTATTTCAACTATTTCTTCCACTTGCTTTGCTCGAGTATCTTGTTATTCCTTCTCTTTTTGTAGTTGCATACATATTTCATTTAATGTTTGTATTGACACCAGCAGCTAAGCATTCATTCACAGTACCAACAATAAGTAACACTAAGCAAAAGGTAAGAATTACATTATTAACGGCTATGAGCATAAGTACCAGCTGCACATTGCCACTATTGAAAACGGCAACAAATAATTGAACAGAAGCGAACAGAAATTGAAAAGAAATACAAGTATAACCGCTAAAATCCAAGACACTATTCAATGGCGAGCACTTTCCACATTCTATATTACGGATTTTATTATGGTCTTGTCAAGACGTTTAAAATTCCATTTAATTGAAGTCAATTACCGAACAGGCGGCAACATAATTTATCCTCACTACCCACGAGCTCACACGTGCAAGCACTGCATAGTCTTTCTGCTAAAGTGGTGCTAATTAATATAATTAAATACAAAAGAATCCCCGTGAAATTAGACGGTTTTTTAAACCGTGTTCACATTTTACAAATGAGATTAAATTCTGTAATAAAACATTAACCCTCAAACAGCCTACAAAAAAAACCTACGTTCGTTAGCCTCCTGGGTGGTTTTTTACACATACGAGGTGTGCTCAAAAAATAACCGTCATTTTAAATTTTTCCCAAAAGTACATATTTATTCATCAACGACTATCTTGGCCCTTCAAAATAATCCCCCTCAGATATAATACACTTATGCCAGCTGTTTTTCCAATCCTCGAAACACCTCTGTAACGCTCTTTTTGGTATCCTCAACAGCTCCTGTTTTGATTTTTCTTTTACCTCCTCAAAAGTAGCAAAGCGCTCTACTTACATCGGTGTCTTCAGTTTTGGGAAGAGGAAAAAGGGAAAAAAGACGGTTTTGTTTTTGGCCAAAAACTGGCGCAAAGCATCGATGTGTGAGCTAGTGCGTTATAGTAGTGAGAAATTCATGATTGTGTTTTCCACAATTCTGTGCGTTCCTGACGAATTGATTTGCGCAAACGGCACGTACGAGCTTGTGGCAAGAATTCATGATACACCACCCCATTGTAATCGAAGTTAGCAAAACCTTCACATTTGACTGAATTTTACGTGATTTTTCCGCTTTTCTGCACGCTTCCATTGGGATAATTGGGCTTTGGTTTTAATCTCATAGCCATATACCCATGATTCATCACCAGTTATGAACTTTTTGAACACATCTGGATCGTCGTCGCAAAAGTCAGCTGCTTCAAATTTCTTTGCAATACAGAGGAAATGGTCGATCACATAAGACGCTTTAATTCGTCGTATGCACAACATAAGCAAGAGGATTTAAAATTTACGTGGTGTGCAGTAATGTGTTTTTTAGTTACCAGAGTGTAAAGTAGGCAGCATTTTACCAACATTTTTTGTAAACAAATTTTTGACAAGTCAATTTGTAAAATTTCATGAAAATTTTAAAAAATGTAATTAATTTAGGTGATCAGAGTTGCATTTACATCAAACAGCTGAACAAAAATTTCTGTGCATCAGTGTTGTATGATAGTGTGGCATCCACAAAGCCATTTTAATGCAAGTTTTTAAAATAGTATGGAATCACATTACATTTTCATGTGAATGAATCGTACGGCTGTGTGGAATAGTGAAGCATGACTTTAAAATGTTATTCTCACTACACCAGATCTACACGACTACGTTATATAGAACAAAACTAATGCTACAACTGTAATGAAAATTTCTTTTTAAATAATTTATTTTAATTAATTTTTAATATCTTTTTTTATTAAAACACTGACTTTAAACCTTTTTGAATAAAACTTTTTAATGAATTAAAAACTTTTCAATGACGTTTGTTTAAGTGCAAAATTTGCAATTTTATGGAAAAAAGAAATTTTTTTTATTTTTAATTTCAACATAAAGTATGTAAAAGAATGCTAAGGAACCTCTCAGCAGTTTCCTGTAGTAGTACTTATGTGAAAATCCCCTTGATAAGGTATTATTTCTTGCTAAAACAGAAGTAAAAATAACCGGAAACAGAAGCTTCCGTCTTTTTAGAAAGAACAGAAACAGCAAAAGCAACAGTAGACACAATCATGTGACTCTCATTTAATAACACGTGGTCTCCGACAAAACAAAAAAAAAAAACTTTAGAAAAGTCGCAAATTCTTGTGAAGGGGACATGGTACAGTGAATAAAATTTTTTTTAATTAGGTAACCATATTTTCATTAAATGAAATATGAAACATAAGCGTGGTTTATAATAGTGAATCTGTATTGCTAATAAGTAAAGTGAAAGAAATAGTTCAAATGAGCCTAAAAGCTTTCGCACCAAAAATTCTCAGATATATTGAAATTCAACACAAATTTTCAAAGCAGTTATTTCAAACGCCATTAGTCTTCCAAAGTTTTATTTTAAATTACAAAAGCGTTCAAAGGAAATACTGATACCGATACGGGGATATTGTTGCGCTTTGAGAAAAACGCTACAATGTTATAAGCTTTTTCCATAGGGCGTGGAAAATTATTTCACAGACTTTATTTATATATTAAACTATTTATTCCTTAATTATTTTAATATTTTAGTAACTTCTATAAAGCTCTTAAAACACCGACAAACCATAAAATTAATTATAATGTAAAATTAAATTTGTAATGCGTTCACATGCGCATCTTTCATACGTCTAATTATTATATATTCGTATAAAGAAAAAATATATAACATTTTTTCCAACAATTGAAGGAAATATACATTTTTCCCGTTTTTTTACTAAAAACAAGCAATACTACTGTCAATTATCGAAACCATCGATAATCGATGCGGACAATGGAAACGGTGTCAATGCCGACATGGGAAAAGCTGATTTGTTATATTTTGAAATTATTAGCTTTCAACTTTCAGCTTCTTTTTTGTTTGTTTTACTTTCAGATGCTGCTCACAAAATTAAAAAACTACTTATTTGCTTAAAAAAAATATTTCTCAAATTTTAAAAACGATGCTGAAATAATAAGGCCAATGAGGGAAAACAATTTTTTTTTTGGCATTACAATTTTTATCAATTATTTCTTCAAATATGAGGAAAAGGATAAAGATGGCCGACAGCTATCACGCTCATAAGTTCCATCACATTGTAATTACAAAATCACTAATGTGTGGTTATACCAGCGATGGAAAATTTATGGGCATGTTTTCCGCAGTATGATGGGAAATATTGTACAAAATCAGTAGCAACTACCAATGCATATCCTGTATCCGGAGCAATTATATCCCCAAGACATTTGGCAAGTTCTTGTCACCAATTTAATTTAAGGGACTGACACGACAAAGCAAAACTTTGAAATTACAGAACTCTGCCTAAATAGGCGACTTAGAATTATAATTTGAAATTTTAGAAAAGACTCTTTGAAACTAAAAAAAGTACTTGCAAACCCAAAAGTACTTTTAAACTTAAAAAAAATACTTTTAAATACTTTTTCCTTAGTTGGCGTACTCTTAAATTGCTGCCACCTCGCATTACAAATACAAGCAGAAAATTGGTTTCGACATACACAAAACCCCAAATAATAATTTTAACAATGACGAGAGTTCGTCGAGTTCTTCCGGTTGTTTCCACATGTACTTCAGTTTCATGTGTTTCCTTAATGTTGTGCTTCCATTTTTTTTAATATTTCAAAGGCAAATAGTACTCTTAAGCTGCACCGGAAATGAGAATACCATGTTATTAGTACCCATGGAAGAAGATACTTTTCCAGTATGTGAGAATGCACTGAGTGCGTGTGAATGTTACAATACAGATTATTATCTTCATTTGTGTATAGACGTGTGAGATAAAAGGGGTATTGCGATATTAGACGGTTATCCTTAGAGTATTCCTTAAATAATTGATTATTTGTTTTTAAGCAGTTTTTTCACATGAGTGCCTGCATGTGCCGGTTGATAAATTAGTTTAAATAAACATGCTGCAATATAAAGCATTTTGTTCCTTGAATTCCACTTTCATTGCTCACTTTACTATTTTTATCATATTAAACTCCTTGCAAGCAAGCAATTAAATTAAAAAAAACCTATTCTTAAAAAAATAACGTTTTCAAGCAGCGTGTATGTACCTGTTCTGTGTACTCTAAGAAATTTAACACATTTTATTTTTAAAAGTACTCGTATATACGAGTAGTTAACACAAAAGAATATGTATGTTTAATTTTGTTTCGCAGTGTATTGCATGCCATCTGGCATTTATGATTAATTTGAATATACCTTATTTTCATAATTGAGCTCGTTTGCTAATCGCATACTTTACAACGTATTCTGTTAACAATTAAGAAAACGTAAAGAGTTCGCTAGGCTGCAACATATGGAATACGTGTTAACGTACAAAACACATGGCAACTTACAAGACACATTAGCAACTGCTTCTCGAATTTAAGTATGTAGTTAAACATAAATATTATTTACAAAATTCTTTTACATTTAATTACGAAGTTTCCGTAATGGTTCAAACATTTTTTAAAATAGTTATTATAGATTTATATATTTATTAAATATATTAATTATTTAAACATTATTAAAATAAAACTTTTGAATAAAACAAAATCATTTGTACATTTTTAATAGGCCTTTTTGATTAGCAATATGCAGAATAAACATTACAGGGAAATTCTATAAAAACGCTTAAATGACATCACTAAATAAAATAAAAATAAAATAAAAAAAAATAAAATGCTTTGGTTTTTGTACGTGCTATGCTGCATGGTTGCACTTACTAAAGCTTTATCAAAGGAAGGAATCAATAAAGCAGTTGCGTTTAGCAACGGGAAATAATTGATTTAAAATAAAGAAAGAGCCGCGCTGGCCATCGATATGAATTAAACACCGCATACTCGGCCTCCCAATGGCAATACATTTTTTTACACAAATTCGTAACAAACTCTTCAAAAAATAGTTTTGTTCTCATTTTGCTAATGACTTATAGAAAGTTATCTAATCTATGTAAAAACAAGAGCACAATTGTTTTTAGATGAGTTAGTGGCTACTACACCTTTGAATGCTTACTTTGAGGGGATTACCCGATTAGCACCTTTTTTTCTTTATCTCCTTGTGCTACAACTTCAAAACAGCAATTCGTAGCATGCAGTTAATAATTTCAATAAACTTCGACGTCTTACTACTTAAATTAAAGTATTTTTTTAATTAATTTGTGAAATTAAAAATGTAATTTAAGTATATTGTTGTTTACTTTTTACTACAACAAAATGTTCTAAAGAGACGCGCAATCGCATTTGGAACCAAAATGACATACAAATGACTACATTAATTTTTCCTTCCAATTTCAATGTCAACTTTTCTAATTTACTCATTCCCAAGTACAGTCGAACTTCCATAAGTCGCATCTCCATTATCCACCAAAACAAGTTCGACTTATGGAGACTTCGGATTAGAGAATTTTTTTAAAATTTACTAATTACAGTACATATTCACCTATTTGTTTATTCCAGTTTGTTGAAAGCTCCAAAGTGATACCAATTCAAAATATTAAAGGAATTAAACACATCATTCATAGATGGCTGTTGAACAATTTCTTCTTCTGATTGAATTTTTGCTCAATTGGCAAAGTTTTTAAAATACTCTTCGATGCCATGACAATAAGATGCATAAACCGCTACTAAATGCATTTGTTGTTAAATTCACCTTAATCTATACCCCCCTTAATAATTCCCAGAAAAAAATAAAGGTTTTCGTAATTTAAAAATAAAATAAATATTTCTTTACTCTTGAAACTTATACTAAATATGGTATTCCCCAAATAAAAAGAAAATAAAAATAATAAAAACAATAAAAAAGTGGTATTCTTTCTACGAAAAATTCGACTTAGAGAAGGCACGTACGTTTTTTTCATTTGAGTTATGGATGAATTCGACTTATAGAAGTCCGAGTTATGGAAGTTCGACTGTAATTCTCATTCTTTTTTAAATGGATAGAATAATTTCAAAATTCGTTTGATTGAATGATTTTTCTTCTATAAATTTGCAACATTTTCGCAGAAAAGAATTTTGCACGTTTTTCTAAAGAGAAAAATACTTCCTACAAGCAAGAAAACTTTATTACAAAATGAATCGATAACAACAGATTCGATATAAAAAAAAATTGAATTGAACAGAAGAAAGACAAAAATGTTTAATTGTTAATTTTTAATTTATATTTATATTATTTTATTTCTTATTCGTATTATAAAAATGTTTAAAAACATAAATAAATCTTAAAATAAATTCTGAGAATAAAAGCAACAACAATTTCTTATAATTATTTATTCATTGTTATTTGTTATGTGTTCTTGCAGTTGCTGCTAATTTTTGCCCCTTCTCTTTTCCTTGATAAGCTAATAATGATGCATTTGAATGAATTCGTTAGAGAATGTAATAATATTTGCGACTGTTTTTTTTTTGTTTTTTTTTTTATAATAATAGGTAATTTATTTTATAAACTAATTAATCTCATTCATTTTTAAATAAATACAAATCGTTTAAAATATCTTGTTAATAACTTTGTGAATAAAGCTGTTTGGTTAGTTGCAAATATTATCTTAACTATTTAAGTAATGCCTGTGTGACTTTTGAACATTTTATTATCAGTTTTGGTTTTGTGGAATAAACAATTATTTTGTTAAAATTAGACAAACATGCATATGCAATTAAATAGTTTTACTTATAAAATATCTATTTCTTGTTATTTGGAATTTCTTATTTGTAAATGCTAACAATACATTTTATATTGTTTTTAGTTCTCTCTTTAATCTATATATTTATTCATTTTTGTTTTTATTTTTAACACCATACAAAATAATAAGTAAAAAATATTTATATTCTTTAACTTTGTTTTTTCTTCTTCTTTTTTTTTCTTTTTGTCTTGTTTTATTAAATTTTTGTAAAAAGGTGGTTGATATTTTTGTACGGTTTGAGGGCCAAAATATATTGGAATACATTTTTCTCGTATGTGGAAATAATATTATTTTATCATGCATATTTAAGCAAAAGGTACGTGCTCACATATCAAATTTTCATTTATTTCAACGCATGCCAACTCTTTCGCGGAGGAGGTCCTGTGCAGCAATTCTTAAATGTTGTGCAAACGTTTTGATATTGCAAAAGTATTTTATGTCAGCGAATTTTATACATTCGAATTATTGAAAAATTTTTTAAATCTGAATGATTTGTAAGTTATTCTGAATTTGCAGTATTTTGAATTACGAGTATACATGCCATAACCATATTTTAAATATTATAAATAAATTACAGATTTGCTTAAGTCACAAATGTGACGTATTTCACTTTAAATTCTTTGTAAAAGTCAAATATTTTCCAAAATACAAATACAGCTGAATACGTCTTTTAATCGAAACTTGTTAAAGATTCTCTGGTAAAAAATTCATCTGCATTCATGTATAACTTTAATCAGATAATGTAATGAGAATAAACTTAAAAAGCAAGAAACGTCATTTTTATATAAAGCAACGATATATAGTAAGAGTTATACCGGTTTAATTTCAAAACAATTTTTTTATGTAAATTTCACATGCAAGTTTGAGTTGAAAACATCCCATTGCATTGACGGAAAAAAAATTTAATTAGATATTTTACAAAAAAAAATTTTTTTTATGAAATTCTTCTGCTCTACAATTGAATCATTTTTTCGCTCTGATCGACAGTGATTTTAATTTGAGAAATTTTTTTTGGTCAATAATTTCCAAGGAAACGTAAACAGCGTTCAATAAATATTTTCAGTGATTTGGTGTGAGTTTAGCGATTTAAAATATTGTTTAATACGACACTTTCGAGATAATGTTATTCCCGTAAAGTAAATTTAATTATTTTTTTTTAAATCTTTTTCTCTCCCGTAAAATACTGTTAAGTGAAATCCTTCTAAGAGGTTGGCTGAAGAATGAGGCAATATAGAAGATTTGGCAAAAGGGCATTAATAGTTTCATCCTGCGACCAGAAGGCTTTAGAGCCAAGGTTGACTTAAAGATTTTTTTCTTAAAATTATCAATTTTACTTCTTGATTCCCCATCTATGCATAAAAACCTTCTCTCCTCTTCACTTAATACTTTTTTTGGAGTATCGCTCTTAATTTCAATTCTTTTGTTTTGGCTACTTTGGCTGAAATTTTCATTATTTTCATTAAACTTTGTTGAAAAAAAGTTAAAAACAAGCGTTGTTGATCTGTAATGTGATTAGAAAACAAAACAACAAATTTCTGTTGTTTGTTAAGCTGCCAAGATAAACTGCTCCACTTTGTCACTTTCTTTGGGTTTATATCAATTGACCTTTGAAAATTAAGTATTTACTTTACGATAAATAAAGATCTCTTTTTCGACCGGTCAGGAAATAAGTCAGTTTAAATCACCGGCTTTTATTGGAAATACATATTTTGTAAAGAAATTTAGTAAATAACAAAGAGAAAATTGAAAGACTAATTTTTGACAAAAGTCAGCGTAGAATTGCTTTTAGTCCTTGAAGCCAACAAAGTCCTTAACTATTTAGTAACAATAGTTGCATAAGCTAGAAATAGAGGTTTAAAAATGTCATTCACCAGAGCTTTTGACTATGGTCACGATGCGCCTGAGAGAACTTGAGATGAACGAAGCAGCACAGCCCTTCAGAAAGTGAAAATATTCAATCACGTAGCATAGAGAAAAACATTTTTTTAGAAATCTCCTTTGTAATTGATTATGAAATTGGAGCTAATAAACAAAGATATTAAAACCAATTTATCTAATTAAAAATTTCCAGGTTTCTCTTAGCACGTTTAGAAAAGCAGAAAAGAACCAATATAAAAATAAATTCGTAAAAGGAGAAAAATTTATTATTTATAACTTAGGTGGGTATATGAATTATTATTAACAATTCCTTTTATGTGCAGCGGCAATTTCATTTGAGGGCTGTCATATTGTATCCGAATTGGCATTTTCATGAATGTAAGAATATTCTTAATTAATTTAACTAACAGGAAGTATGAAATTAAATACAATTTTTTCAAAGAAATAAATACGTTTCCTTTTCAAATTGATACATTTTTAGGCATTTTCAACGAATCAAATATATAATTCTAAAAAAAAATTATTAATCCCCAAAATAATGTTTTATTACACACAAAGAATTTAAAAGTACAGTGGAACCGTACCTACAAGGAATTTTCATAGAAGAATAAAATCACTACATTATAAAGAATTCGGCATTTAGAAATTTTCTTTCTTTGTTCTTTTATATGAAACTGTCAAGATATTATACAGAAATGATGGAAGGAAATTTTTGGGATGCCCTGATCTTATGAAAATATTCATTTTATGCAAGTGTTCACAAAGTTTTACAACTCATAAAACTTGCTTAAACATCGGTTTAGCAAATAATGCGATTGCTTAGGATAGTGAATAAGGACCTTTAACTAAGTGATTCTTTATTCCTTCTTTAACTTTATTTAGCAACAACTGCTTGGCATAGAAATGCTTCTGAATTATTCGCGTTCTTTAAATTCGGCCAAGTGACGTTCGAATTTTTGTTAATAAATTTTACTCCTTTTCGTTCTTAAACAGTCGAAGCTTTTGAGAATTGCCTAATCCTTCATACCGTAATACAAATGGATGGAAGGCAAGTTTATTTGAAACATATTTCCTTGTTTAGAAAACTTTACTAAAAATAAATGAATAAAAAAAAGAGTTTAGTTTTAAATGAATTCACAAATATAAGTGCAATTGATTATGAGAATAAAGAGATTTTGAAATGATTTTATAAAATTATGCACAATTGAAACTTTATTTGTACACCGTTTCTGAACAAATTCTATGAACCGTCTGCATAATGAAGTGGAATTAAATAAGATCATATATATTAAAAATTACAGGAAGCAGTAGAAATATATTTAAAAATAAAGTAATTTTTCTCTTAAACTAAATATAAATTTAAAATGGTCATAATTATAAATTGCACATATTCATAAGACGAACATTTAATTTTTCATGTCAATCAAGAAATCTACTTACATAAATCTAACTGATTTTTGTTTTATATTTCCAAATTTCGTAAATTTAATTTTTTTTTTCTTTATAATCTCATAAAAGTTTAGATATACATAATTGTAAAGCGTTTTAAGGTTTTAAGTTTACTAAATATTTTTTAGCTCAGATATCTGATTGAAATGCTGACAATTCAATTTGTTTTCTGTCACATGTGGGTGGGGCTAATGAGTCGCCTTGTAATTGCAGTACTGGTGGTGAAGCGTTTTTAACTTTTCTAATTCTTTTTTTTTTTTTTTTTTTAGACTAAAATTGCTTCTGATATTTGGCTTGTCTTTCACAATGAAACATTGTGTTTAACTTTATTCTAGCTCAGTTAAAGAAAATAGTAAAGAAAACATAAGACCGTGTTTTGAGTGTTTTAAAAACTGTGTAGTATTTATTTTGTGATTTTGTTCAATTTTTTTTTAAATAACTAGGTATATATTTTTATGTATGTATGTATGTATGGAATATGTTTGCATGTATATTTAAATACAAAAGGCAAAACGATTATCTAGTTAAATGCATATTATTATACAAAGTTAAATGTGGACTCATTGTATACTGCCTAATAGACGTACTGTAGAATCTAGCAACAGTTAAGCACATGTTCCAAGTTTAATTAAGTTTATCGAAATATGAAATTTTCCAGATGGTATCCAAAAACGAAAAAGTATAAAAAGATACAAGCATGTTTGGTTAATAATACACTAAAGTTATTTGCGTTTAATTTTATATAACATTTGAATATATTGAGTTTAGGTAAAAGTGAGCAGACACTGTGTCATACTCTGACATATAAAGTCAATGCATATCAATTCTTTTACACATTTACAGGAAATCAGGAGCTAGAAAAATTAACAAACAACTAACTTTACATTTCAAAGCGATTAACTACTGCTTGAATTAACTTTATGGAACTTCTACTGTAATAAGTAACGCAGTATATATGTAAACGAATTGGATATCATTAGAAGAAATATAAATTTATTACGTTTTATAAATGGAAGATTATATTTTCATGTAAATGTGCATCACTTCGAATTATTTAATTTTTTCCGATTTTGTTGTCTTTACTTTTAAGTTGAGGCACGGAAGTCAAATTAATAAAGTTTTTGCAGCAAATAAATAGCAAGTTTTCTAAATTGAACAATAAGCAAAGTAGTGATCTATTATATGTAAACAACACTTTCATATTCGTAAAATATTTTCCATTAAAAATCTTCAAATTAATCACATATAATAGAAATTATATGATAAATCCCATTTAATCTCTTTATATAATTTTTTCACCAATTTAAGATTACTATCACTCAAAATTAGACCAGCAACCTGGGGTCATCCTTTAGAAGAAAAATAATTTAAAATTGCTTAAAAAAAAATTTTAAAATCGTTTCATAATTTCCATTGAAGACTTTCTTTGCTTAAAAAGTATCAATTAACAGTAAAATGCTTTAGTTTATAATTAACCGAAACTCTATTAACTATTTGTAATTAATTTATTTACCAGATAATCGCATTTCCATTGCACTTAATTTGATTGCAGATTAAATAATTTATTAAAACGTAATACGTAAAATAATTTTTAAAAGTACCAAACAAAATATTTTTGTTGTAATAAATTATTATTAATGATGTGGATTATTTTATTTAAATTTAAGTAAAAATTATATTAAAGCTTTTTATGTGAAAACTGACTGTGGAAAAATTGGTTTTATTTATCGATCAATTACTCGCATTATTAACAATTGGCAACATTTGTATATATATATATATATATACAAATGTATATATATATATTTACATATATATGTATGTGTGTGTATGTACGCATGTATGTAATATATGTAAACAATATAAAATTGTAATTATAATTTCAAATTAACTAAAAAACATTTTTTTATAAAAACAAAATAGAAAAAAAAAACAAAATTAAAAGATCAAAAAAAAATTAAAGCAATATTTGAAGATAGTTCCGTCAGCGGCAGTTTTATCAAATTTTATTAGAACGTTTCCGAGTTTTTAAGTCGCTTTTTTTTTGACTAATTTACATAAAAGCCGGTCTTATTAGCAGTTATTTTATATTCAATTAAATATTAGCCTTAGTTGTTCGAATACTTGTAAAAAAATTACCAAACAACGGTAACTTATTAACTTCTTCGATTAGTAAATAAATTCAAATGTTATTTAAAAATATATATTGCCGGATAATAATAAATAAAAAACAAAAAAAGCTCAGCTATTTAATGTAGTGTCACATTTATGTTGTAACAAGGCGTGAAGTTGTGTTCTTTTATATGTTTGTAAAAATTAATAGAATTTGCATTGTGTGCATCAGATTATAAAAAAATATTTATAAAGTATGTGTTTTACTAGGCAACATTTAAAATGAATTGCCATAATAAAACTAAAAATAATGTGCAATTTAGTTAGAATTTAACACAAATAGTTTATGCAATTTATCTATTTAACCCTTGAGATATTACATTGTAATTGTTTGTATATCAAAAACAAAGAAAACAGATTAGAGGTATAAAGATTTAAATGAAATCATAAATTATAACTTAAATACTAGACACATACAATATATGTTTTTGTTTTTCTTTTCTCTGTTTTGTATAATATTTGTATAGCACATAGAGTATAATAAACATAAATACATGGATAAAGGGAATACATCATACTCTATGGTATTTGTTGTAAACATTTTTAATTGTTATAATTTTATTAGCATACTTGTCACAATTTACGTGAACATCAAGACATTTATCAGTATTATTGTGTTTCTGCTTTGTGGTTTGTTGCTATAATTGTATGAAGTTTTATTTAATTTAATAACTACATAAATAAAAATTATTTTTAGTTTTCTTTTACCATTTTGTTTGCCTTATTTTTTTTTCATTTATTATTTATATTTTGTTATTAGTATTATTATTACTGTGATTTACTCCTCCGTTAACTTTAAACCAGTCCTTTAAAACAGTTGGAAAAAGAAATTCAGACTTCGTTGTTATTTAAATTCCTTTCAATTGCCAAAATCTGATATTCAGCAAAATATTAAAAATTCTTTAAAGTTGATTATTCCGGAGCAACAGAAGGTTGCTACTAGTATGATTATTTCACCGCAAGTTAAAACAGATCTGCAGGGAATCTTTAAGGTTTCATATGTATTCTAATTTCAGTGCATTTTTAATATTCTCCGTAATATAAACTTTGGGAACTCACTGCAATTTAAATAGCAAGTAACTACTAGTTGGCATTCCCGTTATACAACATTAACTACAATTTCAGATTTATTTTGAAACATAATTTTAAAATATCCGCTATATACAGAATATCAAAATGGTCGAGTGAGTTGTTATTTTATAAAATGTTCTTTTGTTTTTGTATCAACTTAAAAAGAGTATGTATTCCATTTTTATTCAATCCTTAAGCTTCCGTTTCTGCTCCTTTTAATCGAAGACGTGCAAAATCTTCAAAGATGATGTCATCATCTTGGGCCTCATCATCATCCAGTTGTATGAGATTTGTTGTGGTTGGTACCTCTTGGCAACCAGCTGCAATTGAATTCGAATTGGTATCATCGGTAGACAACGCTACCAATTGATTATCGCGTAAACTTTGACGCGGCGACTTATCGCTAAGCAGAGTATTTTCGTCCTCTTCAGGCTTGGGATGCATAAGAGTAAATGGCAATTCGGCGACCAAATCACCGCCCAACAATGGACCACTTATTAATAATTTCACTTTGACTTTGTAGTGTACAATAATACCTAGATTTTCACGTTGTGCTGGATTCGGGACCAGAGTGCTGGAAGCTAAATTTGTATCCTCATGTTTTAATTGACCATCCAAAGCTAGGCCCCACTTATCTTTGTTATTGGCCAGCAGGGGGCATAACTCAAATACTTTGGATAGTGTAAAGCCTGGCAACACTTGGCAACCATCTTCAGACTCGGTTTCGGCCACAACCGATTTATATTGGGCCGTTGAAAATAGACAAATATCGGCAAATTGCCGAACATAAACTTTAATTTTTTTTACCGTTCGGTTCGAATTATTTGCCACGTGCACATTGACCGATATTTTTTCGCCATGATGATACAGTTCCTTGTCTAGACTGGCTTCCAAATGTATTTTATTTGGTTTCATCATAAACTCTTTACTTACTTCAATAGAAGGCTGTTCGCCAATTTTCGACGGAGCATACATCACTTTACGTATTGTTAAACGTACGGAATTTCGTTTATGGGGCTTGTCTTCCAGTACTTCACCTATAAAAACATAAAAGGTATATTTTATTAATATTTTATATTTATCATGAAAATCGTTTACAGTGGCGGTCAGCTCATTATCCTATTTTCTTACAATGGTACTTTTGTAATTCTCAATTGATTTAATTTTTTTTGTGATTCCCTGTCAACATTGCACTTAAAATCTGATATTTTAATTATGTGCATACGATATATGTGGATTTAATTTTAGCGATAAATTAACAATTGCTTAAGGATTGATTTATAAGGATCTTAAAAATCAATGTTTTAAAAAAAAAAAGCCATTTTTTTACAATTACTTCATTTATATGTTAATTTGGTATAAATTTTATATCTAATATGGAGTCAAATAATTACTAAAAGAAATTGAAAATTCCGACAAGCTTTGTGTGACTGAATTTAATTTAAGTGGTTGAGCCAATGTTGGTAATGGATGTGTGTAAATAAAAATACAAGTTTCTGCTTTAAAGCGATATTTCTATTGCAAGAAAATTCGACTTATATTTACACTATGTTATATTGTGTGCATGCAGATCAGTCAAATTCAGACAAATTCTGCCGGAAACGTAAAATTATTTTATAGAAAATGAAACCGATCATCATCAATCATTTTGCAAGCAAAAATAACCCGCACAAGCTCCTAAAAGATATAAATCAGGCAAAGCTCAAAAAATATTGTACCTTTCAAATAAAATAAACACGAAAGCCTAACCGACAGTGACAAAAACGGATCCATTTTATCCCTTACCGTGTTATTCAGCACATCATCTGACAGTCTATAGTTTTCAGTTTCGCATAAGCCTTGTAAACTGCGCTGGCATCTCTGCACAATCTATTCTAAACAAATCCTACAGATTCTCTACATTATCATTCCCTCTTCAGATTTCCCATTCTTATTTCTGTACGAACTTTGTGGCCAAACACATGGTGGCTGTGATTGGTACTCTAGAAGTTGTCTGCAAAGTATATCTGAAGCTTAAAACGAGCTGTTTTGCTCGCTCTCATAATTTCACATGATCAAAAATGTTATTTTGAAATTATTTCGAGTGTAAAGCGCTGAATTTCATGCCGGTATAAATATAACATTACAATAAATGTAATTTTTCATTTACATAAATTATTTATGTAGGAAGAAATTTTAAAACATGAGCCGAATCGGTATGACCCCTGGTGAATATTTTATTTGATTATTTAAACGAATGTTTTGTGGTTGTATTGAAATTCTATGTTTGCACAAATGGGAAACATTTTCTTTTCTTCTCAAAAGTTCGAGGGAACTTGTGACCTTTTTATGGCATTCTGTTTGAACCAATTGAAATGAATTTAATGCCTCTTTAAAGTAATAAAATAAAAGCAACAAATTCAATTTTATTATAAATTTCTTCTGCAAGCGCACTTTGCGAAATAATCGTATCATCACCTGCTTTCAGTTCATTTATTTTTTCTTTAAAAAATAAAAAAAAAATACTAAATGAGATAATAACAATGAAACAGCAGCAAAAAAAAAAAAGAATGGATAAATAAATTAGAGGAAAAATGAACTCAAGTGTCTATAAAAATTAAACAAACGTCTACTTTTGTTAAAAAAAAGAGTATATAAACGAATCTATGGGCATGTATACACAACATGGAAATTTATATATGCACATACATTTGAACGTCCGTAGCAGAAGAAAAAAGTAATTTAAATGGAAAAAGCAATGAAAAACAAAATTTGCTGAATGGCATTAACTTTAAAAAACTAGTGTGTCAGAGCTTAATTGTAATTGTACGTACACACGTAGCAGTTAACACACAAATCCATATTGACTTTGTGGCAAATTGAGGATAAGCGATTCAATGTAAAAGGCCTTTAATCTAGAGATATGGCTTACCATATACTTCATTGTTCTGCAATCAGGATTACAACATGTATCTAATAAGCAAATACATGCATGTGTAATTCCGAATAATGTTATAACTGCCTGATATTAGATGAACGCATCGGATGTCAACACTGCACAAAGTTCGCAAAACTAAAGCATTTTTTCGTTGTCGTGAAGTATATGCTCGATCCGTAATCGTAAAGCGTGTGGAAAAGTTTAAGCTGTTGAAACAAAAGAAAAATCAGCTACACTGGGAATTCCACAGGGGATATTTTTCGTATTTTGCATGAAAGTGGCAAAGACTTTTTAAAGTCCACTTGACACAAGAAAAGTAAAGTTTCAAATGTTCAGCTATAAACATCTTATGGGCAGACCCATTAACACTATAGACTAGCAATACCATTTACAATCGCTATCTCACACAATCGTATGTTTTGTCAAATATTGTATGTCTGCTGAAAAGTAACTATAATATTACATACTAAAAATACAATTATGCCGTAAGAGTTTCTGCACCTAAAACGCCATTTTGCACAATTTTTTTTTTAAAGAAAATAATGACGTCTGATTTTTTATTTAGTATATGACAATACTGGCTCTTTCATTTAAAATCTACAACAGTCTATAGACTGAAACCTTTTATGTTTAATTTTTTGTTATATTTCATTGCAAATATACTGGTGATACCATTTCATGAAACAATGTTTCCTGCGATCAAAATTTCAAAAATTACATTGTTACCTTGTTTCTTTTACGTGCATCTGCAGCTCGATGAAAAATTGTCCATTGGATCTTTTGCGCAGACTCTGTAGAGAGGAAAAATTTTTCAACTTCTCGAATTATAAATCGCATTCCCTATTTGAATTGGCATGAGTGTATTTATATGCAAATAATACAAATAATACACATGCAATATTAAATTAAATAAACAATATGTGGAACGAAAAATCTAATAGGTTATTAATAATATAAAATGTTTATATAAAAATTCTTGTTAAATTTTTTCAGCCTTTACACATGCATGCATACAAATATTTGTTTCTACATGACCACACCAGGCCACACACACTCTGCAATATGTATGCATGTATTTCTCTACATGCCGGTACCTTAATTCAGGAGAGGCGTCTCTTCATGTACACTAAGTAACTCAAACAGAATATCATTTATAATTTTAAAACTACTCGTACAGAATATGGCGTATCGTACTTGTTTTGGCTCCTTCAAAAATTTTTTTTTCTAATAAATTAAATGTAACGCTAAATTCTGATGGTGTAAAAAAACAACACCAAAACTGGTAAAATTTAATAATTATTACATGTTACGACTATGCGAAGTCATCATGAACACATTACACGACTAGTCTAGTGTCGTTACTACTAAATACAAAATTTTTTTTCTTTATTATTAGCAAAAATATATTTTAGGCATTTGAAAACATGAAATAAACATACAAGAGCAATAAAAACGTAAGTTTTTCGCTTATAAATACACAAATGGACGTTTTGAAAAGATTACGATTTTTAGCCAAAAATGCAAAGCGTACCCCTTATCAAAAATCGAAAATTACTCCAAATCTCGAAAAAAAAATTTTTCTTTATTATTAGCAAAAATATATTTTAAGCATTTGAAAACATAAAATAAACATACAAGAGTAATAAAAACTCAAGTTTTTCATTCAAAAATACACAAACGGACGTTTTCAAAGAATGATGATTGAAAATAAATTAAATTTATTGAATTTATTGTTGTTGTTTATTTATAGAAACAACAACACTTTTTAGTGTGGGGGTGTCTTATTTAAATTTTAAGTGTGTAGGCACCTAATGAAAATCCCCTAAAATAGAAAAAAAATGCAAATCTTTCTGCAGAGCTTTTTACTAATCGATATTTAAATCCTTCCAATTTCTTTAGCACAGTTCCTTCAAAAGGTATAACTTTTGAAATCGTTTCTAAATTAAACAAAAGATATAAGAACATCGTTTATGTTTGCCACAAATTTTTTTTTGTTTCAAAAGGTTGAAATGGAAGATGAATTCGGCTAAGTTAACGGCTGTTATTCATAAATAACACAGCTTTCGAGCGTAAGATATTATTCTAATAGCAGACGGATGTTTAGCATGATGCCAACAACTACAATTGCTCCACTACTCGATAAATAATTCTATATGCAGAAAACTTAATATTCGACAATTTCCACAAGTGATTCTTGAGAAGCATGTGCATGTGCGCAATCGCAGAAAGAGCATTACGTTGCTCTGCAAACGATAAAATGCATGCCGTATTAAAATGTATATAAAATAATTAAAACAAAAGCAACTTTAAAAGTACGCAAACGAAATGCAGCAAAAAATAACACATTTAATCAGCTTGATATAATTGGATATAAGCTAGAAAATTGTTAGTTGACTTTAATTTATTATTTATGTACATTTAACAAAATGTTTATATAAAGAATTTAATACGCATATACTAAATAGAGATGCAATCGCGAGTAATTTTTCCTTGTAATTCATGAACAGTACAGACAAAAAAAAAACTCACTAACACTTACCAAATCGAAATAAAAAAAACTTGGATCATAAATGGATACTCCGTGCAGAGAATCTTATAGATTACGTTCTATCGTAAAAGGCTTTCGAATCCGGAAACTTATTTGGTGTTTCTACTACAACCCAAAGATAAAATTTGTTAAACGGGCAGGCGAACAAGTAAACAGAGAACGAAATTTAATGTGGGATACCTTTTCTAGAGGAAGTAGGATTTTTAGCGTTAAAAACTTTATAACGGGTATAAATGTCTAGACAAAATTAACTTCAGAGTCTAACAGGTGACTTTCTAAAAACTTCGCTTTTTCACTTAACTTTTCCAAACTGTCTTTGAGGAATATGAATTCTGTTAAGTTAATCATAAATCACAGAGAAATGATTATAAACATAATCGCAAACTCAGTGATTAGAAATCATTAATAACTTTTTCACTTAAGTTTTTCGTATTGATTATATTGATCTTTGGAATAAAAATCAATTTACGGAAGATAACATTGATTGTTGGGCGCTAAGCTGATATTACGTAAATATGCATGGCTATGAAACTTTAAAATATAATACAAATAATCAGAATGTTGCCCACAATGATGGAAAGGTCGAAGAGAAAATGATGGTAGAAAATTGCCAAACATAAAAGAAAATCTGGTATTTTTGGAAAGTGTTCTTTTCCTGCGATGGAATAAAATTAACTTGAATTAAAAATTAATTATGAATAAAATCAATTATTTTACTTCCTTTCTTGATTTTTACTAGTTCTGATAAAACTATGAGAAATTTCTTCTATAAAAAAAATATAAAATTTTCCGAAAGTTAACACTGATAAAGAAATTATTTAAATAAAGATTTCCAGTTTTAAGTGTAATTAAACAAAACAAATAGCCTTCACAAGTGCAGTTACAAAACAGAAATATGAAGATTAAAAATTAATTAATGTGTAAACATTAAATACTTTTCTAATCAGTAATATTTTTGTAATGTGATTTGAAATTACGCTTAGAGCACATTTTATTTAATATATTGATATTAAGAAACCATTAAATCAAAGACCTCATTAACCTCAATGTCTAGTTTTATTTTATTTATTTATTTTATTTTTTTTTAATATTATTCTGAAACCTCGAATAAATGCATAAATGGCATTTTATAAATAGAACATTTGTCATAGAAAAACCGCCTGATGGGGAAAAATAATATTTCTGTGACGTATATATTTCAAATAGATTTTTTTTTAAAACAATAAATTTAAGATTGTAATCGAAATGAATAAATGAGCTGAACAATTCTAAAAATTATTTTTCACTAATGCGTGCAGTACATGCAGCACGTACTGAGTAAGTTATGATTCACTTGTTAAACTTGGGCTGGTAGCGCATGCCTAAATGCAATATTTATTTAGCTGATTTTGAGATAAAATGTTCATTTTGTTTTTATTAAAATAATACAATAAATAATAAAATTATCCTCTAAGAAGTGTAAAAATGTAAAAATGTAAAAATGCATTTAAATATTAAAAATTAATCAAGATTTAATTGTTATCGTTTATTACAGTCGCAAGTTAATATTGTTAACTTATTGCTCCTCTAACAAATTTTAGATAAATATTCTATTAACAAAGTTTCAAAACAACACATCAGTAGAAATACGGTAACGAAAACTACTTATCAGTAGATAAAAATGGAAAGAATGGATGGATACTTTGCTTTGAGCTGCTGCTGTATTGGTTGAGGGAAAGAAAACTCGATATTCATTTGGTTTTTTTCTATTCTTGCTATTATTAGTACATATTTCCACTATATAGATATATGTATATATATATGTATGTATATATAAACAAATAGATACTCATAATTCTTTTTCAAATTCTAGAACTGACATTAAATATTTTTTATTTAATATATTGATTATTTAAATGCACTATTTAAATTATCAAACTAAATAATTTTTTTTAATTAATTCCGGTAGTTACCTGACTTTGATGTCATAACCAAACCAAATCAATCTATTAAAATCTATTAATTTTACCTTATTCTAGGAATGCAGGTTTCTTGGAGTGGCCCTAAGTGTTTAAAATTACTTTCTAAACTTGTGCGTTAAAAACACTGAAAAACAAAGTTTGTCATAAACTTTTCTGTATTAAAAAGTCTTAACTGGAAATAGCAAATACAAAAAAAAATTTTTTAAAAGGGGCTGAATTTTTTTTTTAGTTTACAAGGCGAATTTATGCTAGACATGAAATTTACATTTTGTAAATTTAAAAAAAATTAAAAATTATTGCCAGTTCTTATTTTTAAAATTATTCCATAAATAATCAATATTATTTGGCCTCTCTGTTTAGTTTTTAATTGAGTTTTTAGGCTTGCGCTGATTTTTTTACATCTTTGTTTTTAATTTTTTATTGAGGTTCGTTGCATTAGGAAATATGTAAATCAAGGGAATATGGTCTACTCTCCCTGTCAAGTACTTTTGCACCTAACAAACAAAAATGCATGCATACATACACATATACTATTTAAATTCTGAAATCACATACACATCCTAGCACAATTCATAGTTATATATATGTAGATTGAAATAAATAAGCGATCGTAACGGCATGATTACAAAAACTACAAAAAAATGTTATGGTCCCCTTTTAATAGATTTAAAAATTTGCTGCTTCAATAGAAAATGCCATCGTGATGTTTAGATAAAAACTTATTTTTAAGGAGAAGCTGATGCTTGAACACCACGATGATGACACAATTATGCATACACACATACATCTCTTGTTCGAGGCATAAGTTGGAAATAAAAATTTACAAAAAAAAATATGGTGTCAATTGATTAAGTCTTTTTCTGTACGAATGCCCAAACCCCAAAGTTGATCTTGTGACATTTTAATCAAAAGATGACCTTGATCGCTTAAATAAGAAAAGTATAACTAAATGTAATGGGATGCGATATTACTCACCGACAAAGGCTTTTAATTCGTAGTCTACACCACAAGACTTTCCCGTATCTCCTGGAGCAGGTTGTAACGAAACTGATGCTGGACAGCAGGGAGGAACTTCAAAGTAAAATGGATATGCATTAGGCCCTAACTTTTTTATCAGCCTCTCTTGCAGCCTGGTTAATGGTCTTTCCGTTGGGGGAGGCGGATATATTTGATCATGGGCCAAATACAAATCTTTGCGGAATGTCAGACCTAATACGTCTAGATCTTCTCGGCCATATCTAAATGCAGCTAATACCTGACCAAAGACTTTACGATCCTTGACATATTCAGGATCTATAAAAACTACGCCATCAATAGGATCTACATGAGTGCAGTGATCCACAAAATCACGTTTCCCAAGATATACAGTTATTTTACCATTGGAGGAGCTCTTCTTGAATACTCTTGTTGCTTGACGTCTAGAGCTGGCATCTGCATCAGCATTTGCAGCACCACCACCACCAGCCTCATCATTGGCGGAAGAAGGGCGTATACCAGAACCATTAGCACTATTAGTACTACTATTGACACCATCTCCAACTCCATTATTACTGGACAGATTATTCATTATGTTTCCAATATTTTACTTTTTATAGACACAAACTCAATGCCCTTTTTATTTTCTTTTAGATAAAAAATTTATTTTATTTCTTAAAATGTATACAGCCGTTAACTTCTATATTTTTTTCTTTCGCCCAATATTTTTTCATTCACTTATTAAAGAAAACTTTTCTTATTATTTATAATATGTCGAATTGATTACTTTTTAGTAAATTTATAATTTCCTTAAAATTTTTGTTTAGTTATTTTCATATTCACACAACTTTTTGCTTAAATATTTGTACAGATTTTCGTATAAAAATTTAATAAGTAATTAAACTTCCTCCACAATGAAAACTGCGTATCGCTTCATATAAAAATGACAAACTAAACGTCACTTCTTTAGGCGACTGACGTTTTTTTATGTATACTGCGAAAACGTCATCGGTTGCAAGATTATGGCATCACTACAGGATTTACGAGCTGTCATTGTAAAATAGCGATTTTACAAACAAAAAAAATTTTGTTTTTATTTTGGAAATATTGTAATAGTCATTTCTGTAATATTATTACAGTTTTTGTAACAAAACTAAATTATGAGTACAATTTACGTATTTTATGAATTTTTACTTCCGATTATGCATACATCCACTTATTTAAATGTACATACTATGCTTTGAGCATAACGCTCGTTTTCTTTGAGTGTACAGGAATTTCCCTCTATTGTCGAACTTCTGGGTGGGGAACGTTAAGTCCTATAGACTTCATTAAAAAAAATTGTCGACATCCTTAAGTATTTTTAAAAAATCGTCAATTAAAATGTAAATTTACAATTATTCAATTTTTTTTCTATTTTAACTGTTTTATACCAATAAGCATAATAAATTGTTAAACCGTATTAACTATACTTTTAACAAATGTAGGCATATGCATTAATTTATATGTATACATATATATATGCATATATGTATGCACATATTTGTATATAACTTGGTGAAAACCATTGATATTAAAAAAGTAGTTAATAAAACTTAAAATGAAATCAGAATTTATATTGTTATTTTGAAAACCGATAATTTTTAGGAAAAAAATTTGTTAGAAACAGATTTGTGTTATAGAAACATTTTATGAAATAAAGATAAGAATTTAAAATTTTTAACAAACTCTTTTAACAAAGATCTCTGTTCCAGAAGTTTGACTTATTAAATTTTAAATAGAATCTTTTCTAAAAGTTGGCGAACTTTTACTTTATTTATATTCAGCTGAATAAATAAATAAATCTACATCTCCCTATAAATGGGGTAAAATCATTACATTGGAAAATATACATTTTTTCATTTCGGATTTTTTTTTTCCCAAAATTCTGTAAAGTTTGTTTCCTTTCCTTAAAAAATATTTCTAAAACCTAAAATTTGTAATCCCATAAAGAATGAGTTGTTGTTTTCATTTAGTCGTACACAAAAAAAATGCAATAGCAAAAAAAGTTGCCATATATGTTAAATTCAGGAAAATCGTAATTTTTGCTCCTAAAATCGTCGGTAGTGTATTTTGACGATAACAATTGGCAAAATATAGCGAAATAATCAATTCTGGCAACATTAAAAGTAGGTATTATTTTCAATAGTTTGCAGCACTGGGTTCTCATTCATTTCTCTACATTATTTGAAACTTTAAAGTCCATTACGGAAATTTATATTCCTCGTAATAGCACGTGTTTGTTCATACACCTAAAATTTTTTTTTTTTTGTTGAATTTCTATAAAACGGTTAATATATTCAAACAATATGAAGAGAAAACAAGTGAATGCATCATCTAAAGTTGCAAAGCAAGCCAAAGTTACGAAAAAAGCAAAAGTAGTTGAAGAGTGTGTGGAGGAACAGAAAGTCCCCGTAGAAAAAATTGTGGAAAAAAAATCAAAGAAAGTTGCTAAAGCCAAAATAGTTGTGGAGGAGCCTGAACAAGATGAATATGTGTCAGAACAAGAAATGGAAGACTATGAAGGTAATAGGACTACAAAAACGTATCAAACGTTTTTGAAAAAAAGAAGCACTACATCATTTATAAAAGCGTTTTTGTAAAAACTAATGGAATGCATTGAAAATTTTGTTTCAAAATTTCTTTTTTTTTAAGAAGTTGTGTTGACTTTTGCTTAGCAAATGATCAGGAAATCTTGTTTTTCGGTGCAGCACATAAATTTTGGCGCACGTGCTCTGAACCTTTAAAATATAAATACTTCTGCACGTGTACAGTTTTAACTCAATGTAATTCACAGTGTAATAGGTTTTCTTTCCGAGGAAAAATCTTTCTCGAAAGTACTTTTACAAATACAATAATTTTGCGCTTTTTTTCGGATTTCTATATTAATGTATATAAATACAATTTTTTTTTTTATTTTGTATCAGACGAAGATGACGAAAACAGTAGCGATGCGGAAGACGAGATTGAGGAAGAGCTGAATGAAAACGAGAGTGAAGACGAGAGTGAGAAGGTAGCATCAGAGAAGGAAGCATCAGAGAAGGAAACCAAATCATCAAAAGTAAAAAGTGGTCCCATTCCTCCAACTACACCACCTACTCAAGTTATACAAATTGGCGGTTTACCCCTCAGTAAGTATCTCAAATGTTGCGACATTATCGATATTTGAGCAAATATTACATTTATTTTTTGTATCTAGTAAATCAATATTCATAGAGCCATATTAAATGCTCGACTAGCTTTTAAGCCGGTTAACAAGAAGACATGTAATATATATTTATATATATATTTTACGTAAATTATATCGGAGCATATAATCATTTGAGCAACTTCTGTAAACTATTGCAAATTTCATAATTATAAATGTTTTTCATAAAAGAAAAATGCGGAAAATTTGTAGGCGTGTTTTGCGTCATAATTCTTGGAAAATATAACTGTTAAAACAATTTGAGAAAACTTTAATTTCTAATTGTAATTTTATTCTATTTCTAAATTTGTATGATTATTTTACGGTTTTAAGCACATGGTGTTCATGATTTAATTCTCTATATGATGACTTAAATAGCAATATCACAAAGATGCCACGTAATTTGATACTAATCAGAAGATTATAACCAAGTGAGTTCCGTATTGTACGGAAATGTGTAATGGGATGTATGAAAAATTTTATTTAATTATTTCCATCTTAATATTAAAAGTACAATTAGAAGAAAATTTCTTTGGATATTTCCATATGGAGACACATTAAAATAAAATTAAGAATCCAAATCTTGAGGTAAAATAATTTATTGCTTTTTAAAACATCTAAGGGGATGAATTTTTTGATATGAAGGCTTAGTGCTATAAGTGCAGTTAACTTTCATAAGAAAAATGGGAAAAGCTTTAGGAAGACATGATAGTAGTTCCTTTTTTTTTTTTTTTTTTTTTTTTTTTTTTTTTTTTTTTTTTTTTTTTTCCTAAAAAATTATAGAAATTTAAACAAATTTACAAATATTTTTTATAGAAGTAAAGCAGAAGGATATTATTGAGGCTTTTAATAAATATGGAGAAATTGAAAAGGTACACGTAATTAATACAATGTTTGGCAAAGCCGCTAAAATTGCCTTTAAAAGCGAAGAAGCAGCCCTTGCAGCCTTAAAAGATCATCAAAAAGTAAAAGTTAAGGACAATTTTGTTTCAATCGCAATGAGGAAGGATAACACATTTAATCCCTCTTTATATCGTGATCGTAGTGTTTATGTGAAGAACTTTAAGCCAACAACTACTGAGGAGCAATTGAGAAAACATTTCAAATCTTGCGGTGAAATTGAACATGTTAAACTTATAAATAAGTTCAGTGCAACATTTTGCTATATTACCTTTACGGATGCGTCATCTATTGCGGCTGCTCTGAAATTGCACAACTCAATATTAAATGAAGCCAACATCAAAGTAAATGTTGATGTCGTCGTTAGAGAAGCAAACGTATATGATGATTCTCGTACAATTATATTGAGAAACAAACAAAATCTGGAAAACATTTGTGTTAAAAAAATTGAGGGAATATTCGCCAAATGCGGCGAAATAAATTTTATAGATGTAGTGTGTAAAAAAAATGTTTTAGCATTTGTAACATTTACAACTGAAGACGGTGCAAAAAAAGGATTGAAAATGAATGGGAAAACTGTAGAGGGTCTTGAGTTGGAAACGGAGAAGTACTCGTCGCTCAAGAAATGGACCACCGTTCATATTCTTAATTTGCCCAAAGGTAATTTGTTTTCCTCTATATATTTACAATTCTAAAAATTTTCATATGAATGTTTTTAAATATGTTTTATAGATTGCACTGAAGAGGAATTAAGCAACCTTTTTTCCAAAGCTGGTGAAATTGCAAAAATTATGATAAAGCCAAATTATGCTATTATTCGATTTAGTGATAGCGATGGTTATTGCAAATCATTTTTGTTAAATGAAAGCTTCCTCAGGGGGGAGATTATATTTGTCGAACCTCATTCAGCACGAAAAAATAAGATTATTAGGCACAAGCAGTTACAAAGAAGGGGGCCTGCAGTACGTCATGAAAGAAACAGCAGTGCATATAAAGCTAAGAAACATCAAAAAAAATTTTTTGGTTAAATTCGCCTATCTTAAGTTTTTACAAAAATAAATTTAAACTAAAAGAAATAAACAAATAAAAAAAAACTTTACATTTTTTGCAACAATCTTCACAAATTGATTAAATCATATATAGCACTACAGTAATTTCCGCTTAAATTTTCTTTTGAAAAATTAACGGTTTGTGCAGCTCCTAAAAGCGAGATCTCTGACCTATTGTTCTATGATATGACTTACCAACTCTATATATTTTTTTTTTTATTAAAATGGTTATTTGCATTTGAACGCATGTGTTGTATCTACTATGTGTATACCAATTGTATAGCAGATAAAAATGTATCCTGTTGCAGTGCTATATCTTATAGATATAGCAGTGTAATAGAACATAATTAATGTTGCAGATGCATTAAAAAATTATTTCCTAGCGACCCAAAAATATTTGCGCACGGTGTAGCTTATAAGAATATTCTATGGGTCTAGTCTGCACTTTGATATATTGCGGTATAAGTATTGTTCTTTTTTTAGAGATATGTTTTATAATTTACTACTGGACGCGACCAACTTTGCCTCGCCCCCATTTTAAACATTCATACAAACAGTAATAATCAACACAAATTTGAAATTTACAATGTGATTTATTTGAATGAAATCAGTATAGTGATTTAATGAACAATGTTTTTCGATTTGTTTTCCGGCGCAAATACAAATAACAAAGACGGTTTCCCAACATGCCAATATATAACTGACAGTGTGAAAACCAGCAAAATTCGTGATTCATCTTACAGACTTAGCGATTATCCTTCTGATTTATTGATTGTCACCGCAAATGCCAATCGAACGACTAACTGAATCCGCTTAAATTGGAATGATGGGAACTGCAATTTTCCATGTTTTATACCAAGAAGTTTCATAAAATTTTTCCCATTTGGAAAAATGGAGATTTTTCCAAAAAATTTTCTTCCGTAAAAACCAAGTACTAACACAAAAATGTTGCTTAAATCAGGTCAGCCATTCCAATCTTATGAATTACTATAAATTTTTTATATATATAGATCATTATCTGTTCTTTTATTTACGCTTAGTTAAAACGAAACCAAAGAGTGGATGAAGTAAGTTTAGCTCTGGCTGCGATGAGGATAAGGAGTAATCAACAATTAAACAAACTGTGATCTTCCTATTCCAATTTTTTTCACATTTTTTCATCCCCAACAGTTGTTAACGTTTTAAAAAATGTTTTTCTATAAAATTGTAACTCGTAAATACTATCATAAATATCTTCTAAAGAGCGATGCTTAAATCTTTTGTTTTGTATACAACTTAAAATTGGTGGGTTCCATCGTTTCGCCAATTCTTTTATAGTAGATACATCAATAATGCGATAATGCATGTAATCATCTACAGATGGCATCCACTTTCGCAAAAACAGCCTGGAAAAAGAATTGATTCATACAGTTACTGTATAATAACTAAGTAATGAGTGCTTACCTGTCCATATAAACTGAACTACCCGCCAAAGGGCATTTACCTTTAGGTATGTGATTTTTTAAAAACTCCAATACCAGCTGTTCACATTTATCATTTGTTATTTTAGATTTCAGACAATTCTGCACCAAACCACTTTCGTAATGATTTTTCATGCACCAATCATTCATATGGAGAAAAACATCTTCGGGGTGATTGATACACAAAGATGGTCCTTCAACTTTTACTACTAAATTTTCATCTGTTATTATACATGATAATTCTAAAATTTTGTCTTTATCTACATCTAGTCCCGTCATTTCCAGGTCCATCCAGACAATGTCATTGCAATAGTCGTGATTTGATGTCATTTTTTGCACTCCACTTGAAAAATTGTTTAAAAACGTTTTGAATAATGTTTTACGTTGGAATTGAAATATTTTATTAACAGTAAATAATTTATTTAAAACACAAATCATAATTTGAATAATTAAAATTGCATTGCGTTCGCGATCTAATGGAGAATTAATTATCAGCTGGCTTCATAAGACTTTTGTGTTAAATTCGTAATGCTTGGGTTGTCAAAAAGCACGTGGCTGTAAATATGCAGCCCCGTTCTAATACCACAATAATTTTAAATCACGGAAACAATTTCTGGTGCACTATTTTAAATTAACAAGAAAACATAATACAAAAATTATATTATCTATATTATATCGAAATATATACTCACCTCGATTATCTAATTTTCAAATAAATGTTTTTCTTCTTTTAATTTATTTTTTGTATATGTTTTCTTCTAACTTCAATAAAAAACGTTCTGTCAAAATCAGATTTTCTAATTGCAAAGGGCTGCCGCCGCGTTTTTGCAGTATACTTCATACAAAATTTATGAGCATGAGAACTTTTGACAGCTAAAAACCCGTAGAAATATCATTAATTTTGTAATTTATTTTGCTTAAAATATAAAGATATTGTATAAAAAAGTAAAAACTACATTATACATATAAAATACTTAACAGGTTTCTTATTAAAGCAATAATAATTATATGATATAAATAATAATGAAATATGTCAAAATCAGTGGTTTCAAATCGGTAGTCTAATCTTTTAGCGGACTGGTTTGAAATCACGAGATTATTAAAATTTCGTGGGAAGTGAAACAAAAGAAAAAGGCAAATAAACACAATATTAAGGTGAGTTTGAAGAAAAAGTGATTTTGACAAACTCACTTTCTAATCTAATCTAATACTAATTAATAACTAATTGATTAATTAGATTCTAATTTTCCAAAAAAAATTGCTCATTTATGTTTTTAAATTAAGCCTCGTCTAGTGAACGTTGGAGATTAGGAATTCAATTAAAGCCAATAGAAAACGACATTAAGGTACAGGTCAACAAACGCGTCCAGGCGGACACAGAAAAAATAAAATATCTATTCAAAAAGTGAACGGATATATAAATACGTATGTATATAAGTATTACAAGTTAGACAAAGTTGCAAGAAAGAGCAACTATTTTTATGTAGGTATGATCTCTTTTATGGGGTAATATGGTGAGTATTCAAAACTTTAGTTAATACTAGATTTGTTCTTCAAATTTCACGTCATCTGTACCGAATATGTGCGACAGTAGAACAATGCAAACTTAAATACATACATATATATTTTTTCTTTTTAATTTTATTCCCTTTAATTAGTTTTACCTAATTGCATTCGCTCGCAGTTGGATATAAATATAGTAAAATTTAAATTTGTAAATATTTTGTTTAGAAAATATTTTTCCTTTTCTTATTGCATTTACAACAACCGCTAGTTATAATTTATAGTCAGTATTTTATTGAATAGCAAACCGAATAAAATTTATTTGGTTAGTTTTCAGATACGTTGGTTAAGAATTAGTGAATGTGACAGCCAGAGTAATTTTTTAAACCGATGTGGCAAGGAGAAAAAAGTAATTTATTTTGCAACTGTTAATCAAAACTGTTTTACATTTATGATATACTTAGCATTTTGTAAAATAAAATTTAATCAAATCTGATAATTTCGTGTTATAAAGAAATAGGGGGAATAAAAAAAGGCAATAACTATTGATAATAGTTTGAACAGTAGTTTTATAATATAAATATAAAAAGAAATATAATTAAGGAATAAACGACAACTGCCACACACGGGAGCTTTGAAATAGAAATATTCTAATTATTTTTTCTCATTATTTTAAACAGAAAAAAAAGAATGAGTTCAGAGCAGCCCAGCACCAGTACATCTAAAGAATCCTTTGATGTTTTCTACACAGAAGTAAGTAATAGGCTGGAATCAAAAGAAATCTCAGCTCTTTTTTTCAATGTCGTTTATTTAAAGAGCGAAACCCATATGTAAACAAACAAACGAAAACTTAAATAGACACAAAATTGCATTGTGTGATCATAATTAGGTTTAGAATTGAATTTGTTGTAAATTAAAAGATATTTTGCCGTATTCACAGGTTAAAGAAATTGAAAAACGTGATTCCGTACTAACATCTACTCAACAAATTGATCGTTTACTTCGTCCAGGTTCAACGTATTTTAATCTCAACCCATTCGAGGTGTTACAAATTGAACCGGAAGCCACTGTCGAACAAATCAAGAAACGCTATCGCCAATTGTCAATATTAGTGCACCCGGACAAAAATCAAGATGATAAGGATCGCGCACAAAAAGCGTTTGACATTATAAATCGATCTTGGAAGATTTTGGAAAATGATTTAGGTCGCAAAAAATGCTTGGACGTGTATGAGGAAGCTAAAGAGAGAACCGACCATATGGTATAATTTAAAAAAAGTGCAATGAATACCAAACATTTAAATAAATATTATATTTGTTGTAGATAGCGGAAAAGCGCAAAAAGATAAAAAAAGAAAAACGTTGTTTTGAAACCATACCAGAAGATGATCCCGCCAAATATAAGCATGCAATTTACGTTATGGTGATGAAATTGTTTGCTGACATGGAGCGAAGACGTCAACAGTTAGATCAGCGTGACCAAGAAGAACGTAAACGTAAAAGAGAGGCAGAAATCGACGAAGAAGAAAGACGCCAGGCGGACAAAGAGTGGCAGAAAAATTTTGAAGATTCTCGTCAAAATCGCGTGAACAGTTGGCATGATTTTCAATCGGGGAAATCAGCGAAAAAAGCTAAAAAACAAAAACGCATGCATGGCATGATGATGCCCCCAAAATTTAAGCCTGAAACTCGTTAAATGGCGAACTATTATGTCTAAGTTAAGTTCATTTTAAAATCACCTGACTACGAACACACAAAAGTTCTATTCGCAAGATATCAATTATTAAAGCAAAAGGTAATTCACACCATTTTTATGGTAGATTGCAGTTGATTTGTGAACAAAAATAAATTCGATATTTTGGAATATACATATATAAGAAATATACAGACAAAAAAAATCTTTAATATACAAATTGATTTAAAACTTGAGTTTTAAATGTTAATTCTTATAATCACTGATAAAATATATTGGGGAAAAATTTTATATAATAATTTTTACTTAAAAGAAAAATTACTTTTACTTGAAGAAAAATAAAAATATCGAAAACTTTAACAGTAATTTTTAAAAAATATTTTATAATATTTTAAAATGTTGTATACAAACTTGCAGTAAATACAATATCTCGTTTAATAGCATTTGAAGCCTCCTCCATTTTGCATTGTAAATCTGGATTACCAATACGAATGGCGGCAGTTTTTACATCACGTATTGTTTCATCCAACTGCTGAATGCAACGAACGATAATGCCTTCTTGAATTTCAGTAAGCTTCATTATTTCAGCAAATGGCTAATAAAAAATTTTAAAATTTGTCATAAAATAACTCGATATGTCGCTGGTTAAAAATATAATAACCTTATTTCGGGCCCATTCGTAAACGACTTGTAGTAAACCAAAATTTAGGCGCTCTTCGGATTCTATTACTGCTTGGTGCCGTAACTCTTCAGCTAAAATATTATCATTGATTTGTTCGAATTCTTTCACGCACTGTTGAGAAAAATTATGTAAATTTTAATTTTTTTTCTTATATTTTTTACATGAGCACCTTTTTTAGTTTCTCAGGAATAATGGGGTCCTTTTGAACTTTAGCTTGGAATACTAAACCAGACAATAACGCTGCTATTTCTGCTGGTTCAAGATCATTAAATATATTGCAAAGTATTAACTCTGTTATTAACAGTTCATTTTGCCCCATCTCGCATGCCACCTTGCCTTTAAGAGTTACTAAATAGAAAATTATAGCTTAATTTGACTTTATATCTTAACAAATATTTAAAAATCACCCTCATTCAATTCATCAATGTATTTTAATGCTCTTAAAACTTCCAGTTTGTTACAGTAGTCCGGATACAATGAAAGATTTTTCGTAGAACTTTTAAATTTCAACTCTTCAATACGTTGCTCTAGATGTTTGCGTTCATAAACAATGGCAAATTCTTTTTCAAACCCAGCTATATTAGTATGTGGCAATACCTCTTGTAATTGTCGCCATAGATTATCTAAATGACGTATTTGTGTCATATCCGTATCGGTATTCCAAGTGATTTCTTTTGACAAATTCATAAATGACAAGCTTTCTACATTTTCCATATAAGTTTCATTAATTCGATGTAGTTCCGAAACTACCTTCAGCACAGTTGCACTTGGTGGAGAATCTTTAAAGCGTTCAATCTGTCGTTGTTCCCAGTTACGTATAATAATGTCAACATCCACTTTCAATGAAGATTTTGTGATTTGGACAAAATCAGTTGCTTTTAAATCAAGTATTGTATGCCCTCCAATACCTTCTGGTTGAAAAAATTTATATTGCGGGCTGAGAGACACCATTTTATAGTACATATCTCCCCTTTGAAGATCCTCCTTTATGTAGAGAATTCAAATTATTAATGTAATTTGAAAATGGTTTGTGCTTGAAGTATAAGCATAATATAATAAATAATAACGTAAACAAGATTTAATTGTACAATTATCGTTATTCCACAAATAAGTGTATCAGTTGCCTTTTTCAAAATTTATAATATAAAAACGTCCACTTTGGGAGTGCGTATTCTTATAATTTATAGATATATATAATACCTTATTATCTGCTTTTAGTTGATGATCTAATACCAAAAAACGATATACAGTATCCTTGCCCACAGTAGATTTAACTGATAACAATGCACCCAATTTATTATGTTTGCCTTGGGTTACAATAACAATACGTCCTACTTTCAGTTCCTTTGCAAATTTACCCTGATCTAATAATGATTTCTATCAAATTGTTGCAATTAAACACGGTAATTTCGAAAATGAAAATTTCATGAAATTCTTACCACAAGTCTTTGTTTCTCAGTTATATATTCCAAGGCTAAATCGTACAACTTGGAAAGTGGTTGCAAATGTTCTCCTAAAGCAGGCATTTCAGAAAATTTATTCTGAGCTAATTCTAGTTGTTTCTGCTGAGCTGGCAATTGCAGTTTTTGATTAAACTCTTTGAAAGAGTATTTCATAATGTCCTCCACCTGAATGCTTTCTATACGTAAACAAGTTAATATAACGGCATAACGCAAGATAAATTGAGATTCTAATTTTTCCGGTTTTCCCAAAATCATTGACCGTAATTCTTGTATAGGAGGGACATTGGATTTACACAGCAGGATAACACAGCCATTTTTATCATGGCCTCTGCGACCGGCTCGGCCAGCCATTTGTATATATTCACCAGGTTTAAGATTGCGACCCTCTAAACCATCGAATTTCCGATGAGAATCGAATATAACTGTTCGAGCAGGCATATTTACACCCATAGCGAAAGTTTCAGTAGCAAAAAGGAGTTTTACTAGACCAGATTGAAATAACATTTCTACAATTTCCTTCAGTATTGGTAAAATTCCACTATGATGCACACCAATACCACGTCCCAAAGAATCTTTCATTGTTAAAACTTGCGGTAAGACGCGATCTGGTGGCTTCAGTTTAGACAAACATTGTTGAAAGAATATTTCAACGGAGCCTTTTTCACGTGCGGTATTTAAATCAATAGATTGAAGAGCCTTACAAATAAAAATATTGAACACATAATAATAAAACTGTTTCATTAATACCTTTATACTTACCAAGGCATTTCTATCACAACGATTTCTTGACAAAGTAAATGCTACCACCGGTAATTTGTCATTGCGTTTAAGAAAATCAATTAAGCCAATCCACATGTTTTGGTCTTGTTTTGGTGCAGTCACTTGGTTTTTAGAACGGAATGTGCCGCCAATTCTCTTACTTTTACTTTGCATAGCTTCTTTCCTCTCCACAGCTTTATCATAGCCATCCTGCAGGAAATTACCATTTTCGTTGACTAACAGAAAAATATCATCTTTGCTTTTTCCTCCAGACCCAGTGTATAAATAATGCATTAGAGGCACAGGGCGTTTTAAAGTACTTATAACATAAACCTTACGCTTCTTTGTACTACCTACCCAGTTAGCCAATTCCATTGTATTTGGAACAGTAGCTGACAACATTATGATATTAACATGGTCTGGTAGGAGTATAATAACTTCTTCCCAGACATGCCCCCTTTCTGTATCATTAATGTAGTGAACCTCATCAAATATGACATACTCAAGATCACGTGTTATATCACTGCCGCAATAAAGAAGAGATCTCAAAATTTCTGTAGTCATTATTAGACATGTGGCAGTAGGATCAATTTGAAGATCTCCTGTTATGAGACCGACATCTTTAAAAGTTTTTTTAAAGTCACGGTATTTTTGATTGGATAAGGCCTTAATGGGTGAAGTATAGATAGTACGTGTTAAATCTCTTTGCGACAAAGCTATCGCATATTCAGCCACAACGGTTTTACCAGCAGAAGTATGAGCTGCAACAAAAACATATTGTCTTTGTTCTAGTTTTAATATGGCTTGTTTTTGAAAAGTATCCAAATCGAAGGGATATGTCATGGCGGGACAAGGTATTTTTTTATTAAAGTCGTTAATTGGTTGAGATATGTCTACCATTTCTGCCCACTCAGTTCGCAGATTTACATCTCTGGTAGTAGAAATCTCCAAAACTGGTTTCTGTTCAATCGTTATATGTTCATCAATATCCTTAAATTCATCATTCTGCTGATTGTTATCAGATATGAATTCTGCCTTTTTATTTGTCTCGTCATTTTTAGTTATCTTTAACCATTCTCGAACATCTAAGTCATTTTCTAAATTTTCTAGTAAATTTATACCGTATTCAGGAATAGATTTGGAAATTTCATTTTTATAGTTCAATTTTTCGTTAAAATTGAAACCGTTTTTAAAACCTGGAGGTATTGTTAGCAAATCTCCAACAATTTCAAAACCCTGCATAGATAAACCATGTATTTCCTTATGCGGTTGATCTAATCCCCCAGGCCAAAACGGAAAATTCGTAGATGATCCCCTAATCATTTCTTGCAACAAGATAGGTTCACGTTTCATTGATGTGGAGTTATTGGCATTTGCTCCTACGTCTTCAATGTCTACCTCAACAAAACCAGTAATTTTTCCAGTACTCAAGTCCCTTTCTGTAACCAATTTAGTGCTTGCTGGTCCTGACGGTAAATGTATCAAACGCATTTCATTGCATTTACGAGGTATTAAGCAAGGCAATGGGTCATGTATGGATAATTCCGGCTTGAAAATATAGTTTTGTAATGTTCTAATATTATCATCTCCTAGAGTAGTCATTGTTCTTTCAACCACAGGATATTAGTCTATGCTCTGAACTTTCGTCACCAGCTATTGTTTACTATTATCCTTCTCCTTGTTTGTTGACTTTTATAGTTGGTATTTCGCGGTAAAATCATATAACTGGTAGATCAATACGATTATTGATATTTTAAGTTCCTATTTCTGTCACAGGGCAGATCGTTGTCAAACGACGATTGACGTTGTCAAACGACTACAAACAATTATACGGAATTAAGAGAACTCAATAGAAAGAGTTTATACTTAGCTGTTCTCTCAAAGTTACTTTGCATTTTTTAGATAATTTGTCGTGTAATTACTCGAAATTGAGTATAAGAAAGTTGAATTTTACGTCGTTGTCGTTTTTTGCCACAATTAAAAGAGTCCAAATATTTTGTTTCTGTAAAGTAGCTTTACAGTCAAATAAACGTAATTATGCAACACACATAAAAAAAATTTGACAGTTTTGCTGCAACATATAGTCATTAATTGTTGGATTAAAAGAATTATATTAATTTTCGTAGTGTCTTCGAAAACACTTTTAAATCATCCGCACTGATGCTGCCACCTAGTACTTATTTCGCTTTGGATGTGGCATCATCCCAGTTCTTGTTTTTTCTACATTTCTTCACATATATATTGGAAAGGAGTACCAAACATTAGGGGCTGTGATTATAGCCTGTGAAGATATTTTGAACCTATCGAGAAGGGAAATTCTACAAATCAACATGTCATTAAATGTGCTTATACGTAATGGATTAAAATTCAACAGTAAGTTAAGGGCAATAATCTTTAAGGAAAAAAATTATGGGAATATTTGTTGAATTTATTATATAACAAATGGCATCTGAAGATAATTAAGAACTGTTGTTTGTAGAGACCGCTGGTTTGTTGAAATCCTCTAGATGTACACCTCTAAATACATACGCCACATTTGTCTCGGCCCAACGTAATTTTTTAAGTAAGCCGTTGAATATGGCAGAAATTTCAACCGTTAGTATTATCTGAATGTTTGTATATATTTATATCAAGTGTTACATATGTAAACATTACTTTAATACAGAAACCCCTTACACGTAATATTACACTCAGTGGACCACGAATGTCAGCAGAAGGTGGTAGCCATACGGCTTTGTGGACTATCGAACGAGCTGTTTCCGCATCACTTTTGGCTGTTATTCCAGCGGCATTTTTAATGCCTTCCCAAACAATGGATGCCTTATTAGCAGTATCTTTGGTTTTGCATAATCATTGGTAAAAATAAATTTTTTTGTTTATATACTTTTAAAATTATTTGATGATTTTTTCTTAGGGGTATTGAAGCAATGGTTACCGATTATGTTCGTCCCGCTATTGTTGGTAATGTTGTACCTAAAGTGGCTCACGCTGGCTTATTACTGATTTCTATAGCTACTTTAGGTGGTCTGTTCTATATGATCTACAATGACATTGGTATTGCCAAATCTGTAAAGAAGTTGTGGACCGTGAAGGGTGTTTAAGAAAATTATTTGTAAGAAAATATTTTGAAAATTTTTGGAGCATTTCCTTTGTGCAGTCATTAAAATACATTTTCAAATAAAACAGCAACTTTCAATCTCCTTCCATAATAAGCTAATAAAATGACAGCTTTTTTTTATTGGCGGAACTACGTTCCTCATTCTGTATATAATTTTTGACAGCTAAAAATTAGTAAAATTAATTGCAGAAGGTGTGGATGATAACAATTTGCTGTCTAAGTCAGCAGGCCAATAAAAACATAGAAATGAAATCTTATTAGTGTCACAAGGTATCGTTCAATTCCATTAGGACAAAATCATGGGATCACTTGATTTTTGTGTAAATAATACACATGAATTTAAATTTACAGGCTGTGGTTCGTTTTTGTTTATTTTTTATTTCAAAAAGGAATAATTTCCTTATTCTGCTAAATTTAGATTTTGAACTTTATTTATATGTAAATCTGTCTTCAAAGGGTAAATTTTTTGCTAAACTCAACGAGATCTTCATAATGCTTTTAAATTTTTGATATTCAAGAAGTGTTTCATTATTATATGGCGAATAGTGCTTTTAAGTTGTTAGATTCCAATTTTTTAGTATTATTTTTTTATAGCGTTCGGTATTGCCGGTTCCGCTTTTGACCTTATTGGGTCTGCATTCATAGTTTGAGTTGTTAGCGGTAGGGTTTGCTGTTTTGTTAATAGTTATACAGGCGATTTTTAATTTTATAAAAAAAAAATTATTGTACATACTTTAGTTGGAAGGATATTCGCTCGTGCCTAGAAAGGGATAATGTGTTCTTTCTTTTGGGAAAATCATATTCTTTTCTGCTGACGGTACGCTTTCAGTAGCAGAATTTTTCCCAACTTCAAAATTTCGATTTGGTATAATAAATTTTGTGTTACTAAATTTTTTGTTATTGTTTTTCGAATTTTGATAATCACAACTATGTACTTAACTGTTTAAGCCGAGCCAAAATAATTTATTGTTTGCATAAAATACCTTCCGGTGCGAAGGTCAAGTTTAAACATTTATGTGAAATCATTAAATTATTAGTCTTTTATTGTCTTTAATATGCGTATATAAAGATAACTAACAAAAATTGAATATTTACAATTTTCCAGAATAAAGTTAAGAAATATTGTGTTTTGAATTATAATTTGGTGAACTTATATCAAAGAATTATTGTAATAAAATTAAATAACATTGAATAGTACATTAATAGTTCACAACTCATAAAATGGAAAAATGTTAGGAGGCCCTTGCTTTAAAAAATATATTTTCTATTATTATTACGTTATGACTTTTGTTGCAAATGAATTCTGTGAAATAATTTTAGAGCATCCCATTGTTTGGTATGCAATAATACGTGAGGCCTGCATTTCAACATGTGCTCAACAGCCTGTTCAGGTGTCCATCCATTTTTCTTAAAATAAATAAAGATTATAAATAGTTATAAGAATCGACTAATTTATTTATGCATATGTAAATGATAAATTTCCAATGATAAAAAAATCTCATTTTATTGTGCATTGAAAATTGAATTGACAATATACAAATAACAATACTATACATACATATGTATGTGTATACATTAAAATAATTTCCAATGCAGTTATTAAATGAAATACCACACGTATATATATATATATATATATATATAATTAAAAAAATAAAGGAGAATACCTTTTGCACAGACTATACTAGCGATTCTAGCAGACTTTCAACTGCATTGGAACAACGATTTATTCACAAGAAAGTGCATAGATACCAAAAATCATTCCGACTGACTTGGCTCCATATCAATGATATCAACCAATTCAGTGTAGACTCTCAGTGGCACAATATTGCTTCTGTATATTTATAAAAAATATACATCAACCAACTGATGGCAACACACTATATTTGGTCGAGTTCGAATGCAAATAAATATCTAAAGTTGATTTGTCTAAAAGTAAATACTTTATTAACCCCACGTTTTATTGGAGCAGACCTCTCAAGTGTAACAAAGGTCCTACGCATTGCGCTATGTGATCTATGTACATCTTCGATATGTTACTTTTTCGATTGAATCTACAAAGAATTATACAAAGCTATTTGAAAGATAATTTTTTTGCAACCACGGTTTATTCTTTGTACAGTGCGATATCATTGTCCGCAGAAATAAAAAAGCAACAAATAAGTGATGAACATGCTTTAATTTTTGTACAAAAGTCTCAAATTAAATTATTAAATAAACTTTATACATTGGCATTGTGTCATATACATATATGTATATAAAATCTATATAATCCTGTTTTTCTTTTATAAAATTACTCACCATCATTAAATAACAGCCAACTAGAGTAGCACTACGAGTACGTCCAGCCTTACAATGAACGTAAACGGTGCCGACATTTTCTCCATTTGATGTAGTTGTTAAGCCTTTTATACGATTGCTTTTATGAAGAAATTTATTAATAAACTCTACTCCACGAAATAGCTTATCTTGGCATGGTGACTCGAAAATATCAGTTGTAGGTAATTGTAAAAATTCAACACCTAATAAATTCCATTTGGATGCATTATTAGAAAATACTGTCAGCTCGTAGTCTTCGTTCATGGAAACAACACCTTTTACATTCTCATTATTAATGAGCTGCAATAATAATATACATATGTATGTATTTAAGAATAAATGTGCAATGTGCATATAAGTTGGATTAAAGCTTTTTTTGTGTGAAGAAAACTTACATTATTCGCCTGTGAACGAAATGGCAAAGCGCCTAATATAACATTTTCGTCAATCCGATCATACCAATTCCGAGAAGTGGCTCTCTCCATTACAACATTGTACAAAAGCGTGGGATAAAAACTGACGCGGGCAAACATAGCAGCCTAATATATATCATAAAATAAATAAAAAGCAGAAGGACAGACAAAAAAAAATATTTTATTCAATTATTCACACCGCAACGCTTCTCTACGAACAAATCTTGGTTTATTTAAATTTTAAATAAAACTGAATTTAAATACTTGTAAGTCTATGTGTTGAGTTTCGAAAAGCGTAATTCAAGGGAAAAAGGCAATCATGCGCTATTAACTCTTGAACATTAAATGGTAAACTAGTTTCAATTTCTATAAAAGCTTTATATCAGTGCTTTATTGTACGGCTTACAAACTATACAATATGATTTTGTATCACTTACACTCATTTCCATCACTTTATTTATTTTAATAACAAAACAGAAGAAAAATATGGAAATAACTTTTTCAAAATTTATTTTTATCAGTTATCAATATGTTAATTCAACTTTTTATACTTATTTTTGAAAGTTTATAATATGCATATCAATTATTTTTGACTTTTGTGTATTTACAATTGTAATTAGTAAGAAATGTTTGTAGAAAATTTCTCATTACAAACGTATAAACACACTGTTTTAAATTTTAAGGGGAAAAGTCTTCAACCAGCTGTTTAATATAAACGCGAATTAATTGAACGGACACTATATTGTTATGTTTTCAAAGATATGCCGCATTTTTACTAACATAACTTGGAATTTTTATGTTAGTTTTCATATATAAGTCATACATATATAATTCAATATACTCAGTTGATTTTAACTAATTTAAACCATAAATATATCTTGATTCTCTAAACAAATCTATACAAAAAATGACAGTTGTGGTCTCTTCATTTGGCACCAATGACATATCCATATATGTATATAGTTAAAATAAAACACTATATGCTATAAACGAAAAAATTAAACAGATAATGATTAACATAAAATTAATTTCTAGAGAAGTAAATCTAATTATATTGATATCTGTTTTATGAATTGTAAACATTTTTTGTTCAATATTTGTTTTCACTTTCTGCCACAAACCATTCAATGCTTTTCAGTACACGTGGAAAAAGTTTGTAAAGTTCTCTATGTATACACAGGGCGGTGGAGCTAAATAAGCAAATTTTTCTCGAATCAATTTGCAAGTGATGCCAGTGTATTCACTTCCGATATTTATAAGCATATATAGTTTTCAATGGTTACACTGTGCTTTGATACGTATACGTATATTATCTACCCTGTGGCTCCACGTCAAATAAGTATACGTATACCCTGTGAAGTATATTAAGAGAGAAAACAAAATAGTGACTTATCATTTTATTATTTTTGCCGATTTTAATCTTACGGAAAATATGGTCAGTTTAATTAATACTATTGACACTGGTCATGAAGACATGATACATAATGCCATATTGGACTATTACGGTTTAAATTTGGCAACTTGTTCTTCAGATGGGTCTGTTAAAATTTTCGATGTAAAAAATGGAAACCAAGTGTTAGTGGCCGATTTAAAAGGCCATCAGGGACCAGTGTGGCAGGTGGCATGGGCTCATCCAAAATTTGGTAACATATTGGCATCGTGCTCCTATGATCGTAAAGTAATTGTGTGGAAGGAAGGAGGATCTAATGAATGGATGAAGATGTATGTATATGTATAAAATAATTTTTAAAAAAAAGCTAGGCTGGCAATTAATAACAACTTTTGAAACAAATTTCAGCCATGAATATAGCAATCATGATTCATCTGTAAATTCGGTATCATTTGCTCCAGCTGAGTATGGACTGATGTTGGCTTGCGGCAGTTCAGATGGTTCTATATCGGTTTTGACTTGTAACACTGAATATGGTGTTTGGGATTGCAAGAAAATAGCCAATGCACATACAATTGGATGCAATGCAGTCTCTTGGTGCCCCTCTACGGTGCCAGAACCTGCGTTTGATCAAAAATCATCGACTCGAACCTTAGGTACAAAAAGATTAGCTAGTGGCGGTTGCGATAACTGTGTTAAGATTTGGCGTGAAGATAACGACCGTTGGGTAGAAGAAAACCGGCTAGAAGCGCATTCGGATTGGGTACGTGATGTTGCTTGGGCGCCTTCTATTGGTCTGCCACGCTCTCAAATTGCTTCAGCGTCTCAGGATCGCCATGTCGTCGTTTGGAATAGTACAGACTTTTCTTCATGGTCTCCGACAATCTTGCATACATTTGATGACGTAGTGTGGTCTGTAAGTTGGTCAATGACTGGTAACATTCTAGCTGTAACTGGTGGAGATAATAAAGTTACTCTGTGGAAAGAAAATAATGAAAATCAGTGGACTTGTATAAATGATGATGCAGCAACTGGCGGTGCCCAACAGTCTGAGCAAAGAACTCTGTGAACTAAAATATCTAATTTTTCTGATTAAAACATGCCATTTTCTCTATTTTTTACTATCGGCATAAGATTTTTACGTGTTTATTTTCTAAAAAAGAAAAAATCTAGTTAAGAATTGCATTTTTAAAGAGTTGCGACTAGCTACTGAAGCTTAAAAAACTCATCTTTTGTTGACTAATTCTTGAAAATCATATTTTTGTGTAGGGAATATAAAATGTAATTAAATTTCGAAATTAAACGTGTAATAAAAACTTCCTATTAAAGATGAAGATGTACTTTACATTGTGATATACCCATGCACTTTTGCTTATTTATGTGTTCATGTGCACGCGAAATGTGTTAAATAAATTTTGATTACTGTCATCCACCTACACAAATATTTGTATGTTGTTGTTAAAGTCATCTCGCATGTAATTCATTTCTGAAAATTTTGCCTTTCTCTAACAATACTTACAAATTAGTGTTAAAATAATCACGTAGTGCATTTCAAAATTTTAAGTTTATATAATTATTGCTTATTTGGCAATAAGTTTTCAAACCGTTGGATAAATTAATACTATGCGGGATGTGATCACTAAAAATTTAAAGTAACATGAAGTTTAATATATCATAGTACACATAGTTATAAACATACATATATGCATGCAAAAAGATAAATATTAATTTTCATCGAAATATATGTATGCATATTTCAAAGCAATTAAAGATTTTTGCTTATCCGACAATTTAATCATTAGTCTGGTCTATAGTGCATAACTTTTCCCTTTTCACATATTAACGAACATAACCAATTATTACAATTCTACCGAGAATAATATTATGAATGAATTACATATTTAAAGGTTTTTCTCGTGGCGTGAAATCAATTCTTTGTTGCATGGCTTTCTCTTACGCTGAAAATATTACTCCATCATAAGACTTTATTTTGTATTTTAAATTTAGGTATTTTATAATTTTTTAACAATTAAAAAATGTCTCGTGGTAATCTTTATTACCACTGTTTTATCATGATCGCAATTTTTCATTCGCTGGAAACCAAATTTCAAATGTTTTTATTTCATCCCTTTTATTTAAGTTAGGCCTTAAGAAGAATAATATTAGGTAGTATTTTTATTTCTAAAATATAAACTGTACCAAATTGCAGTATATACCTTTTATTTTGCAATAGCATATTCTTACTAGTCAAGATTATTTATTATTTAATTTTTATTATTATTATTTATTTTAAAGGGTATGTTTAAAAAAGCGACGTCGTTGTTTTTAATTTTATTTCAATCAAAGAACCAAAAAAAATATATATATAAAAGTTTATGCAGAGGTGTAAGCTTGACTCGCTAACTGCAGGAAATGAAGTGGAGCTTCAGAGTAGGCTAATTACAGTATTTAAACTGCGTGGTATTGGAAACGCTACATAGGATTTTAAGGAAACAGAACAAATGGAAGTTCAATGCCCAACTACATCTGTCGGTACTATGGGTTTCAGTTCAAATATCATGCTATTTTTGCAAATATTTTATTGGAAATTCGTGAGAAGTTGTAAACGAATTGCCAAAGCGAATTCGTAAATCAATCGGTTTAAGAAAAAAATTACAATTTTAGTTACAAAAACACTTTTCACAATTCGACAAAATGTGAATTCCTTTATTTCACAGTTTTCGCTATGAAAACTTTTCACAGTTAGTTACAGAAACGGCGTAAAGACGAAACAGCTTAATTAAATTCCACGTGGTAACAATATATTTCTGGAACTTTCGTACTGGCTTTCACTATTTGGTAAGGCTTTATTTGTTTGCGTATGCTTAAATGTGCCGCACCGTATGCTTTGGTGTACTATAGGGTATCACTTAAGATGCTTTGTTGCAGAATTTTTAATTTTGCTTTTCTCTTTGGATTATTCCTTCGTGCCGTATTTTGTCGAAAACAGCGTTCCATTTAGTATAGATGATGTTAATTTATTTTAGGCAATTGCTCTGAATGCAAATGTACATTATTGGCATACGCTACAGCTCCCCCAACGGTCACAAAGGAGGCTTATATGAATGCATTTTGGTACTCTCACTCTTGGAAAGAGATATGTATGTATGTATATCATGAAGACATAGAGCAAGGACAAAATACTAATGGATGGGCTAAAGATAACTTATAAACTAACTAACTTCTATATTTATAATATTGAATACGATTTCTCCTCATTCTCCCACAGTTGTAAAACCTCATATGTGTGGGTGTATGTCATTATGAATATACATACATACATTTAACTAGTTTAATTTATCTCTACTATTTTTCAATATCTACGACTTTTTGAAAATTAAGGTGCGATGTAGTTTATATTTTAAAGTAATAAAATTCCAGTGCTATTTCTAATCATTAAACTACATAGCAAAATATACAAATTGCATATTATAATTGAAAAAAAAAGTCCATTATAGAAACTTTATTGCCAAAAATTGGCATTATATTGAAGAAACCTTTCTCTGTTTAATTCTTCTTTTCCGACAAATAAACAATTATATAAATTACTTATTTGCTGTGCAAATAAAATTCTTTGAAATAGAATAGTTGACATACTTATAGTATGGACGGGTATGTATGTATGTATGTGTATTGTAAACAATATCCAACATTTTTTAACACGAGACAATCACGTTATGGTTGTATTACTTTATACATTGTCTTTCATTTTTAAAAAATTGACTAGAACTATAAAGTTAACAGTTTATTCTGATAAGAAAATAATAAAAATAATTAATATAAAATATTAGATTATATCACACACCCAAAGTTATTAAATATTGTTAAAATAAAACAACTAGTGATGCCTAAATCACTGGTGTAGATTTAGAATTTTCATGCCATTAGATGCGGTTTTTAAGAACATGTTAATATCGAGAGAATTATTTAACATGTTCTTAAAAATTCAATTTTTCAAATTATATTATATTACGCACATACACACACACATATATATATATATATATATATACATTTGTATATATATATATATATATATATATATATATATATATATATATTTGTATGGATGTGTATAAAGACAATATTACTTTTAAATTGTTATTTACAGTTCTCTTGAACTGAATCTTTAAATAATACATTTTATACATGTAAACGAACAACTCTGGAAATACATTTTTAAACGATTTTAGGGAATAATAATATATAATATATAACTAAAATATGTCATTTCTGCGTTTATTTCATAAGTGAATAACGAAAAAATCCATGCATTATGGCGAATATAAAAAATCTGTACGATTGGGTGTGCTTATTTTGACTTTGCCATTTTTAGCATATTCTAAATACTAATTTAACCATATTATAATTGTACTCATATTAAGTAAATAAATAAATTCACAAATAAATAATAATTAAAACAACATTTAAGTTGTCATTCATCTATACGCTGCAACTTGGAAAATTATTAATGTGGAAAATTAGACTGAAAATTGCTCGAAATGCAAATTGAGAGAAAAGTTGACAGATGGTTGAGAACTATTATCGTAACTGAGCGAGAGTTTAGTAAGTATATATGTATTTATATATATATATCAATTCCATTAGCTGGTTTTTTTTTAATCGTTTACATAGCATCGTTTGTTCAAAACCTGTTCTTTCAACCGCATCTAATGGCATGAAAATTCATCTTATAATAAGAGCTACATATTTTAATTTAAATTTATATCATTTGATACTGACATTTCTTACTTTTTTTATTGGCTGATCTCCTTGCGCTTATCATGGGGCAGGCGCTGCTAAAGGACAGTTCCAGCCCTTTGTGTTTGAGACTATGGTTCCATTGGGATATCTGCATATAAACATACATGATCGTGGCAGGAAGTGAACATGGACAGGATTTCCTTCTACTAGCCTACTATAATCCCCCTCATAGTTCTTTTTTTACAATTAATAATAAAAAAATGTGCTGGAATGCCGTCTGCCAACAAAAACAATTTCATTACATTCTGTGATTCCTCCTTAAAAAATTTATATTCATATTCAGTAACCACAAATATCACATAATTAACAAATGCAAATCACTTAAATTTCTTTTCAAAAAAATTTAATATCACGAGACTAAATAAAACATGCTCTCTCTCCTCATTAATTGCCGGATTTTCTTATTTACTCAACGTACATTACATTCTGTGATTCCTCCTTAAAAAATTTATATTCATATTCAGTAACCACAAATATCACATAATTAACAAATGCAAATCACTTAAATTTCTTTCTAAAAAAATCTAATATCACGAGACTAAATAAAACATGCTCTCTCTCCTCATTAATTGCCGGATTTTCTTATTTACTCAACGTACATTACATTCTGTGATTCCTCCTTAAAAAATTTATATTCATATTCAGTAACCACAAATATCACATAATTAACAAATGCAAATCACTTAAATTTCTTTTCAAAAAAAATCTAATATCACGAGACTAAATAAAACATGCTCTCTCTCCTCATCAATTGCCGGATTTTCTTATTTACTCAACGTACTAAAGCCAGAATGCGTTTCAGTATCTCATTTCGATAATCAAGCAAAAGTCTGAGAATTACGAGAGTGGGAGAGTAGTTTAAATACATGCGTTCGTATGTTTGTATGCACAAATGTTTATGAATATGAATGAGTGTAACATGTGTGACTGTAGTAATATGAAGGCAAGTGAATTAAACGTGTTTATTTGCGAGTATAAATCGTCAAAAGCAATCAGCTAAATAATTGTTGTATTGTTGTTGTTGTTGTTGCTGTTAAGTTGAATTTTTTTTATTTTATATAGTATTATTACTTTATTATTATTATAATTGTAAATATAGTATAATAGTGCACATTGTAAAAATATTGTCATTTAGAAGTTTAGCTAAAGTATTAATATAACGGCGATGCAAACTAAAAATCGTAGTCGAAACAGCAGATCCATTAGATGCACAACATTTGGCTATTGTGCTGAGCGAACAGACACGGCTTTCTTTTTTTTTTGGTTTTGAAAGAAATTTTTTTTTTTTAATCGTCAGTTCGGTTTGAGAATTAATACTCAGTAAACATACATTTTGTGAGCTGTGAACGAGGCGGAGATCGAGTTCATTTCAACAACCATTTTCTTCTTTACATGCGCACATAATACTTGTGTAAATTATTTTGTTGCATTCTTTTCCGACGTCAAACGAAATGTTAAGTCTAAAGTATTCGTGCATTTATGTGTTCTTGGCAATACCTTGCATAATTAGAGCTTCTACTACCACTTTGTCTCCGCCAGTTATAAGAACATTAAACGCTACCGATGTGGGTCCTGAATTTCCACCTGTTGAACCACCTTCAGGGCGAGCAGAAGCTGACAACACAAACAAGAAAGTGAAAGTAATTGAAGGTAAGAAAATTTTTAAGTTCAAAAAGTTTTTAAGACTACTGTGTGATTGATTGCCCGGGATTTTGTGGTTCTAGTAGTTTTGACTCTAACTATAGTCGATTATAATATTGTGTATACTTTAAAAAACGATTTTCTTATACGATTTATTGTTTAAACATATTTTTTTATATTTAAATTCTCAAACTTATTTAAATTTTGTGGTCACGTTACAAAAGCTCAATTGGGATGTGTCCTTGTATAAATTTCTTCATTAAATAAACTTAAAAATGATCCGTTGCTCAAAATAAACATCTATAAAGTTCTTACACATTAGTTAGTAATAAAAGATTTTTTTACATAAAACTTAAAAGGTGAATAACACTAGTGTAATCCTGTTTATATTTCGAATCAGATGAAAAACTTTGAGATGAATATAATTTGGAACAAAAAATGTGAATATAAAATTTGTCAACAAGACAGAATAGATGAAAAAGCAATCATGCAAACAACGCCAGGATTAGGAATTAAATTAAATTTATTTTCTAGAAAACTAAATAAATCACAGTATGTATATGCATTATTCATTTTAATTTATTGTATTAGAAGTTTTGTTGCCAACACTTTAATAAGAACCAGTATTCAATAAGAAATATTTAATTATAATTATTTCATATTATAATTTGGGTTCAATAGGCGTGTATGCATACTCCCCTTGCAATAATTATACCTGAACTTTTCGTAATAAAAAAATTGTACGCTCTTTGATGAATGTAAAGTTGAATAACCATTGCCTCTGCCTTTTAAGTTCATTTATTTTTATATTTGCGTATTTAATAACTGATATAAAATTTAATTGCTGAATATAAAAATGTTCAGGGGCCCACCCTCTTGGCATTCTGTGCTCGTATATTCAAAATTTATAAGGGCTTTAAATGAAAGAGATTTATATTTCTACTACAATTTGTATAAAATATTTAGTATACAGATAAGTTGAGCCTTTTAACTTATTTCTTCTTTTTTGTTTAATCTTTAAGAGACACAATTTCAACATTTCGCAACTTCCACTCTTCTTAAAAGATTTCCAGCACAGTTCTTTTTCTTTGCATGTATGGTTTGAGTTTTTATTTTGAACTCCGTCACAAGAAGTCTCCATGGACAGATAGAGGCGTCATAGGATGTGTGCAATAGTAATAAGGATTACAACTAAATATTTTTGAATAAAAAATTTTGAACTTGCTGCAGAAACATATACTTCTTTTCAAGAAATGGATAATGCAAATTATCATACAATTTTTGTAGTAACACAAAATAGACAATTTATCGACAAGACAGAATGGATGATATTGCAATTATCCAGACAACGGCAGGTCTAAAAGCATGCAACGCAAAAGTTCCTATTAATTAATTTGTTCTTGCTAAATTATAGTTTTAAATAATTTTCTTTCTAAATATATTTGCGTCAAGTGGGAATTGTTGGTCAAGTTATTAGAAATGCTAACACTGTCTCAGACGTGCACAAAAGTTTCCTTCACCTTTCCCACATTGGGCTGAAGAAAGTAGTGGTTAGACGACCAGTTGAAAATGTGTACGTAACTCATAGGGTTTGTCTCTTTTTGTGTTTATTAGCATTAATTTTTATTAGTATCACATTTACATTATAAATTAACAACATTATTTATTTATTTATTTAAACCATTAGAGAATAATTATTAACTACTCTAAAAAATGGGGCATTCGAGCTGGCCCTTAAGCTCACCACTTAAAAACATTATTTTACAATATTCTATTATATAATTTTTCCAAACACATTTTCATTAGTTTAATTTTTCATACTATTTGGTAGTATGCAGGTGTAATTAAATAGCTGTGAGCGCCTGAACCATTTACATTTCTTAAGCCGTACTGTGGACTGTACCTTCCATTTCTTATTTGCTCGGGGGTATATACATACATAAATATGTATGTATATCAGTGCTGCGGCTATACTCGTACATATATTTTTATTACACACAATCATTTCTTCGGTCTACATTTGTCATACCCGTACGTGGCGTAGTCTGTAGCAGAACTTACTTTTATGTCATACCCTGGCGACGGGGGCGGACCAATTAGAACGAAACCAATTGGAACATATCTCCTTTCAGTTTTCAAAAATGTTAATAAATAAAATGATTTTTACGTTTTACGCATTTAGAAAGAATACACTAAAAAGTTAACAATAAAAATAATTTTTAACTTTTTTTTATCAATTGAAACAGTTGTTACATTCGTCATTCCTTTCTAGAAGCACATTAAGTAGAGATTCTTTTTTTCTTTGAAAAAAAAAAAACAGATAAAAAATAATTAATTACAAATATTTGACACGAGTACGAAAAGAAAACACATATGTATTTACATGCCAGACAATGCAATTTGATTTGACAATTTAAACAGTTTATCTTAATGTTAAAGGCAATTATCGAAAAAACGACATATGTACATATTATATATTGACACGTATATGCATACATATGTATATTTACATATCTTCATGAAGGCTACTTAAGAATTGTACTCCGATACTTCCTTAACATCACAGCTTCTCAACTCCAAAGAGCCTTTCACGCAATTATACACTTTTTATTGATAATTAAGTCGGTAGCACTTGAAATAAAATTAAAGATATAAAAACAGATCAGCAGCTGAAATGAAAAACGTATGGCTAACTTTTTTTTCTAAAAATAATATTTACTTACACACATACATATATACGTATATGCTCGTATAAATGTGTATATGATGTGTATAATGTATTGGAAGTTCGTCTCCGTATTATTTAATATTTCTATTGACGTATAGTTTTTACACTCTCATACGTACATCTTTGAGTTACCGAAACTCTTTCCTGACGTAGGCATTGTGTGTAAATCATTTGCATACAGTTTTACATTTGAATTTATGAATTCATATATTTTAAGTTTTAATTTTGGTTATATTGTTAAAGCTCCAAATCTTAACAAAATATGTATATTCAATATCGAAATCTACTTCAGAAAAGTATTGAAAGTGTTGACGATAACTATTAAAATATAGTGATGAACCACTGGTAGCAATGCCAACATATGTATGGTCCTAAAAGAAAAGAACCTAGTCAATAGTAGATTTTTAGCGCGACCATCATGTTAAATAGCTGTAGTAAATACCATTCCTTTGACTCTTATTGATGACCGTCTCAATAGCCAAAGTCAGTACAGTTTCATTGTTGAAATTCTCTACTGGATATATGCTTTGTTCACAATGGCGCCATACAGTCGCCAATATAATAGACAAAGAGATCAGTGATATGTACACACTTCTTCGATGTTTCAAAATGCTAGAAAAATCCTTTTAACTTTTTCTGACACAATTTTATGTTAAGGGATTTGTGAGATTGGAATGAAATTTTTTAATACCCAAATTAATTAAAATATTAAAATATGTTTTTTTATTGACTCAAATAATACAAAAGTTTTATTGGATGAGGTACAATTTAATTATGACATACATCTTCTAAGATTTGGTTTAACCTGCATACAAGTATGCGAAACTGAATTGTAAAATAATATGAGATTTTATGTATTTTGCGATTGTGTTTTCGGATATATGGATGCATAATCACATGCCCATAAATGTAAATGAGTTTGTTGCCACGCCATCGGCCATAAACCATTATTAACTGCTTGTATTTCTTAATACTTTTATGGACTTTAATGTTGTTGTTATTTTAGTCATTTCGTAGCCTACAAACATCACGATGTTAGTTATTGTCTGTTTCTGTTTCTTAGGAATTGTATTAATTGGAGTGCTCCTTGGAAATTTTTATTTTCATTGTAATTATGTTATGGGTTTTAAAGAGTATTCATATGACATTGCCAGATGTAAGTTATTTTGCATAGCATTGTTGTTGTTATTGAAGTTTAAATTAACGTTAACAACCGGAAATTTCTTCAACTTCTTGTATAACTTGTTCGTCATTGGAATAACATAAATGAGGCGAAGTATTTCAAATCAATAAAGTGTTGAGCTTGTAAATAAGTAAAATGGAAAGTTGCCCCTTATTTTATAACTTTTATTACGTATTGCTGAAAATAGCCATCGCGAAATTCCTAGAAAGATTTATATGTGTTTTCTCCGATTTTAAAATATACATATGTATATGTATATTCATCTTCGCAGTTTTAACTCAAATAAAGTTCTTATATACTTACATATACTCGTACGTATGTACATTTGTAAGTATGTATTCATGTTTATTTTATTTGATGAAATACACAAACGTGTTTACACGTTTTTAATGTATGCGTATATAAATGAACAGTAGTGTTTTAGATATTCGATAATTAATAGACATTTGCTTACTTAATCATACAAAGAAAAATAAAAAATCCCTCATTTACTACAATAACTGTGAAGTAATTAAAAACACAATGTTTTTTTTTTTTGCAATTGCAACGTGTTTTTTTGTGGTTTCCGTCAACAAATGAACGTGTACAGTACACTCGCGAAAACATGAATTAGTCGAATTACGCACGTTCATTTTTCGAATTTGACAATTAAATTATTTCACAATTAGTTCTCTAATAATACAAATCTACATAACACTTACTGTGTTATTTCAATATAGCAAAGCTTTAATCAATATGTAGACTTATATAATGAAGCTTATCTAAATCATAAATTTATACAATTAATTAATAAAAACTCCGCTTTAATAAAAACTGTGGAACTATAACAACAAAAGCAGCAATAAAGATTTGAAGTCAGTGGAACTATGAATTAAAATAAAAGGTATCCTTCACTAAGTAGCAACTTAAATTGCTTTGGATTCTCAGACTAAACGCCTGATTGGCATGTTAATAATGTCTTGCTCTATTCGGTTTTGTGATAGTCAGCATTATCAGAGTTTACTTCGTTTCAGTGCGGGCGGATACGCGGTTATTTATTTTTTTAACTATAAAAATTCCAATATAAAACTTTCTAACATTTATTTCCGCACTTATCTTTTTTACAGACGCCAATTTCTGGTATGCGTCAGCTTTAAGAAGATTGTCTAAAACAATTGAAATTGCCCAAAAGAACCAGGAAACTGCATTCATGCGTAAAGCCAAAAATATTATTATATTTGTAGGTGATGGTATGGGTTTAACAACAATTACGGCCGGACGTATATATAAAGGGCAAAAGTTGAAGCATGGTAAAGGTGAAGAAGAAACATTATCTTTTGATGAATTTCCTTATACCGGCTTAGCGAAGGTCTGAATATACATAAATACATATATTTGATTTTATCATAAAGGAATATTTACATAGATTCATGTTACATAACAAACTTTCCAATAATTATTTTTGTAGACTTATAATGTGGATAAACAAGTACCAGATTCGGCTGGCACTGCAACTGCTATGTTTTGTGGTAGCAAAACGGACTATGGAGCGATTGGAATGGATACCACTCGCTCTGAAACTGATGATAAACAAGGGCGTTTAACCTCTATTATGGAGTGGGCTCAAGCTGAAGGTAAACGTACTGGTATTGTAACTACAACTCGCATTACACACGCTACTCCTGCGGCTACTTATGCTAAAATATATCACCGTGACTGGGAATGTGACACAAAAGTACCAGATGAATCGAAACCTTACTACATGGATATTGCGAAGCAATTAATTGAAACTGCTCCTGGTAATAATTTTAATGTTATAATGGGTGGTGGCCTAAAACCTCTGGGCGCTATGAATGTTAATGAAGTTGAAACAGTAAAATTTGAGGGTGGCACAGAAGAAATATGTGCTCGCGGTGACGGTGTAAATTTACCACAAAAATGGTTACAGTTGAGTAAGTCTGCCAACGATAGTAGAGCGTTTGTTACAACGTTGAAAGAATTAAAAGAGGTGGATTTGAAGAAAATCAATAGAGTTATGGGATTATTCCGTAATAACCACATAACGTATTCGATAGCAAGAGAAGAAGGCGAACCTTCATTGCAGGAAATGACTGAAGCTGCCATTGGAGTTTTGGAAAGAGGAAACAACTCCAAAGTAAGTATATATATTTCCTTGCGGTAGTGTTTGATCTTACATATATCATCTGAAAACTACTTTTTGTTGTAGGGGTATGTTTTGCTTGTAGAAGGTGGGCGTATCGACCAGGCCCATCATCAAAATTATGCTCATGCAGCTTTAGAAGAGGTGTATGAATTTGATAAGGCCATTGCTTCTGCCGTAGAAAAAACCAACGCCGATGATACTCTTATTCTTGTTACGGCAGATCATTCACATTCTGTTACATTGAACGGCTATCCAGAACGTGGGGCCGATATTTTGGGATTTGCGAACAAACCAAAAGCCTTAATGGCCTATGAAACAATTATGTATGCAAATGGTCCTGGTTTCTACGATCATTTATCGAATGATTCTTCAAATGAAAACTCATCAATTTATATTTGGAATAATTTAACTGAGCTGACTAATGAACAACGTAGTTCTCCTACCTATCGACACATGGCTACAATACCCTTACAGGATGAATCTCATGGTGGGGAGGACGTAATTGTATTTGCTCATGGTCCCGGCTCCAGTTTGGTTCGTGGAGTATTTGAGCAAAATTATTTAGCATTTATTATGAGTTATGCCGGCTGCATGGGTCCGGCGAAAACATTTGACAATAGTTGTAAAAGTGGAACAACAGCAGCTACAGTTCCAGTATTTTTACCATTGGCTGTGTGTTTAGTTTTTATCCTTTATAAGCTTTAGTTTTATTGTGTAGTAACTATTGTTTTCTTATTATAATACATTGTAAACATTGTATCTACATGTGAGTACCTCAATATGTATATACGTACGTATCTACCACTATTTTATCATTGGATGATTTTAAAATTTAAATTACAGACATGGTTGAATGCTTACATGAATAAACCGCTAAATTAAACTGAGCGAGACTGTTTGGATTCCATATTTTGCAACTTTCCATTTTATAATTATCCTTTTTTTAATATAAGCAACAAGTTCTTTTCCCATTTATTTGTAAACTATAATATTTCGCGACGTTTGGTTTGCTTCTTTAGGAAATTAATAAGGAGTTCACAAAAGGTTTGGAAAATTAGAGTTTTAATATTTTTCTTACTAAAAAGAAAATAATTACAAATTATATATGTATATGCATATATGTGGATGTATGTGTTTATAAGAATATTTTTATTATTATATGGCTATCTGCGAGTATTAAAACTGTAGGAAGACTCCACACGATTCGGTATGTAAAACTTTTGCAATATCACACTCCCAAGTTAAGTATTCACATAAAACACTTTTATCATTTTCACTTCTCACCAGAGCACAACATAGCATACCCACACACACACAAAAAAAAATAAGACAAAATGCGAGGTTTTGCATTGTTTATATAGGAAATAACCCTGGTAGAGTGAGAAGTGCGTAGTAGGAAGTTTCCCATGGATTAACTGTTATATTTATGCATTCGTCTTACCTTTTGGCAGCCATCACCTGCTCTGTTCGGTAAACCAAGGGGCATTTAATGTTGTTGCAATTTTTTCTCACTCCTCTTTGAAGTTACTGGGAAGACTGCCTTTTTGAAAACCCTTGGCAAGTGGTAGATTTTTTTCCATCTCCTCCACTAATTTATTAAATTGTATAGTATTTATTTTTTTTAAAAAAAATTTAAAAAAACATAACTGATTCAACACAAAACACAGCGATGATAAAATCGGAGTTATACTGTTGCATAAGGCATACCAAAAATGCATCGACGCTTATCGATACCAATTGATGTTGATAATGGGCATACCGATTTACAAGCATCGACACGTAACGTTATCGTTTCGCATTGATGACGATATACGGCATAAGGGCGACTAATTGCATTAATTGGTATAAAAGTGGTGTAAGTAAAACAAAGTACGCCATATTATACATCATTGGATAAAACTTGAAGTGTAGTTTTCAAAAATTTATACTATATACTTATATATGTATATACTATACTTATACTTTTTATTACATTTCAATGCGGATAAGGTTATTATTGAAATGAGAAAAAAATTTATATTTTTAATCAAATAAATTTTGTTTTTTTTTACAAGCGGGTTAAAACATTGATTGAATTCACTTGATTGATTACATTTAATCAGTACTCAGTTCTAACCCGGATAATTTAAGAAATTATCATCTTTCCTTTTTTATATGCTGGATTACGAATAATAGATTTTTCCAATCAATTCAATTTCACAGATATTAAAATTCCTTTTAGACTTGTTATACACAAAGTAGTCAATCGAAAAACTTACCTGCCTCCTAGGACGGTAATGTGATAATGCGGATTTGTTCTAAATTTTACCAATTTCGCATCAGCATTCTTTTCTGATTACTTTTCTATGAGGAATAAAACTCCAGCAATAACTTTTGAATACAAGCTTATAAAAAAATGTATTCTCTTAAGCTCATCGAAAAATCATGCGGTACTGACATCTTACTATTGAAAAGATTAGCCTGAAGTGGTCAAGCATACATGTTATAAGCATATATAGTAGTTATATCATAATTGACTCAGGATTGCTGTATGTATATATTGCTGTTCTGATTTCGGGTGCTGTTTCTGCGTATATTATTTTTGCCTCTTTTGTTGATTTTGCCCATAAAAAGTAAGAGCATAAAAATATATTATATAAACTCTTAGGTATTCAAAATTTATTATATTGTAAAAAGGTAACCAAATTAAAGAATTTTCTGCGTTCTTCCTTCAAAATTAAAAAATATTTTTATGTGGATCATCTAGAACACCCATCCATCTACTAATTTGCATCCAAATAAATATCCTAGTTTTCTCATTATTGAGGAAAACACGTACAAGCTCAGTAATTTTCACTTAAATAAATCCTTCATTTTATATATCAATATTTTTCAAAATACCCTTTTTATTTTTAACACTTTTATTGGGAGGTTGTTCCAATTTATTTCACAAGAGTTGTGTTTCTTATAGGCAACACTAGTTTATTAGGTTAACTTCACTAGGTATGTACCCAACAACCTGTTTTAACAGGACTTTTAATCAAGGTCCGTTACCCTTTCATTAGTAAGTTTTCATTCCTAAGTCACTAGGATACAATAACTATGATCCGAAAATTATAAAAATAAAAATACAGTAAACTTTGCACATTTTAAACTGTTTATAAAATATATATATGTGGTTATGCTGCTGGAGGTGGTTTTGAAGATGCTGGCATTTCGTGAGATGCAGCATCAAGTTTTTTAATACGATTTAAATTAACGCAATTACGAAAAGCCGCTACTTCTTCTGCACATTTAAGAGTTTCGCCAGGATAAGCACGATAGCAAGCAATGACTTGCGATTTAAGATCCTGACAAGGTGGCAGTTGGTGAACAGGCGAAGCAGTTGCAAAACGCTTGCGAACATCTTCCACAGCAGAGGAATATTCAGTTTCCATAATCGAATTCGTTTTTTTAAGAGTTTGTTCTAATTGTATCATACGTTGCCGCCACATTGCGTCATTTTGCTGAAGTTCTATTTCTTTTTGACGATGAATATCCATTGCTGTTAACGTGTGACCACTTGGTGTGGCGTAAGCTACTGGGGGAGCATTCTTGTAAACAGTACTTTGCCTAATTGGAGGTGCAGTTGGAGAACTAGTAGGCTGTGCTTTTGGCGGAGCTTTTTCTTTGGGTGAAGGAGGTTCAACTCTAATATTTTCCTTAGCTGCAATCGAAAATGAAACAAATTATAATTGATCCGCAAAGAAGAAAAATCAGGTTCCTTAAAACTAATGGTACCAAGACATTTTCTGAAAAAATATACATGTACCCACATACGTTTTCATATTATTTGATATTGGCAAATTAGGATTGCATAATCACAACAAAAATATATAAATATTCTTTAGGGTAAACATAGTTAACAATAAACTAGTTGCTGACCGTTCATTTAAAGCCTACCCTGCTTTGTTACGCCTTGCTTCAAACGATTAACTACATCATCGGATATATCAATAACACCAGCCGGTGAAGGATTATCCATGGATACGGTCCTGGGTTCTGATGATTGGGATGCTCCCATTTTTCCTATTGTCGTTCTCCTTCTTTTTAAAGACAAAATATAAATTACTCTTATTTAATAAATTTGTACGAACAATTTTTGATGTTTAAATATGCAATTCAACCTTTGAAAATTTTGAAAATTCTCCTTTCTGCTGTTTGATGAAAAACCCCACAAACGTGTATATGTCAATTAAAGCAATTCGTGATTTTGACAGTTTCGGAAATTAGAAGCTAACAGGGTGTATATTCTGTAATCCACAAAAATGTTGCCAGATTTCTTTTTAAATAATTTTGTGCTTTTACTTTATAAAAAAATGGTATCTAAATTTATGTTAAAGAAGCTTATACAAGTATATTTTGTAAGAAGAAAAAGTTTTTAATGACTTTCGAATGATATTTTATCAATGGGCCTGTTAAATAGACATAATTTATAATAATATTTCTCAGTAATATTGTACACCCTGTGGAAATTTGATAGACTTCAAAAAAATTATTTCGGAAAGTCGTTACTTTTGTACAATTGTTGCAATTCTGTCTATGCGCAGACTAATTAATAAACGATATATGCTTTTAATACAGAAGAAATTGTATATACTTTTCAACATTTTTTGTTCTCTAAAATGTATCTAGTAAAGTTATGTAATTTAAAAATAAGCAATGTCTCAATGTTATTTTTTACTGCACTATTGACCACACAGTTCCAATAAGACTGGCGTAAATGATATCACCAAGTTTTCATGTACAGTTTCTCTTAAAATCCGTATAAAGTTTATGAGCATGTCGTAAAAATATATCGCTATCAATATTTTTGCCATAAAATATTAGCTTGAGCTATTAAGATGCTCACTGGCTTGTGAGCGCATGAATAAACATTGTGTATAGCAATAGAATTGTAGGGCATGTTGGAAAACCTTACAAAGAAATTTGAATTCATCACACTCATTTCTACATGTCTTCAGCGGATCAACTGGACTGAAAAATATTTCCAAAAATATTTAATTCGAGATGTTATCATAAATTAACAATGATTTCTATAATAGAAAATACATGGCAGAAATCAATGATGTTTTTTATGTAAAAATCTCATGAAATCGCAAATGAATGGAAAACAACTATAGAACACTGCATTAATAAATTTTACGAGTAGTATTGTTTAAATTTTTACTTTATTTATTAGGTATTTTAGTTTTATTATACACTAGATTATTTCTATTGTTATAATTTGATACATAAAATTTGTTAAATAATTTGTTTCCTTTAATTTTTACACATAAGAAAAGCCTTAAAAATATTATAATCAGTTAAACTTTTTCCATCTAGTTATTAGTATTTATGCTTAAATAATAAACAAAATAATTACAAAAAAATATATAATCTAAATCGGTTTCATTTTAATGAAAAAGTTTGAATTTCTTTTGTGTGGAGAGAATTATTATTTAATATTTTTGTCTTATAAAAGTTAGGGGTGTATTTTGTCAACTTTTTCGTTTTTGAATAAAGAGATTTCTATAAGTTTTATGTACTAATTTATATAATATATATTTTTTATCACGGGTAAAAATTATTCATTATGCAATTAAAAAATAATTGCTTATTATACTATTCTTAGTTTTATAACATATAATATTTACACTAGATTTTATATTCTACTTAATTCTATTCTTTTATTCATATTTATTTGTTTGTAATTTATATACGAGTATAACACGTGTTGAATGTGTGATTAAATTTAAAAATTATATAATATGAGGGAACAGATTTGATGAACAAAATTAAATTTCTTGTTGTTTTAAATTCATAACTAATTTCAAAAAGCTTTAATTTGATATAAATACGCACATATACATAATATGTATGTATATGTACATATATTCACATTGGATATTTCGTTTTTAATTGGTACAGTGGCTCCTCAAAAATCTAAATTTCGAAAATGCCGAAGCAATAGTTTTTTATCATTTGTTTTACTTTTAAATTGATCCGATGTTTTTCAATTAATTTACAAATGTATGCATTCAAATACATTTGTAATTTTAATATTATATAAATCTGAAGTATATAACGCAATTTAGTTAATGATGGTACCGCCAAGATGGGAAACACTTTTTAGCCGTTGCTAAAGCATTTGAAAAGAATTCTAAACTACTCTTTTTTGTATGGTTCCGAGCACTTCAATAAATTCGCTTCGTTGTTTTTGTAGCAGCTTTTTGGTGGGATCACTTCTGCATTAACCGGTCTGAATAAAAGTTGTCATATACTTACGTACATTTAATAATATGTACATACCCTTATATATTTTCTTTGCATATGGAAACAAAAGCTAAATAAATACCTTTAATTAACATAAAGCGGATCAATATTCCTTTTGTTAGTTTTGCGCTGATAACAAAATAAATTTCAGCTTCTAAGTAAACAATTTGAGTACTGTCTCACGTTCAACTTTTGCTGTGACAAAAGTTTTACAGTCGTTAGCCTACTACATTATCCATCCTTAAAACAAAATACATTTGTTAGCTCAAAATATAAATCGGCGAGTTTTATTTGTAAACAGAAGTTATAATTTTTGAATTTTAATGATATAAGAACGGGAAGTATTATAGATCCATATATATGCAGGTTTGTAGAAAAAAGTAATGTATGAAAAATTGTGCTTTTCATGGACCATACGTCTTAACCAAGCACCCATGCTAAAGCGAGAGTGTTACACTGGTAAATCTGGAGAATTATAATTCGAAGAACCACTAAGGTAGAAGAAATTCAAGATAGTAATAACATAAAGTAGCGACCTGGCTTTAGTGCACATAATGTTCCTTAAACTATCGGTTGTAGATTCTATAATCCATTGCTATAAACTTTAGCAATAAAATGTTTAAACGAGCACGCTACGTACGAAATAAAAACCAACCGGCTACGTTGATAGTTTAATACATTATACTAGACAACCACTAAAACTATAAATTTAAATAACCTGTCATAAAATTAAAATAAAGTTTGCTTTCGTAAAAAATTATTTATAATTTTTCGATAGTATCATTCAAAAATGTTTTCCGACTTGTCTTATCAATAGATTAAATTTCGATTTGTGCTTTGTAACCATAGAAATTGCTGGTATAGTACTGGGAATAAGTTTTGTAAAGCAATTGCATTAAAAAGAAAACCGTTAAATAATGACTTTAAAGTTGCTCTACGAAAAAAAATTTAATTGTAATTGAAATCATTTGGGCCTAAAATTATTTTTTGTAGAACGTCCCCGTTAAAATATTTCTGATTATTTAATTGATACGATGTTAATAAATCTAATATCAGAAGTGAATTCAAAGTGATGGAGTTTATACTTCAAATAAAATTTTTTTTAGTGCTTTTTGGAGCAAAATATTTGTTAAGCTTCATTGGTTCCACTTTTCCTTACCCTAGTACGTTACTTTGACGGAAGATTAGACTGCGAAAATCAATCAATTTCCAACAAAGAATTTCCTGTGCACTTTCACAATTGCTAAGAATGTGTATTTAAAACATTACAATGTGTAATTAAAACATTATAATTAATGTATTAAGGAGACACCGATGAAACTGAATTAAGACATACGACTTTTTTTATTTTGTTCTTCATATATAGAGTTTTATATTTAGGCATTAAATTTAATTTTACGATTTATTATTACTTTACTATTTATATTTTACATTGTTTTCTTGGTTGTCAATTTATTATTAAATAATCTTTTGTTGTTTATTTTATTTTATCTTGTTTTTTTTTGTAAGTTTCCTAACTTTAATTTTTAAATAAGTTTCCTTATTTTAATTACTTTTTGTTCATACACATTTTTTTTTTAAATATTATATATTTGTTTAAAACTATTTTTTTATGAAAATAAAAAACAATTTTAATAATTACTAATTGCAAACGAATTATGTTAAAAACAAAAATTTATCATGAAAAAATAATAATAATAATGCTAATATTTAATAAATTAGAAATACAATTAGCAATTCAATTTGTTTAATGCTAGCCAACAAGAATTGGAATAATGAGAAAAATAAAGAATGGGACTGGAGGCAGAGGGTATTTAACAATAGATGTATGGTTAAATTTAAAAACGCCTAGAATTAAATATAATTACTATATATGTGTGTATTATTAATTTATATGTAATTTTTTATTCCGCAAATAAATCTTGTTTATACGTTTCATATTTAATTTAAGAAAATAAAAAAGCAGTCAACTTAAATATTTAATGAGTTTATATCTATAAATGTATAAAAAATATACAAAGAAAACATACATATATTGTAAATCGATGGTTACTTTACCAAAATAAAGAATTTATCATAAAATTAGTAAGTTTTTAAAAGCATTGGGTTTAGAACGTAACTTGAAAATGTTTTGAAAAAAAAAAAAAAAAAAAAAATTAATTTATATAAGTAGAATCTGATTTACTCCTTGTGGCAGACAATGCACTAGTTTCAGGATTTTAGTTTTTCAAGACTATGAAATGAAACCAGTACATATTTGGAACTAAATTTATATATATTTTAATTTTTTTAATTAATAATGGATTGTTGACAAAATGCAACTAACATTAAAAAAAATGTACCACGAATAATATTTAGTAAACTTTAAGACTTTGCGGAAATTAGGCACGAAGGGAGCTATTACCGTGCCCAAACTCGTTACACAAAAGTTGTGAATGCTCTGTGCTAAAGAGCGAATTGTAGAACTAGAACAATTTTCCTGGTGGTAAAAATGTTTTATAAATAAAATTAAAGCAAATTGCAAAAATATTTCGTAGTTTTTTAAGAAATGTTTACATTAAATTTATGTTTAAACTCTATAAGAATTAAATTTAGTTTTATTAAATATAATTAATTATAATTATATATATATATTATTGATATATATATATATATTATTTTCCATTTGTTTTTTACGCTAACTATAATAAAGGTTTGTTTTACTTAAATTCTCTTTTTAAGTTTTTGAATTGTATGTAATATTTTTTAGATTTCGTTAATTTAATTAATTTTAAATAAATTTGTGAGTGGTTGCATTATTAAAATTTTCTTTTTTACTTTGCAAATATTGCATACATATTTTTTTTTATGCTTTTCGTAAAATCACTTTTATTCAACAATCATCAATTTCGTTTGTATTGTTATTTATGTATTCCAGCAAATTAATGGATTTTTCTTAGAAAAATAAATAGTGACTTTAAACATGGATCAAAGAACAGCAATAACATATTACAAATTGGTTCGATTTAAGCAGTTTATTTTTACAAGAGACATCATGTTTAAATTTAATTCTACCATTAACAAATATATCGGTCCGAGCAGAATTTTGTGTACTTAATTACACATGACTTAAATTAAATAGTATAGTTGTTCATTCGCTAAATGCGAACCAACGTCTCCACAATCTCAACAGCTGAATTTTTCCCGGTTATTGGAATTCAAATCATGTTACCTTAAATTAAATAACATCAATACGGCTGTTTTAAATACCATCCGATTTGAAGAATGTTGTGTAATTATACACAAGCCACACATGTAAACTGCATAGCATGTTGCAACAGTTTTCTAATCAAGTTACAAAGTAATAAGTAAAAAGATCTTTAAATATTTCTTTTTTGTTTGAGTATAATATTAGAAAAAAGTCAATGAGTTGATCTATTCAGTTTTATAAATACTTGCATACATAATATCCAAAATTGAATAAATACATAAGTATGCTAAAAGGTTTTAAAAATTTTACATTCGTCCTTATTTCGAGAGATCAGTGAAGCGAAAATGCACTCATATAATGTACACCAATTAATACTTTAAATCTTGTAAAGTGATTAATATTGCCGAAATACGGCGTTACAAGTGTATGCACACATTTATTTCATTAATTCCACTTTATTGTGAGAATGAAGAGAAACGAAACGGTTTAAAGGGTATACTAGGCTTAAGGGATAAAATTTCATATATATTTATATGTGTTAACATGTATATACAAATATCTATTTATATACATTACACTTTTTATATATAATGTTTTTTTTCCTAATATTTTAATTGGGAAATATACCTCGTAAATTATTTGCTTTCAATTCTTTTTTAAGTTGCCTTTGTAAGTCACTATTAAATTTTTCTTCCCATTGTCTTCTATTTATATATTAGGAAAATTGTACATATTTTTTTAATATTATACACAAACTTAAATACAACACAAAAATTATTACACGTTATTATTTTTACTCCATTGTGTATATATATGTATGTTTGCAGTACATATGTGTGTATACATAAATCTAGTTTTATTTTGATTTTCTATTCTATATACTAAAATTATTTGTTGTGTTATTTATAGCGTATCATTCTCTTAGCAGCGTTATCGAATGAAATGATAATGTATGATGTGTTTATATCGTGTGCGAATTTTTCCCATGAAATGTTGATACCGATATAGTGAAGCATTTTTAAGAATATATTTTCAAAACTGAGGTCGATGTGAGAAATTGAAAATATTGTTCCCATAAGCATAGTCACATACATTGATATTTTAAAACTTTTAAGATATATATTTTGTTTTTGACTATGATTATGATTCTTTGTTTATTTAAGTTCTAATGTATGGTAGCGAAACAGTTTTTTAACTATTGTAGGCCCTTATTTATTAAAAAGCATTACTAATGAGATCGAAATTTTTAAAAAATAAAAATTGAATTAAGATTAGTCTTGAAAGCATCGTTAGTCTCAGTACATTAGTGAAAATAAGTTCGGTTAATTGTGTTCCAATAGTCGTGCCGGCATCATGGTCAAACAGAGCTTATCGGAACTCGGCTTAGTTATGAAGGAAACACTGATTACAACATTGCAATAGCCAGTCTCAAATATAATACCACATCCAACTGTGGTCTCTCTTCTGGCGATGACATCGTATTTCCTGTTGTTCCACCTCTTTGCCTTTCGTTATTTACAGAACATATATTTCATTTAGGACGTAGGTTGTACACTAGGCCACGTTTTGTGTGTATTATATTGATTCCTGAAAGGCTGTTTGCTGTCCCAAACCACTGCTTGCAAAATTGAACATTGCCAATGACTTCATACTTTCAGATAAGATTACATACTACGTTGCTGAATTCCGAAGATTGATTTGACATCATCTTCATTAGTTTTTATAGCCACTTCCTTATTATTGTTGCTGAAAATTTATAGTAATTGTTTGGGTCAACAACGAGAATATTATTCAATGAAAAAGTCGATGTAGGTCGATCTGATCCATGAACTCAACTTTAAATTTTAACTTACAAATGTGGATGCATGACGATTTATATTTAATTTACATTTGTATCACTAGAACTTGTTTTAATATTATCATTTCTTTTACTATGACTTTACAAAAACTGACATCGATGGCTTAAACTTTTGTAACATTAATCGCACGATGACAACGATTTATAATAATAGCATTCATTATGTTCGTTTCCGAGGCAATTGAAAACCATAAATTACAAGTGCAAAAATCTTATCAATTATATAGTGTAGGGAAACACTATCATCTTTAACAATTTCCGAAACGATGAAGGAAGCAGTTGTAGTTATAGTATTACATAAAGAACTACTTTTCACAGAGTTTTTCGCTTAATTCAGTTGAATTATTTTTTGTCAAATAGAAAGTCAGAATTAGAGAGAAGATAGCAATTTAAAAAATATATAGAATTAAACTTCATTTATTTCTGTAAAATTAAATGATCATAAAGTAAGTTAAACGTATGTATGTGTGTATAGTTTATATTTCTGTTAATTTCAAAATTAATAATAATATTATTATATTTTAATTTTTTTTTTTAAGGAAAATAAATTTTAATTTTTACTTGATTCCGTGCTTAACCAAAATTTTATTATAATAATATAAAAAATATATTAAAAAAAACGTAGCTTATAGATTCTTACTCTTTGAGTTTCAATCAATCATGTTCTTCCTTTTTCATTGCAAATGGTTGTCTACAATAATCAAACAAATATATGTCTTTTAATGTAATTTGAAAAAAAATTCTTCTCTCTACAAAATAAAATCTTCATTTCATTATTTAACAAAAAATAAATGTTATAACTTCTGACAATGACGGTGATAATGAAAGATTATGAAACGATTGTTTTATTTAAATTCTAAGAGAAGGGAAAACTTATAATTGCATTCTGATATAATAATAATATAAAATAAAAAAAAAATATCTAAATAATATACAAGTTCCTACAAACTAGAGCAGCGAAACATATAGACATGCGCGTGCTTTTGTTTCCGATAGTTGGTGTGTTTTGTTTTCTAACATATATACTCAAATTAAAAAGAAAAACATACATATACGTTGATAACAAGAGAGAAATGATCTAGAAGATAAGATATTATTTTGCATTTCTTATATCGGTAACTATAACACCCGGTTGCACGCCGACACCAGGACGGATTCGAATTGAGGGACGCCGTTCAGGTGTATCATAGGGAGGTCGCGATGAATTCGTGGCTGCCATTGAATCATCCATAGTGAGACCACCATTACCACCTGCGCCAGCTCCCAAGATCATTTGGGAGCCAACACCCATCATGCCGCCACTATTACTTACTAATGTTTGACCGCCAGCACCACCAGTGCTCATCAGCTGTTGAGTACCACTGGCGCCTGCCGTTGCTGTAGCACTACTAATTTGATTTTGATTGTGTTGATGTTGCTGTTGGTTCGTTTGTTGTTGTTGCTGCTGTTGAGCATTACCATCCTGTTGCTGTCCGTTATTGCCATCTTGTGCTTGTTGTATGGCTTGCGGATTGCGCGGTCCACCGAACTTAAGAAGGTTCCAATCAAAGACATAATCATATGTGAAACCTAAGCGATGAAACAGATTGCGAAAGAGTTTGCGTAAATAGCAGTAGTCGGGGCGTTGTTCGAAATGCAATTGGCGGCAGAAATTCAAGTAGTTATTGAACTCACTAGGGAAGCCTTTACACAGAGATATAATTGTAGTCGACAGTTTCTTTTCTGAAATACGCTCATATTTTTGTCGCTTATTGGCGGCTTTTAGTCCCTGCCAGGGCAGTGCGCCCAAATTGAAATACATGAGCACATATCCTAGTGACTCTAAGTCATCACGTCTTGACTGTTCGATGCCCAAATGTGTATTGATCGAAGCGTATCTAGCGGTCCCTGTAAGGTTTTTATTTTCCCGGTAGGGAATATGTTTCATGGATCTCGAATCACGGAACTTTTTCGCTAAACCAAAATCAATTATATACACAAGATTCCCTTTCTTTCCCAACCCCATCAGGAAATTGTCCGGTTTTATATCTCGATGTATAAAGTCACGAGAATGTATAAAATCTATACGCGAAATCATTTGATCAGCTAATAGAAGCACAGTTTTAAGTGTAAAACGGCGGTTACAAAAATTAAATAAATCCTCCAATGACGGTCCCAATAATTCCATAACCATTACATTATAATCACCTTCGCTGCCACACCATATTATCCGCGGTATCCCAATACCTCCTCGCATTATCTTATAAAATTTTGATTCAATATGCAATTGGGGATGTTTGGTGCGTATACATTCCAATTTAATAGCTACTTCTTCGCCTGTGTTTATTGTTGTACCAAGATAGATATCACCAAATGAGCCAGATCCAATTTTACGACCAAGGCGATATTTATTACCAACACGCAGTTCCATTGTGCCTTCTGTGTATTTTGTTTTTCGACTTTCTTTAGCGGAAGTTAAGAACGTGATTGAATTCTAAATGACAAGAAATAATAAATTAGGAATTTTTTAAATATTTTTTTTAATCGTATTTCAAATATTTGCCTTTATTCTTTTCCAAGATTGTTATCTATCTAAAATTTGTTAGCTTTTTCGTTATTTGTTAAATAGATTTTCTCCTACTACTTCTATGTATTATTAAGTATTTGTGTATGTATTTACATACTACCAAAGTGATGATGGCGCCGGCGGAACAGATGAGGTGTTGATTATATGATTTGCTTTAGTGATTTTGTAATCTAGAAAATACAATACATATGATAAATTATTATTAATACTTAATAATATAAAATTTACGGTTAAATATTACTTGCTATGCACATCAAGTTACTTTATTCACTGGAATTTTGATACACTTTTTAGCGTACTTATTCACTGAAATATACCTGATATTTCGGCTAGTATTATTAGTAAGCTTTTTTCAAACTTTTAACTATAAACGGGAACTGATCATCGGTCTCGAAATTTATTAGTTTAATGTGAAATGTTTTATTGATAAAAGGATTTTTTTGTGAAAACTATTGCCAAAAAAATATTTGCAAATCAATCCATACAATCTAGTAATTATTTGCTTAAACTTAAAATTGTTTTAATAAATGTTTTCCATTTCGGTGGAATAAGAGGACTAATAGTTATATTTTTTTTATATATACAATATATATTTGTATATAAACCAATATGTACGTTTTTTATGTTGTAATCAAATCATACCATTATTTCATATATTTTTATGCGAAATTGTTAGTCTTTAGCGAAAAAATTTATCTCCAGGAAGCGGATAGGTTTTATTGGTTATCCTTTTTTTGCAATTAACAGAATTTTTAATTATTTAAACTCTATCTGAAACAATTCAAAGTTTTGCTCTAATGCTACGTTTTATTCTTCCTGTTTTTCTTTAAACATATTTTCCATGTTTTTAGGTGGGCCAAACAGTTTGATATCTTTAACGCAGCATTAAAATCGCCGCTAGCGATAAAGGTAATCTTTATCTTTGAATCCTTAGCAGTTATACATTCTTGCAACAGCCGCTTCAACAATAGATTGTGCAAAACCAATTTGTGGCAGTTGGTACAACAAAGTGGTTGTCTATTTTGGATCGTGGAAAACTGTTCCTTTTTGTAAGATAAAAACATTTCTATAGTCTACACAGAGTTTGGTGCTAACATCCTATTTAAATGCGACGTTAATAGCATTACTAATCAGTATGAAGAGAACGGCGATAGGGAAACAACAGTGTGTTTATTCGTAAGTAACAAAAATCCTTGTAATAAGTCTGTTTAATAAGGTTTTGATTTCCAAACAGTTAAAAGAAAACAGGTTGTCTTTATTTATTGGTAAAAAAAAACCGTTAAAGTAAGAATAATTATAACATGGAAACCACGCAGTTCAGATTAAATGGTTGTGTTAAAGGTTACGATTATTGCATTTGGTTTATATACAAACAAATAAATAAATAATCAAATAAGGCGAATTTTAGTACTCTATATATTTTATATACTATAACTTTACAATCCTGATTGTTCCAAAATAAAATCTTCATTCTTGAATTAATTTTATTGAAATTGAAACTTTAGACGGAATTTGCTTTAACCTTAACATTAACTACTCAAAAATATGAACATTTTTGTACATTTACTTCTCTAAAATGCTATTAAAAAATGTTTAAGTAGGAAAATAATGTGGAGATGTATATCTTTGATTATGCTATTTTTCGATAAATAAATAATTAAAAAACATATATAATTATAGTATTTAGGTCCCGTATATCTTTTATGAATTCAATAAGGTAATTTAGAAATCAGTATCTGTGTATGGCTGTGTAGCTACGTAAACATGTAGATTAAAATACGACAGATATGTATGTACAAACATTTTCGTAACTGAAAAGAGACATATTTTATTTAAAATTGAAAACCAAGATAAAAATTTTTTGAAGTATCTGCGAGGTCATTGTATTTTGTATACAATTGAAAATATATAATTAAGTAGCATTTTACAATACTCACAAAACTGAGACTGATCTGCTAGCTGACATGAATTTAAAAAAATTAGCAAAATTTAGCATTTATTTGGCTAAAGTTTAAAAGGATGTAAATGATTCGTGGTTTAATCGATATTTTGTGACAAAAAATTAATATCACAAAAAAAAAAATATATAAAAAACATGAGAATAATAAAATTTCCATTTTTACATTTACACACTTTTACTTAACAAGACATAATAATTACGCCAAAACTAAACAAGCTTTTTAAACTTCGTCATTAATTTAAATTTAAAGGCTACAAAATATAACTAAAATACAATCATTCATATCGAAGAGGAGGCCACTTCGCCATAAAATATAATTTATTTAAGGTATTTTTTTCATTTTATTAAGTTATTACACAATTATATGTACGTATATGTGTTTAAATCCTTACATGTCGAGCATCGAATCATTTGCGATTTACATATGAAATCATAAATTTCTAGGTGTAGACTAGAAAGAATAACACAACTTGTAAAGATTAGGGTATGGTAACTTAATCATTTGCCCGACAACTTGAAAGTAATGAATATTTAATCCATATTTAAATCATATTCTAAAAGAATTTTTTTTATAACATTTAAAAGCTTTTTTATGTATCTCTAATATACTACTAAAAATTATATTTAATGCAAACTATATTCCATATATGAACATATCCTAACTAATATTTCAGGAAATATTGTCATTAAAACATTTATATGTAAAAATTTGTTCATAGAAACTTGAGAATAAAAATTTGCAAAAAATATTGCTTCTAAGACGCTGGGGCTCTGATTATTAGAGTTAATAATATATAATATATACAATGGTTTTTAAAGAGAAATAGATCTACTTACAAAGTTCTCCTCCGATTAATTTAAATTTGGTGATTTAAATTTACATCACACTGGCAGGAACTGTGATTTAAAAAAGCCTGCTTACAAATAGTTGTGCTTTAATCGTATTTTCAGAGCTTGAATTTGAACAATAAAAACTCGATGAAAAAGTAAGTTAAATCGCGAAGCAATAACACATTATAATACAACATTACTTCATGCATTTTTGGAAATGTATTTATAAAATACAAAGGAATTTTATCACTAAAACAATATATTTTATACGAAGTTTTGCAGTTTGTACCTCCTGGCCATAACAAAAATGTATTTAAGTAATTTAAAAAAATTAATTGTAAAAAATTACTAAAAAGGAATGGGATTGCATTTTAAATAAATATAGGCTCATATATAGAATATATGAATAGTTATAAATGTAAAATATATACCGCTATCTACGTTTGTATAGGCAAATATCCAAAATTACCACCCGATATTATATATCAATATGTGCAAATATTTTAAAATGCGACTTGCTTACTAGTTTTAAAGCGAAGTCCTGCAAAAAAAAAATTATCCTTTTCAAATTAATGGTTAGACAAAGAGTTGCCAAATAATGTACAACTGGCACTTATTACAAAAAATGTGTATTTAAATAAAACTGTATGTATGTGCATACATATACAACGGTTTTTAAATTGAGTATTCAAGAATTATGTACATTAGATTTTGTTTGTAGTCACTATCGAATACATATAATCACATTAGTGATAATCTCATTTGCTTCCACTTTTTACAAATTGATAGAAAATGCATATTTACGCTATAGACAATTTTCCTATTCTGTCCGACTTGGCTTAAACGACATATGTAAATACACTTTTACATACAATTAATTATCGTTGCAGTTTAAAAGTAATAAACAATTTTCAGTAGTGGAAAACACAAACCAGGCCACAATAAGTGTTAATCAATTTCAATTACTTGTATTGTTGGCATAATTAACTAAAATTTCTTTCTCCGGCTTGTTACAAATCTTTTGTCAAAACAAAAACATACACACACCCATATGCCAGAATCTTTAAAAATTACTTAAAAACATCGACAGTAACTCTAGTAAAGTATTCCCTACATACATATGTATGCATGCATATAACAATAACGATAAAAAAAATCTTATGAATTTATGAGGATAGCTTAAAAATTTACATATTCACATACATATTTATAGTATACTTGAGGGAATTTTTAAAAATCATTTGTAATAACAATACAGGAAAATATCTTCATTTTATACGTGAAATATTTATCTTTGTGTGTATGCACATATATATATATATATATATATATATATATATATATATATATATATATACATGGGTGCATGAATTGTTTGTATGCACGGCTTTTTTTTTTGTATAATACAGTTTAAGAAAATAAGTATAAATTATTGAGAATTTTAAGCAAGCTAAATATTATTTATAAGCTTTTTTCCAATACATGTGTTCAACGTTTTTCACAATAATTTTGCCCCATATGTCTCACCCTTGTTTTGTATGTTCGAATCTGTGTGTTAATGTTTTCGACGTTTACTGTTCGTTCATCACCACGCATTTTATACACATTCACACATTTTCTCGTTTAAGCAACACACTTTTTTTATGACTGACAATCTTTTTTTTATCCACAATTTTCTGGTACTTTTTTTACCAACTACATATATATTTAAGTTAATTTTTTTATTAAAAAATAAAGGAAAATTCAACTTTTGTGTTCTTACAATTTTACATACACACAAAACGCGAACAATAAAAGTCACATAATTTCGAAATTACCCCGTCTTGTCAACACAAAAGACGACTGATGGTTCATCCAAAGGTTTCGTTTTCGACTTTTTTTTTTTTTGGAATATAAGATGTGATTGCTGAAGAGAAACTTTAGCCTTGTCTCTTTCTTACTTATTTAGCAGTAGTAAGACTTTGTTGACAAGCAATATATTTAACACTTTTAAACATAAATTTTTATGATACAAAGAAAAAAACTTGTAAATCATTTTCGTACTTTGTTGACGAAGTCATATTAACTAGATATTTCTTTATATTTTTAAAACATTTCAAATTTTTTTAGATGTTTTATTTTCTTGTTTAACGTGATTTTTTATTTTTATTATGTATCTCACCTTCACCTTTCAGTTCCTTAATTATTTAAGAGCTACCATTATCACTTTTTTTAATATTTGGTTTACACTCTATCTTTGGACACTTACGTTTGTGTGTAGTCTTATTTATTTTTTGGTAATTAACATGCATTGGTTTTAATTGCAAAAATGTATTTAGGAATTTTGTTACATTAAAAAATAAAACTATATTCTTTCCTTTAATTTCCGTGTGCAATGGATTTTACGTTCGCCATTTTGCTCTGTCGTGTGAAAAAATTGTGTGGTATTTCGAAATTCGAATTTCATTTGACATATTTCCGAAGCTGACCATTTCTATACAGAGTTGCAAGAAGATGTATTATGGAGAATGAGCAGCATTGCCAGGGGAAAATTTAAATGGGTGAAAATAATACAAAGTTGGTAAAACACGATTTTTGCTTTATTTTTGTGAATTTATTCAATTGTTCTTTTTCATAAATTGAAGACGGATATAATGTTACAATGGAAAATGGTTAAAAACAAACCAGAATTGGTGCAAGCACAATTTCTTCCGTTTGACAACAGATGGCCCCATCAATCTATACACAGAAAAAATATTTCGGATATTTGATGTATAATTGTGTATGCATATTGTTCATAGTTTATGAATCTGCATTATTTTCATGGCGTGACCGAAAACAAAAATAAGCAACATTCTATTGCGACAATGCATATGCATCAGTGAAAAAAACACTGTAATTATATCTCTATATTTTTGAGAAGGTATATAAAAAGGGGGGTTAAAACTTTATTTCCATTTTTCTAAATTTCTGATGTCTTATTTTAAATTATGTGTTGATGTGTCCAACATAATATTATGTATTTACATGTGTACGTATTTCTTAATGAGAAGGTGATAAAATGTCCAAAAAAATTGGAAATTTTAAAAGAGAGTTTGAAGACAAAATAAATGCTGCAACCGCGACGGGAATGTTTTCTGCTGATGTGTGTGTTGAAGACGCTATTGAGATGCACGTTCAAGTTAAGAGGTTACTTTGGCACTACTATTTAGTTCTATCTTACAAATTCCAAATATCAAAGATGATATCAGTCTAAAATGGGTACACATACAGATAACAAGCTTGCGTTACAGGCTTAGTAACGGTATAAATAGTCAACATAAATAAAAATAAAAAAATTAATGCAATTTAAAAATATAACAAACAAAGAAATATAATAACTAAGTTTTATCACCTTTTTATAGGTGATCCACTCATAATAAAAACTAATTAATGAGTTTCAATTTTTAGATTATAAAACACTAAAAGATTTCTTACATTGTTTCAAAGTTTTTAAAAGAATGAAATGCGTTAGAAGTTTCAAAATACGGTTCATAAAGTTTTATATCTTAAAATCTCCAACCAACACTTTTCTCTAAAAACTCCTCTACCGATTTTCACAAAGATTTAATTCATAAACATTCCCAATTTCGATACAAATATTACATTATATAATGTGGAACACTGTTATAACGAATTCAAAAGGACCGGAGATTTTAGTTCGTTATAGACGTAGTAAAAAATTTGTCAAAACAAAAACCAAAACACGTTCTTAGTTGTCTTAAAAGACAACAATCCTAATTATTAAAGGTCCCCCTATAAATCTAAACATAATGCCGGTTGCTATCTGTCTTGCATGGTACATACAGTCAGGGATTAGAAAAACTCAATTTTTTCTTAGAAATTTGGTACTTTTTTGTCAGTTTTATAACAAAAGTATTTTCTGTAAACAATTTTAATTTTTACAATTTAATGTAATTTAAAGGTAGTACATCACAGTATTTTGCTTGAAATAAATTTTTTAATAAGATTTTTTTTAATAAGATATTAGTTGTAAGTTATTTGCATAATAATAAAATGCTTTTCCAGAAATTAAAATTAAAAATTTAAAAAATTAGAAGTGGATGTACTGGTTAATTTTATTTAGCGTAGAAACTAACTTTTGGTACATATTTACGTTCCTATTACTATTTTTGTTATTCTAATATAATATAATATAATATAATATAGTATAATATAATATAATATAATATAATATAATATAATATAATATAATATAATATAATATAATATAATATAATATAATATAATATAATATAATATAATATAATATAATATAATATAATATAATATAATATAATATAATATAATATAATATAATATAATATAATATAATATAATATAATATAATATAATATAATATAATATAATATAATATAATATAATATAATATAATATAATATAATATAATATAATATAATATAATATAATATAATATAATATAATATAATATAATATAATATAATATAATATAATATAATATAATATAATATAATATAATATAATATAATATAATATAATATAATATAATATAATATAATATAATATAATATAATATAATATAATATAATATAATATAATATAATATAATATAATATAATATAATATAATATAATATAATATAATATAATATAATATAATATAATATAATATAATATAATATAATATAATATAATATAATATAATATAATATAATATAATATAATATAATATAATATAATATAATATAATATAATATAATATAATATAATATAATATAATATAATATAATATAATATAATATAATATAATATAATATAATATAATATAATATAATATAATATAATATAATATAATATAATATAATATAATATAATATAATATAATATAATATAATATAATATAATATAATATAATATAATATAATATAATATAATATAATATAATATAATATAATATAATATAATATAATATAATATAATATAATATAATATAATATAATATAATATAATATAATATAATATAATATAATATAATATAATATAATATAATATAATATAATATAATATAATATAATATAATATAATATAATATAATATAATATAATATAATATAATATAATATAATATAATATAATATAATATAATATAATATAATATAATATAATATAATATAATATAATATAATATAATATAATATAATATAATATAATATAATATAATATAATATAATATAATATAATATAATATAATATAATATAATATAATATAATATAATATAATATAATATAATATAATATAATATGTTATAATATAATATAATATATTATAATATAATATAATATAATATAATATAATATAATATAATATAATATAAAGTGTATATTTTAGTGGGGTATACCCGCATAATATCTTTTAATTATTTTTACGGAAAGGAAAGATCCTCTGCGAAGCAGTCTTGTGAATTCAATAAACATGCCAGTGTAAAAATGTCTAACGCGCAAATCATATCTATTATTGTTTGTCTCTAATAGATAAATTGAGTTTTACAATTGTAATTTGCTTTTGGTTCACCCCTTAAATAAATATTAACATTTTTCTTGGGCGAAATATACATGCATAAATATTTATTTAGTTTTTTAAAGATAAATTCTTTTGGGCGCCCCGCTGCACTTAAATAGTTTTATAACGGCATAAAGACTTTCTTGATATAAAGACTCAATATTTATATATGTAATTGCACGCTTATGAGCGTTTGAAGTCCACATACATCAGTATCTGTCTTAAAGCTCAAAATTGAATTTTCTCACAAAATTGGCAGATTTATCAATGAAATTTATGCCACACACACACACACACACACACGCACGCACATACACATGGTTAACGATTCAGTGCAAAGATTTCTTTAAAAAAAATATTGTACTCAAATAACGGGGCTTAGCTATCCTTTTTCTCCTTAAATTTAGATTAATGTTAAATATTTAATGTTACATTGATCCTTGTTACAACAGTTTTCTACTTGGTGTATTACTAGTTAAGGGCACAGTTGATTCATATGAAAATCTGATACGATTGCAGTAAATGCAACTTAGAAAAAGAGGAAATGTTCAGTCTAGGAAAATGTCTGCGAAATATCTCTCACACAGATGCATTTTTAGTACATACCATTTACCATACCCCTCTACCATACGTGTAATTTTTGACAAATCGTTCGATTGTGTGAGTCATTTCCTTTAGCAGTATCTCAAAATTTGTTTTTATAGATGTACATGTATGTATGTATTTTTTAATTATATATTTTAAAATATTTGTATTATATTACGACGGATAAATAAATGAGAATGCCCGAGTACGTAAAGTTAGATGTGTTCATATTTTCTACGCTCTAGACGCTCGTTGTAGGAGTATATGGCGTTTTTGTATAAGAAACATACTATTTATGGCTTTCAAGTAAGATTGTTAAATTTTTTTTTTTTAGAAGTTTTAAATAAATAAAAATATCTGGACTAAATAATCAGGATCTGTCTTAAAATTTAGGCTTACATTCTTACATCTTACTGAATACTAGATATATGTACCTCCTAAAAATTCGTATGGACATCTTACGGGAATAATAAGTCGTCTCCACATCCATATGAGTGTATTATTGTTGGAGAAACTACAAAGTTGGCGCAACATTTTTCACATGTATGCATTTACTTTAAGTTTAGCAAGCTTAAGTTTAAGGAGGAGAAGAAATAAGTGAATAAATGTAAAACATTGCTAAGAAGCAATGTTTAATATTCATTTAATATTCATTTTAAGGATTTTCTTATCTACCCTTGCTTTGAATTCTTTTTCTGTAAATTTTATCACAATTGTATTAGCGTAGTTCACAGTTCTTTCAAAAGCGTAATGCAATTCTCGTATATCATTGCATTTTTTATTTCAATTGTATACATGTAAAATTGTGTACATGTATATTTCACAATTAATATCAATCAATAATCTTATTGGTAAAGCATGACTGCCATATTTTTCTACAGGAATTGGCAATGCCACACAGCCTATGAGGGTCCTCCCTCTGATATTATATTAGTATTAACATTATTAACTATTTGCACCTGCATTCATTCCCCCTGTCGCTAAGGGGAAGGCTTCAGTTCGGTTTCGGCACACTGTGTGAAAGGAGGCTGAAAATTTACATGGCGTCGTTATTAGAGTACCCAACAGTTTTAGTGGTATTGCGCTATGAATTAAGGGAACAATAAATAGCAATAAAATAATACAAATTATCTAATTCAAAGTAAACTCATTTATATGTATCTATAAGGATATTGATAATATAATATACAAATATTTAATTAGATTTTAATTTACCAAAAAAAAAAATACGCAAGACGTCTTCGATAGTATTCCTGCCTACCAAGCGGGAGACCTGGACTCAATTCTCCGTCGGGCTTAATATTAAGTAATAAGTAAATAAATAAATAAAATACAACAAAAACGAGGAATGAAAATAATCTTAGCATAACTTTCAATGTCATAAGTGTACTGTTTTCGTAACCCTTTAAGCACCATCCGAAAGCCATGAGTGCATAAATACTATGGTATTTCCAAACACCTGGAGAAGTGTAAAAGTGGTTTACTACATGAAGGTATAAATATCTTAGGCAATTTAAAGCATATTCAATGTGAATACCATTAATGTTTTTGCGACAAAATAATGGAATAAATATTTATGGCGGGACTATTTTGATTGGCTTTAGGGAAAAATACATTTATTTCTAAGATAAGAAACTCATAGTTAAGCAACAGTCACCTGGATAAGAAAACGTAATAATTGTTAATTGGTGTGTTTACAAATAAAAAAACTAATATTTACTTATGATGACAAATTTAGGACGCAGCTGAACCGTGGACTTAGGAAAGCTCGTAACTGGTTTTCATCAATCAAGAACTTAGTTTATTCCCAGGTATCTACACATATACGTACATATAAACGCATTTGTGTATATTATTCAGTAAAATAATTTGCTCTCTACTTTGGTACGAATATATAAGCCAGAAGATGTTGATAGAACCTCGCCATATGTGAAAATAAAAATCGCTGTTATTGAGACTTCAAATTTAAGAAAGCCGGCAAATTAAGAATACTCATCTTAAAGGCAGCAAAATATATTTTTATGAACAGAAACAATTCAGTTTTAAATAGTATTTAAATAACATAAAAAGCCCTAAAACAACAACGCTTACAAACAAATTGTAGTTAGGGCTTTCTCTACGTGAGCTGTCAACTCATCTGCAGTTAATTTAAAAAAATACACCTGCATTTTCCTTGTGTAAGAGCGAATTGCATGCAATGCGAAATAGTTTTCTTTTACTTTTCCGCCTGTCCATCCCACATTTTATTGATACATATTTGTGTTGGCCATTTCACATTCGAATCAGCAGTTATTAAGTACAATACAAATCTTGCATTATTTATTTTGACTTCACTACAATTTCTTTCTTCAAAAATTTAAAAATATTAATTCTTAAAATATAAATTATTTTTCTAATGTTCCATAAAAAAAAAAATCTTAGTTTTGTGTCTGATATATAGAATACACCTTAACAGATTTAAAAAAATGATTTGTGTTCATGTTTATGTTCATTTCATGGTTTTTTTAAATCACTTTTACAATTCTTAAATGGCTTTCCATTTTGTTGTATAAGTTGCGTGCTTCGCTTGATTCACACAAACCAAGTTATAGTGCCGTAAGTGTTTACTGAAAAGTCGAAATTTTTCTTTAATACTGCGGAAAAAAATCGCAAAAATTCCAATATATCGGCAAAAATGGCATCACTGTATTTTCCTTTGAACTTTTTTTCATGCTGGATTTCATTCATCCACCTTAAATATTGGCCATCAATTTAATAAAATTTAAATTAAAAATATTTTACAATAAACGTGAGAGAAATTCTCTTAAAATTCTATTATGTAAATCACAGAAATATGTGAATTTTTTTTTTCAATTTGCTGGTTTTTTTTTATCGAATCGACTTTATCTTTAAATAAGTAAATTTTTCCTTGATTTACAGCTCATTTGGGGGACCCATAATAATCAATTATACTGTATATAGAAAATGTTTTTTTTTAAATAATATTTTAATTTTTTAAGCCTTTATGTAAACAAAGTTCAATACCCCTCTTGTAGTAACTTAAAATAGAACTCAAGGTGAGGATAAATATCGGTTAAGAAATTATCATTTCTATTTCATAACGAATGGTCTACTGGCCTGCACAGATGGTAGACCAATGGTGCTATGTCTGGAGGTTGTAAAGTAATTGCTTACTTATGCGTATCCCTATTCCACTTAAATTCTAAATTAGTTTACTGAAAAATAATCTAATTTTATAATTTGCATAAACTGAGCCTCGAACCATCAGTTATTCAGTTCATAGGCAAACATTCAAACCACCAATACCACCTCTTGGGTTCTAGTTGGATTTGGCTATTACAAAAGCTTCTTTAAACATGTTGGCACATGAGTTGAAGTACAGTCTTTGCTATTTGGACGTCGAGATCTTTATGAGTGCCATAACATGGGAAAGAAGGAATTCCACACAGTATTTGTTTTTTGTCCTATTTATGATTTTTCCATATTTTATCCCACTTGTTTCTTTTCATGCAATGCAATGTGGTAGAGATTCAGATGTAGATGGCTAGAGAGTAGAGCGGTGTCTAGATGGTAGAGACTGCAGTGCCTCTGATGCATAAGAAGGTGTCCCTAATAAATTTTTTGGTAATTATTTTATACTTTGTTTTACCTCGCCGATAAAATGCTGCTAGAGATCACCTGCAATGTTTATTTTCATGGATGTTGATTGTCTGCTGGTAAATGTTAAGAGAGCAGCAACCACACCTTTACCATCTAAACACCAATGTGAAAGGATCAGCTTTTTCCATATTTTAAGAAAGTTATTGTACTAATTATGGGATTTTTTTTACTTAAATGTTACATTTCATTGAATTAGTTACGCTCCTTTCACACAAAATTTTTTTTCAATATTTCGAAACAATGAAATAAGTATTTCTATTAGTTTTATACTCGTAATATATTGCAAGTCTAGAACCTCTGCGGGCCAAAGAACAGCAACTAATTTAATAAAAATAATGTTGTTTTTTAAAAGCCACTTCATGCCCCTCATAAGTGTCATTATTGTAATTGTAAATTAAGCCCTGCAACTCTAAACTAACGTTTCTAATTTTAATTGTTCCACAGGACCCACCTCTCATATAGATTTTCTAACTAGTCCTTTGTTTTCACTTTCAGACACACTCCTTTCTTTCCATAATAATTGGAATAAATAACACACACCTTCACTAAGCCATCTGGAAAATTGTGACACAAAAGAACACTGAGGCAGGAGGTGTAGCGCTCTTCAAAAAAACATTGTGCGTCTGTTCTGTTATCGAAGTTGAAATAATACGACGTTGATAAGCTTCATGAACGCTTCTTTTGTATTCTTGAAGTGATGAAATTATTTAAGTCTGTAATCAATGCAATATTGCAAAGTTTATTTTGTGTAAAATTATTTTGCAAGAAAATGACGGCTTAAATTTTTAAGAATTATTGTTATAAATTGTGATCAGCGTCATCTTTTTTGATTAAGCCCTTTAAATGGAAATGCATGAGTATCAATATATTTCAATAGTTTAATAATAATAATTTATTAACACTACACTGTAAAAAATGTTGGCTTATATTTCAACTACACTTTTTCAGGATTCGAATAAGGCATGCTGTTTTTGCCAATTGTGACAATATGCGCAAACGAAAGCTTAATGAGGACTTTAATAATATTAATCAGGATCAGATTTGATTTCTTTGCTTGTGAAAAGAAAGAAAAGAAATCTTTGATCACTATAAACAAAATTATATACACACGCCAGTGTGAACATCTCTAAAAGACGTCTAAGAGGCTTCTTAGAGTCGTATTATTCAGATCTCCAAGTACTAGTTCTCTAGGCCATTTGTCTTTGAAATTATTTTTGCTGCAGCTTTCATGTTATTGCATTTTTTATTATCTACAAATTAATGGAAAAAATAAAATTTATTTCAAGACATGAGGTATGTGTATGGGACATCACAAACAAGACTAATTTTATTTTTGTAAAATATGTATATTTTCTAATTAATTAAAAATTTACATATATTTTAAATTATTAGTTTTTCGCAAAAAAAAATCTTAAAAATACGAGACTAAGTGCATCTGTACATTCCTATAGCACAAAACGTAGTGGTATATTTCACAGCCCATATAGAACGAAAATTTGTAAGTTCTCAAATTGAGAGATCAGATGATTTCTACCTTTCTGGGGCGAGTACTAATTTTTACACAATTTAAATTTAATTAAATAATATCCAAAACCTCAAGAAATTTGTGCGCATTTTCAATTCACGCTATTCTATCTTCAAATATTTGCTAATTAATACTTATTTGTGTCAAGCTTTTACACATTTATCGCTTTCACAAAACTAAGGTAACAAGTAACAAGTTTTATTAGACAACATTTTTATAAGCTGTTAAAAAATTATATTTACCCGGTCGGCTTAATATCACCAATATACCCTCTAATTATAACATTTTATGGATTTTATTTCTGCTACGTTAGAAATACTTGTCTAAAAATTCACACAAAGTTAAAAAAACTTTTCACAAATATAAAAAAAAAATAACTTTTTAAAGTACATATTAAATCTTTAAAATCATGGGAAAATATTTCAGTGCCCTATTAGCACCACGATAAAAATGACAACAACAACAAATATAAAAACTATCACATAATAAAATTAATACTACAAGTAGCAAATACATGTACTCGTATACACGTACGAGTACGTGTACAGTGGTGATTAAAACTTTTAAAACTTTCACGAATTTCATTGATTTATTTGAGTTAAATGCCAATCAATTATTTTTTTCCACTATCCATTAGGTTTTTAATAGTGTCCTTAAACTGATATGAATTGATTAATATGAATACATATTGGCAGAATAAACACTGTTGTACGACTGTTGCATAATTTCGATAAAGTCAAATCAGCTTTCCAATTGCTGATTCGCTAGTTTTTGTTCATCTTTGCTATTCACTACTTCTACAAAATGATGTTAAAAAAAATAAATTATTAAGAAATGCAAATATTTGTAATAGTGGCAATGTTTGACACCCACTGTACACACCTACATAGCTAAGTAGACATAAACTATTTATTTCTTTTTATTTGTAAATGAAAAGAAATAAATAAAAGCAAATAATTTTCGCTTTGATATTGGCGTTTTTTTCACGAAGGTACGGAAAATACATGCAAGTAACATAAATGCAAATATATTAACGCCTGTCCATGCATGTTTACTATTCATGTGCAAACGTGTAAGTAAGCAGAGATGCCAGGTTTTTTTTTATTCCATATCTACGAAAAGCTCTCAATTGCCATACAAATAAAACAATAGCATTTAAAGGAAAAAATTGTACTGCAACTGTGAGAAATGTGTAGGGATAGAAATGGCAGAGTAGGTTTTTATAACTACCAGAGGTACAGCAGTAGAATCCGCAATCTTAGCGATTTCTACTCGGCGAATTTGGACACTAATTCAATCAACGATACCTTCAATATTGATTATTTTTAAAATTCGTATTATTATTCTTTTGGTTGTAAATCCCATAAGGAATTTCCATTTTTCCGTCAGCCGTGTTTTGTCATGAAGAATCAAAAACTAAAATAACCTTTTTTGAGGCTTTTTTGATTTTTGTATAATTTTGTTGGTCTTGTAGTAAATTTTAGTGATTTTAAGTTAAATTTGAGATTTTTTTTTTGGTTATTGACGAAGTTACTGATGTTTTAACTACTTTGAAAATTTATCCCGCTTTGAGAAAATGTTAATTATATTTGACTTGCATTCATATTGCCTGATTCTTCTTTTTACTAAAATAAATGGACTTTTAATGTGAAACGCATTAAAATATCTAAATAAATTTGATTTTAGAAATATTTATGTAAATCTTCATTTTTGTAAGAGTTTTTAAATTAGAGCCGCCAATAGAATTTTCAACATTTTATGTGTAAAAAATTTTCAACGAAAAATCATAAAATTTTAATCGTGAATCACAACTAAAATTTTTTTTTTTTGGGTTAAATGTCAAAAGTGGCAACACTGTACGTAAATGATCTATGAATGATTATCAATTTAAATACAGTTTTTCCATTGGGAAAGCATTCTCAGCATCAAAATGATGTTCATATTAATATTGAAATTAACTAATATTATTATAATCATATTTTTGTTGAAAATTTTTTTTTTCTTCACTTCTATTCCCTTAGCTTAAGCTGAAAATGATTAAAAATTTATTTCTAAAAACTGAATTTTAATTTAGTATTCGAAAATATTAAAAATTAATCATTTGCAATTTATTTGAAGAATTTTTTGGATGCAAAACTATTAACATATTAATTAAATTTAGAGAGGTCTTAAAAAATCTTTAAAGCACTATAGGCTACAAACAACAAGATAAACTTTGGAAAAACATAAATTTTTAAATCTATTTCTAGGCTGATTTAATGCAGGTTATTTTCTACTGTTTCCTCTATTTTTTAAAATTTAGTTTTCATATATATTTACATTTTTTTAAATATTTTCGTTGAGAAAAATATTTCTTTCTGTTTTCACTTTATTCTTATCTATATGTTTTTATTGTACAATCTAGCTTTGAAGGAACAACCGATAGTATATGACATTTTGTATTATCATTTGCATCTAATTTTTTTAAATACATCCTTAAAAGAGGGATGCATGTAAAGCTTATTGAATTTTTTTTAGTATTTTTAAATTATAATAACTGGAAAGTGTTTATTGTTTTTATTTTTGACAATAATAATTATGTGTGAAATCATCTTGTTTTAAATACTTTTTACCAATTAAAGATTTTTCTGTTCCATTATATGATTAATAAATCAATTTTAAAGTTTTATTTTTATTTTTCGAGACTTTTTTGATTTTGAATAATTTTATTGGTCTTATTGTAAGTTTTAACTTCAGATTGAGATTTTTTTTTTATTATTGATGAAATTAATGATGTTTAAACTACAATTACATTTTCAATTACATTTTATTTTAATTATAAAATTTTAATTTATAAACAGAGTTTTAATTGGCGGAAAAATGTTATTGTTCGTTAAAGAGCTTTTTTTTAAAAAGCTTTTGCGATCGATAAATTAGACCTCACACATAGACACCTATGTGTCTATGTGTCTATACCTCAGATTTTATATTCTTTCCTTTTGGAGTCAATTAGGGAACATTCCCATTCTTATGCTTAAGAATTTGCTGTATCCAGGGACTCGTACTGCGCTTTTTTTTTGTTAGTCAATTCTTTCTTAAGCTTTTAGGGCGTTAATTGATATTGTTTAACAAATATCGCATATAACATGTATGTATGTAAGCACTTATTTTTGTCAAACCATTTACTAGATTAAGGCAAAGATGCCAATGTATAGAGACCTCTTTCATGGACAACGTTGATAGTGCTAAACCTCAGCATTCGCTGAGATATTTCTCTTGGATTTCGACAGCTCAAAGAACGAACGTAGGCTTGCTCACTGTCGGAATAGCGAGAGAAATTTTAATTTTCATATGTTCATGTTTAATTGTTTAGGAAAGGCCTGTTGGGCGGATGTGTTACATAAGAAGAGTAATGAATACAAATATGGAATAAGTTCTACTACTTAGTTGTAGTGTATTTGCATTGAAAATACGTTGTTGTAAACTGACACGTTGAGTCTATCAACGACAAGTGTAGAACATTTCTACAAATTTTGTATTGGAACAGATTTGAAACTTGATTGTCTGGCCAAATAGGTTTATTTCGAATGCAATTGCTAGATTTTTTCGAACATGTAAACGTACTTCATTACTATAAAAAACTACAATCAAAGATTTGGACTGCTTACATTTATATTACTGTGCACAGCCTGTATATGGTTTAACGGAACAAATAATCAAATTAGACAATGCTTGAAAATATTTGCTACGAGAGGGCTTCTGCCATTTTACATTCAACTCGTATTGTTTACACAAATTTAGCTGAAAAACCATAGCAATAAGATTTGTTTTCTCTTTCAGTTTCTCCCATGGACACACAATTTTGAGATTTCCTCTTGTAATTAATTTATATACTCGTATGTGTGGGCCGTCGGGTTGGCGGCCAGCAGAAGTTAACTACCTGTACTGTATTATTTGCGAAGCACCTTTTATTTAAAAACAAAGAGAGTACGACGAGTAACAGAAAAACGATCAACGATCTTTTGCTATTCGTACTAGTTAAAATAATACAAAAAAAATTTATACTCGTGATATAAACGTGCATGTATTTGTGTCACTTGTTTTCTCTTGTTATACACTGAGTGCACCAATCAACGATTTGTTGAGGCGGTTCTCTACAAAAATATCTTAATAAGTTTAAGTCCCAAAAAGCAACCAATCACGACTATGATAGTGGAGCTTTGTATAAATTATGAATACATCGGCTCTTACCTAAGTAAATGTAAACGTGTTTGCATGCCGTGGAAATCTTTATTAAGCAATTTTGCGAAGAAACACCTTAATTAAATTTGGAAGAATATATTTGTAATACTATATTAGGTAAATAAATAAATTTCATCTTTATTTTTATAATGTTACTTTGCTAAATTTTGCCGTTCCAAGGATGGCTCAAATTTTATAGAAAGTGACCATCTAAGGCTCTCTTAAAATATTTTTTATATTTTTATTGATTGGAAATTCATTTTTACTGGTTATGCTAAACCATTAAAAAAAGATAATGTGATATCTTGATATCAGCCCCATTAAAAATTAACTAATTGCTGAAGCAAAGCTCATCACAAAACTTGATGGTATTGATAAATGTTATTATTTTAATTATATTATTTATTTTTATTTCATTTTTCTTAGCTTATTTCTATATTTAAATAAATAAAACAGCATTTAATTGAAAATAAATAAAAATAGTATCGCCGAAGAAACTGGTGAGAGGCATCTGCTCGCAATATGTTTGCTTATATTGAGACAGACGTGTGATGCTATCAAACCTACAGCTTAAATCTGATATTGTTGATGACTACCTTTTTGCGTTTCAAAAATTCTTATCGTAGTATGCACCCAGACCATCTGTTATATAATATCTCTCTCATACTTATACTAACTATTCTATTCAAAAATTTTATTGTATGGTGGACATACATATTACATACATACATCCATACATATATATCTATATTGTATCACTGCTTTGTGGACAAGTAGTTTTGGGAAAAAGCTAAACTTCTTCCTCTGCCAATGTCCTCTAGTGATGTTGCTACCATTCATCGATGTTTTTTTTCCATATTTCACCAATTTTTTTTTTCTTACTTAAGAGTATTTTTTTGTGTATTTCGAATATAGTTTCAGATACGATTCCTTTGCCCAATCTTTTATTTTTTTAGTATTCGTTTTAGCCTATATACGCAGCTATAGGCGAACGAAAAACTCCGCAGTAGTAGATGAATTCAATCTAATTTTCCATGCTTAAATCTGCTAGTTTCTCGCTATTTGACACTTGATAGAAGTGCTACCCTTTCTAAAGCTTACATATCTAAAATTATCCGTTTTTTTTTTTCCAATAAGCTTTTTTTATTTTAGCTTTACTAAATACATAATATAAGTAATTGAAAATTAACAGCTTCGTTCTGTAAAACAACGATTAGCTAAGCCAAAAATTAGCCAAGTGTTGTCAATTAGAATACAATTAAATAATAATTAAAACGATGGTCCAACAAATTTGTTGTGCCACCAAACGGAGTAGGAGTTTCCACTGTTATATGTAATGTGATAATATCCATGGGTGCTGTTCCTTTCCTTTGCTCATTATCAAAATATGTATGGCTTTTACTTCTTTTACTTACTTACTTTTTTTATACTTTTTTCTTCTATTAAATAACTTTTTTAAAATTATTACATCAAAATTCTTTTTGAGAAAAATATCTAAAACTTTTTTTTGGTTGCTAAAATTCTACCAGAGATTAAATGTTTAAACGCGAATCCGAGATACATGTCGCATATGCAAAACTGTATCTTAAAATGAATTTTATCTTTAAACATAAATAACATTTGGTTTCATTTAAAATCATAAGTTGTGCAAATAAAATCATGATAGAGTGTCTGTGTATGTACTCGTATCTCATGCCAAACTAACATGCATGTGCGATCGAACGAATAAATGGAATCGCGCACAAATGTATCTAGAACTTGTAGGCTTTTATGTGCAATTTAATCGCACAGTAAACAAAAACTATTTCCAGAGCGTCTTATATGTATGTAGGTATGTATGTGTTTTCATTATTCGGCATAGATCAAATGGGAATCTTTTGTGATTTCATGGCAAGTCGCAAATTGTCAGTAAGTCTATATGATTGTCGGTATTTCAGACCAAATTTTTAATACTTCTTTCAAAGTGTTTATCATGCAGATTATTCACTCGCTCTGTTCACATGACTGACAATATTTTCGACTTAATCACAGTCTCTTTTCATATTTTGTGTTTGTGATGAAGAAGTTGAAAGTTTTTTTTGGTGTAGTAATAAAAATATAAAAATGCTTCCAAAAATTATGTTTTATTAATATAAAGTGCCAAAGGAAAATAATATAGAAATTATGTGACGTTATGTTGCAGGTTGATACAAAAATTCAGATACACTGATAACAGAAAACACTTTTATTAGCAAAATAAGTGTTACAGTGGAACACATTTAAAATGACCTGCGAAAATTCTCGGTGTTTGTTTTCTGAATTGTCAGTATTTAAATAATTATGCATATATTACGCATTAAGTTAGGAGTGGCTGTAGTAGATAATGTAGTGTGTAATGGAACATCGATTCTGGAATTCGTATTTTAATACAATTTTAGACAGTTTTTATTCATTTATTTGTTATTTATTTACTTAATATTACAATTATATGAATATCATTATAATATGCATACGAGCACTGCCTGCTAAAGCCATCGGCTACATAGACTTAGAGAGGCAGTCTTTATATCAAACAATAAGATTTATTCGCATATTCGATATTTTACCCAATTATGAAAAATTTTTGGTACGCACTGTAATGTGATCTATTAATTCTCATTAGACTTAGGATCGTTTTTATCCAAAAACCTGTGGAAATGAACTAATGTATCTGGTTGGCCCCAAGTACACGAATAAGTTTGATATTTCAGCAGACTGGGCTAAGCAGGCAAATAAAGAATTTTTTTACTCCTGTGCCAAAAGAAATATTACTTAATGTTGCCTTTAATTAATTTAAGTTCAAAATGGTTGTCGTAAATATTTTGCAATCTTTTATAGAAGAGGAATTTACAGAATTTCCGGAAATTTATTACGCGTTTTCTTTCAAATCTCTTTTTAAATTGCTTTATTCGAAAGTTGCTTTATTCGTCTGTCTGGTCTAGCTATTTGTGCTCCGGAGTATTTTCAGCTTAAATTTTATTTAAAATCGAAAATTAATACTCGGAGTTTTCTCAAAATTATCCATGAATATCAACAAGTAGCAAAGCACGATAATATTGGACAATATTCTTGTTGGTAAATCATGCACACTTAACTTTTATATTCATTTTTTGAAGGGCTTTATTTACATAAAACTGATATATATATATATATAAATATATATATATATGCATTATAGGAATATATTTAATGCATAGTCATTTGTCTGAAAGTTCTAAAGTTAGATATTAATAAGAAGTGACTTCTATTTATACAGGAATATGTTTTTCTCCGATTGTTTTTATTTTATTAGCAAATATGATCAATGATATGAATGTGCATATGTTAAGCTTCAATGAGTTTTTATTAACTAGATTCCACTGTATATAATTTTATGCATGATGACTACAAACAATTAATTGACAATTATTATTAATAAAATATGCTAGGCGAATTAATAATGAGCAGCCTACTAACCGGGGGTCGCGGGTTCGATTCCTCCGTAGATCCCTGGGTGTTTTCCTGCGGTCAAGCCAAAAGCTTTGCAAGTTAAGTTAGTTAAAAACAAAAAAAAAAATAAGAAAGAAACTTGCAGGAGAAAACATAACTGAAATTAAAAAAAAGTTGTCTCAAAAAAAATGTCCTTGCGTTGGGGGAATCATAATAGTGGATGAGGTGTAATAAAAGAAAAGTAATAAGAAAATCATATTAACTCATTTAATTAATGCACTAAAGCGAGATTGCGATAAATAAATAGACATTTATTCCTCTGTGCCTTCCTCTCTCGTACTATTAAAACATTTGAGATACATACATTCTGTACAAGTCCTTTTGAATAGAATGTAAAACATTTTAGCAACGTCGAATATTTACAAAAATTTTCAAAATTACTTTTTAATTAATTTCAATCTTCAATCTCAAATAAGAGCTTTAGTGAAATTTTCAATAATCATTCTCTCAAGTAACATCGCATTAAATGTATTTATTATGTTTTCCATGCAAATATAACTTTTATTAAAAAATTTTAATCTATAGAAAAATATGCGTGAATAAGGAGGAACAAAATGATCCTTCAAAGAGTAAAACTGGCAACGATGCTGGATGGGTAAAATTTAGTTTTGCTTTTTTTTTTCATAATTTCTTAGTATGTCCTTAAGGATATTTTTTGGTCAATATTTATATATGTATGTACTTATGCATAAGGATGTGGGTATACGGCAGTGCATGAGCATTTGCCGGTTCTATAAGCCCAATTACAGAGGAAAATTGACACCATCACAATACATGTCAGTAATAAAAAGGAAAATTAAATTTCGTGCAAGCTGTTATTGGTTTCTTGTACGAGCACACAGATAAATTATATTAACTAAAAAGTAACGTTTCTTTACAAATATAATTTATGGTGATAACAAGATTCATAAAAGCATGTGAGCTTAAAGAAAAAATAATATCAAAAATCGAATTGAGTGCTTTGCAGCTACCAATAAAAATTCAATAAATTAAAACCACTTTTATAAAATATTTATGCATACATTTTATACGAAGATTTTTCTTTTAAATTGAACCGCTTTAACAGCTGTGACAGCAATAATAAAAAAATGCAAAGCAGCAATGGAGGGGGAGTATGAAAGCATGCGAGCAGTAATGGAAAATTTCCGTTGAGTCCATTAAAGTTATTTGAACTGCAAGAAAAAAATGCACAAGAAGAAAACACTGGAAAAATATTCTAAGAGATGAGGAAAATATAATGAAATTTTCATTTTATTCTCATGTTGTGTGACTTTTTACTTATTTTCAATAAACTTTTGCAAAATGTTAAATTTGCATTAATTATGCCATAGACAAATTCAACAAGTAGTACATGCCTAGTTAAAGCTTTTAAGAATGAAGTGCGGAAAACATCAAATAATTTCAGAATGTATCTTCACATGAACCATTTAAATGATGTTCCGTGCAGCTTCACTTTTTTTATGCTAATAATTTAAACGAAACGTTAAGTTTGGGGAACGAGCAAAAATATCCTTCAGTGGTTCACTGCAGCAGCATTGCAGGAGGCTAAGGAAGGACAATTACTTTGGTGCCTATTAAATGCTATGTGGCAGCTATATATCTGAGCCAACGCTTACATATACTCTTATAAATATATGATTATATTTAAGTAGAGTTGCTTCTCCTTCGTTCATCTATTCGATTTATAAAAGTTCAGAATATGATGAATCAAATATGAAATATCTTTCATAACTTCCACTGATTTTTAATACTACAACTTTGCCTGCATTCATGCATACATACGATTATATGTAAACGCAATCAAATCAAACAATCCTGTAAATTATTTTGCATATACATACATTTATACATACACTATAAACAAATAAACACTTGTTGTTCTTGGCTGACTGTATCGTAATTTGTAAAAAAAACAATAGCCATCCATACACACACCTCTACACATATACAAGTCCACAGGCTTTACGTTATAATTATTTGTATCAACAAACAAACAAGCAAACAAACAAACAAACCAGAAAGAACAGAAATAATAAAAAAACTTGCGCATATAAAAGCTGAATTATTTTTATGTGATTGCATTTGAAGTCTTTGATCTTTTATGCATCATTAAGATTTATAGATGTTTCTGTGTTGTTTGACAATTTCTCCAGTTTGCCTCTTTTCCCTTTCGTTTCAATTTCAAAAGTTTTGTTTTTTTATAACAACTACTAACCAACTTGTGAATATAAAATAGAAACGAAAAGTAAACCAAAACTTTTATTATTAGTTTAAAAAAAACAAAAAAAAATTGTTGCTTAACAATATTTTATTATTTCTAATAAATTTGATTTAAATTATTTGTATACTCGTAATGTTGCTACTACGAAATGTTCACTTCAATTGTGCACATTCTAAGATATAATAAATTTTATTCATAAAAAAAACTTCCATTTATGGACACGGCTTCATGTACATCTCTATGTATGTATATGTGTGTGCGTTTACATCTGTACATGCATGGTGAAATATCGTTTGCAATGACTTTAGAATTTTGGTATTGAAAATGTATTCACAGCGAAATGGGAGCCCCTTTTCTTGGTTTAGTACAATAAAATTACATTAAAATGAAAAAAAAATTATTTAAAAAATTTTAAAGAAGGATCAGGAAAAAAGTTTCCCAACAATAATTAATCTTTCTACGAAATATTTTGCTGCCTTTTTTAAATTTCAAAAAAATTTCTAAGCTTTTCAGAACTCTATATTGTAGAATGCAATTATTCTAAATAAATTACCAATTATGTTAAATATTAAAACCTGTAACATGATTGCTCTGGCACTAATATTCAATTTAATTAAATAAATAATTACTTAGCTTTAAGTGTGATTAAATATACATGCCAAAAATTCTGGGTATCTAAATATTTACATAAATTTACAAAATATTATCTTGAAAATAAATATCTTGAAAATATTCAAGCACGCATTTTAATACTTGTATGAGGTAAAAGCCATTTGTAAATACGCACATAAATGCTCGCATATCCATATTTTATAAATTACATTTTCACAGATAATACTGACTATTTATCACAGCTGATCATATTTGAAGTGCTAAGAACTTTATATCACTTTACTCGAACTTTCATAATCCGAGTACGTTGTTTCTTAATTATGAATGCGTTTATAGGCCCTGCTTTATTAGGATTTATTTCATTGATGTGATTGCTAATAAGTGTTGAAGACAACGCTGCGAAGAAGAATTAGAAGGCTCTAATAAGCAATGACATTGCAACGATCACTTTTACCTGATCAATTTCGCATCTAAACAAGATCCATTTTAATATTTTTGATTGGAGCCAACAAAACCTCGCATATTACTTCAATCTATTTTATGTATGTTAATTCCACATATTGGTTGTGTTGCTATTTGGAGGAAAGAGCGTTTCAGCTTTTCAAGTTAAACATATAACAGTATAAAAATAATATTTTTTGCATAAAAGGCAATGAATTCGGTTTTGCTTGACGCAAGTCGTTTGATCACTACTCTAGTAACCAAACACTTTCCGCACCCAATTAAAATATTAGCTGCATCTCCAGTTGTTTTTCCAGTTGCCCATCTTAATGTAGTTGAATGTTGTAGAATGACGTCTCACGCGGTGTCAGGTTATACTGATCGTAAGTGGTTCCTGCTTCAAAATTCTATTGTTTTTAATGTCAAACCTTAAATTTGTGTTCTTTTACTGTGTTTGAAAGTAATAGGTGTAAAGTGTGTAAAACAGGGTCTAAATGGTGCCGTCGTTAAATCGAGAATTGATATTTATGACATTTTACGGCTCGTGCGCAGACGATGGCGGAGGACCAAATTAATTTCACGATAAATGCATGCGAATTTTATTATCACCACATCAATTATTGCTTTTATACAACTGCATATATTTGTTTACATACGACCAGGTGTAAAAAGTTATATTCAAATTCTTGGAAATATCTGATAAGTAATCGTACATATTATTTTACTCAAAGTGCGATTCCTTATATTTTCATCTGTCTTATGTTAATGTTGGGTTGCTGGTTTCCGGTGGCCGAAAGAATACACTCACTTTTTCATAATTGAACTTTTTAATAATTGCCAGAACTGTCATTCTTGGATCAGCTTTCTGTGATTTGCGAAATTTTCGATAGTCTTGCAATCGTTTAATTTCAGATCGCCATCACAGAACGGATTTTGTATTTTGATCCTAAATAGAGCATTTTGTGGAATGTAGGGAAATATGAATGTATTTCCCAAGTACTATCAATGTCAAGAACTGTAGGTCGATATTACGTTTTACAATTAAAAGTATGTGGTTACCGACATCATCCCAAAAATCAACATTGATTTTAAATAAACCATTTTAAAATTAATTTTGTAGTTTAGATAATCATTTATAGGAGCAGATCCACATTAAGTTGTATATTCAACACATGCACGCACAAATAAGTTTGTGTGGTCGGGTGAAGATTTACTAAGTGCTTGTCATAATTTGATCGGCAAACATATCGGCCAGTTGTAGCTACGTACGAGTGCATGTGTATTTATTTTGCACAAGTGTTGGTAGTATAGCTTAACTTAATATAAAACGAGTATATATATGTATGTACATGCATGAAATGAAATACGATCGGTTTCCTAGATTTATCACAGCAAACATTCGTAAACTATAAACGCGGTTTCCAATCGGATTTATTGTACTCTAACAAAACACACATACTCTTACAAGCCTCTACCATATGTAGACACGTACTATGTAGCCATTCATACTCACATATGTAAGGCGGTGTATACTTGCAGTATCGTTAAAGTCTTCGGTATTTCTAAAGTTCGTGAATGGTGGGTGAAGTCAATTTGTCATCAAGATTAGTGAAATCAGTACTCGTTGGAAGTTCGTGCGATACAACTTAAAGCTGTGCTTTATTTGAAGATCTTTCGGAAGCTTTCAAATAACATTTGTTAAAATATAAAACATTTATTATTGCATTTAGAAACTTTAAGAAGCGTCGGAAATTACATATAAAATATTTAGGAAATTATTAAAAATATTTTAATGAATTTTTGAAAAATTATTTTGATTCAGCGTTTACACTAAACTATTTCAATATAAGGAATTATATGAAAACTTTGCGCGCCTTTACTTAACGAAATGGCAACTGATACGAATCCTTCGGATAGAACGAACAAAACCGAACGTATTAAGCCAGTTGAAACATTGGTTTTGGCCAACATTGCTTTGAAAGCTGAACAGAAACGTTTAAATGGTGAAGGTGTCGTAGCTCGGAAAGAAGATGAACGCATTACGACTGCTGTTATGAAAGTTTTGGAAGGATACGATTGGAATTTAGTTCAAGCGTCAGCAAAGTGAGTGTACAAATAAAAGTGCAAACTACTTTATATCGAAAAATTTAAAAAAATATAACTGTGTTTTTATTCGTAATGTAATAAAATCGAAATAAAAATTAAAAGGAATATATGCTTACTATTCCTTAGCAGATGATGAAATATTTTCACAAAAATTTCAGTTAAATTCATTTGTGTGGATGCTTTGCAGTATTTGAAATTGAAATGCCACTTGACCGCAATATTTTTTGGAAGGATGTTTTTTCTCACACAATAGTCTGTAAAAATTCAAAGTTTTTTTTATGGTTCGGAGGTACATTCATTATATAGCGTGCATGAGACGATTGATAAAATATGTTTTGAACAAAATAATAAAAAAAAGTGTGCGGTAGCTTTTTAACCAGAATTGCTAATGAATAATATATAGAAAAATACTTAAATTTGCGCCAGCAAGTTCAACAATAACAAGCAAATTGTAATTTAAGTTCAGCGGTCCTTATTTCATGCACATTATAATTTACTGCATTCTGGAAATACCATAGAGCAAGGTGCAAGCCGAGCGTATTTATGAAATACTGTCCTTATGGAAATTTCAGAAAAGAACGACAGAGAAAATTGCTTTATAAATATTTTAAATTTGTGTTTAAACAAGAGCCGAACATTTAACATGATATTTTTTCTGGTTTCGTTGTTCAACGGCTAAAATGACACTTCTAGGCGCAGCATTATAAAAATGAAACGTGTTACGTGTATTTAAACTCTTCATTCATGTTGTTGCGCAATTACACTGGATGCTCTTTTGACCTTTTTGCACAACCACGCACAGAGTGTGTATGCTTGTATGACCGTTTATTAGAACATGAAGAGGGTATATAAATATTCGTAGAAGCAAAAAGGGTGCGCAACAAATACACCTCACAGAGTGGGAATGTGCTCCTTATGGGAATAAATGTTCGTGTGTATGTGTACGTAATGCCCTTCCGTAGTGACGATTTGCAGTAGTCAAGCCATACAGCATATCATACACTTGCACGAGATAAGCTTCACTTCTGATGCCTATGCAGAACCATCGTCCGGTTGTCCGGATGTCCGGTGATACATTAAAAATGTGCAACTTTATAATTTTTATTGGTTTATTAAATATGATTGTAGTAAATATTTTTCTCGAAATATCTCCGTCTTTTTTTTTGTATAAATAAAAGTTAACAAAATAAGTGAGACAACAGTACTTATTGCCATTAAATCGGATTCCTGGTCGTTTTCATCCAACAAGAAAAATTCGAAATGGTATGACTGTTAAATGTATCTCGTACAAGTGTATGACCTCATTAAAATAGGGTGAAAGCTGAAAATCGTCACTGTTGCCAGAATTGCCAAGTCCTCTGCATTTAGACGACTTCTAAAAACAGAGTCGGAATCGCACGTGGGGGACATAGGAATAAAAATAAGAATAAAATGTGCAAAAGTATCAACATGCTCATCTCTATTTTAAGCAGTAAGAAATTTTAACATACACGGACACATTTTTACTTAATTTATTGCTTTAGTATGAGCTCAAAGGTGAAATGTCCTTTTTAATATACTTTCACTAATTGATGTTGTTCTTGTGGCAATTGTGCCACAAACTGCCTGCTGCAACAGATTAGCATAGAAACAAGATGATGATAAATTATTTTTAATTAATTTTCATTTAATTGAAAGTAACAAAGTTTTAATGAAGACTTTTTAATATAAATATGCGAAGAGATCTCTTTTTTGTTTTATTTTTTTCCTTCTTTTTGGTTTTAAATGTCATTAAAAGATGGCGATTTACATACGTATATTTTCTGATAAAGGATTCCACTTTCGTAAAGGTACAATAATAAATATAATTTAGTACACAATTTCAAATAACAAATAAGTTCGCATAGAAGTGAAAAAGTGCAAATATTTTTTAATTTTTATTTTTCTGTATATTTTTATCATAATTTTTTTTCTTTATTTCTTTATTTATTACAAAGTTGTAATAAACGATTCAAAGTAAAATTTTTTTGCACGCTATGCATTTTGGGTTAAGAATAATTTGTATATTTTCAGACCGTTTGCTATATAAAAGTCACAAGTGTGTACTACTTTATACTACAGAGTGTATGTAGTAGTTTCTCCTATAAACGTCACGAGAGTATACAGTAGCTTATACATCCCTTTGAAATTTTGACCTCATGAAGTCTATACTCATAATCTGAATTCTTCCCAGTTGGTAAGTTCATAGTGATTTATCCGTGTATCAGCCTGTTTAATTTTTTCACTATTGCTGGATGCAAAAAACGATAAAAATGGCCGATAACTGAAAAAATACAGGTAAAAAATTATTTCATACATTTATAGTTAAAAAGTGACGAGCAATGTAAAATACGTTGCCAACTGCTCAGACCGATACCAGACTATCATGTAATTATAATAATGTATCTAAAATTAAATATATTTTTGGTTCTTGCATAGGCGTTTCTCTTAGTTTTTTTTTTTTTTTTTTTTTTTTTTTTTAACAAAATAAGGCTACAGACCTTATTAAGTTGTGTGCAGAAATTTCTAAGAGTTTTGGCAGAAAACGCTGTGAAGAATGTTGCCAAAGTAAAATATTCGTACATTTATTTTTTAATTTGTCAGCCAAATTGATGGAACCAATTGTGAATAATAGCATGAAGTAACTAATGTTCTTTGTACGTATATGCATAACTAATATGCATTGTAAATAGAATATTGAAGGCAGTCATATAGGATACTTCATACGTATACTTTGTAATCTCCTAACTGATAACCAAGTTAAACTATGTATAATCATATCAAAATTTATATGATTTACAGTCAATATCTGACTGCTAGTTCCAAATACGAAAGTTGGGTAACTTTTAACTTTTAACGTTTAACTTTTGCTTTTACTTTAACTCTTTGTATGCGTTCAATACTTTAACAAGTGTAATTTTGTTTTTAAGTACTTTCTTATTTCGGTTGTTGTTAGTGGCTGTGCTTTGTTCATGAACCAAGTATTTTTATGAAGTATTCTATGGAACTAAGCTTTCGGGAAAGTATATGGCGAAGCCAAAGAAACCCTTTCTATTTTGCGAAGAATTTCGTGATAGTTTTTCGTTATCAGCAATAAATTCAACAATCATAAAGAATATCTCTTATTTCAAAATATATTGTGGTTTTCCCTTGATTTTGATTTTCCCCTTGATTTTCTTTGTATAACCTTTGCGCGAAACCCCTCGTTAACGACAAGACTTTATTGGTAGCAATTCTCTATTCTCCGCCCCTTTTAAAAAAGCTTATGGCGAATTAGGAACACCTCAACAATGCAATTAAATAGTTTTGTATTTGCTCAATTATTTTCGAACTGAAAACAAATTAAAATGTTTTAATTAAGTATTTAAAATTACGAAAGTTTTCATACAATTCATATTAGATTCATTACCTTATTGAAACACTTCTAAATACAACCACGCGTTAAGTTCACTTCATTCCTTCCACAAATTTCACAAGTAAAATAAACAACAATTTGCTGCAAAAATTCCCTTGGGAATTAGACAAGGAGACTCTCATAAAAAAAAACTTTTTTCCGTTTTCTTTTATGTTGCAAGTGCGTAAATAATTCACATCTTAACTTCAATTTGTGTTCGAAATGTGTCAATAATAATAAGGCAGAGCAGAAACAATGTAAACCAAAGTTCTTTACGAAATGACAATATTAAGAAAAAAAAGTTGAAATAAAGTGGGAAGGAAGTAATGTAAATATAAATCAATTCAAGCATTAAAAAGCGTGTAAATTTTAGCAAATTTATTTGCTTTTGGGTTTATTTTTCACATAAATATGCTAAATAAGCAAGCAGAGAGAAGGGAGTTTTAAGCACAGCAAATAGCATTTACCAGTCTCGAAGCAGAAGCACCAGTAGCACTGCTAATTAGTACAAGTGGATTTTTCGTTGACAAGTCATATCAGTTTGGAGGGAGGCAGATTAAGGCTAAAAGCATAAAACAATGTACACAAGTTACTTTAAAGTAAAGACACAAATAGTGTGGGGTGCCAGCGATTTCGGACAAAACAATGCAATCTTTGACATTGCATTTATTTAAAAAGTTTTCATTTAAACTCTTTCTTTCTTTCTTTTGCTCTGTTTGACTAAAATGTATCATTTCATCTTTACACATATTCTTGAAAAAAGCTCTGCCGCGTAGTAAAGCTGAAATGAAAATTGGTTTTACTGCAGCGACTTTACGGTTTGTAGCAGCTGTAGCGTTAATTGCAATTGCTCACATCCTTTACAGTGCTGCTGTCTCATACAACATCATGTGACCATATTATGTGCCACTTTGGATAAGTTCGCATTTGAAAAATGTGGGCTGAAAGCTTTGTTTGCTCTTATAAAAGAAGGGTTTGTTAAATTAAAACACAGCCGACGGTGAAATGTCTTTGTCTTTGTGTGCGTATTACAAAATGGAACTTTTTCCTTCAATAAGCACAACTTGGGTGTTTCTGTAATTGCTTATGTTTATTCTTTACCCCAGCGATTCTTAAAGTGGCCGAATATATATAACTGACGCCATTTTATACCAGGTAATTAATTTATACCAGGTGATATTTGTTTTACAAAGTTATGTTGCCAACAACAAAATGGCAAAGCAAGGAAAACATCATCAGATCAGCTATAAGGCCTACGTGCCATGAATTTTCCTTGGACTTTTTTGAAAGCATTAAAAAGTTAATTTATTGTTTTGTATAAAGAATGCTTCCATACCATAACCGATTTACCAACGATATACTTTCTGCTCTCAGTTAGTGGTTGGAAAGTTAAACAATTCCATAACAAGCAAAAAGAATTCCTTTAATATCAGCATCGTACTTTGTTGATAACAGCAAATATTTGGCACCTTCAGCACTAGCAGGACAAAAGCCAACACTTTCAAAGCAAAATACAATTGGTGAAATAAATTGTATAATATTATTTTTATTAGAATGATTTTATAATTATGCCATTTCCAAACTTTTCTTTTGAAATTTAATTACCAAAAAAAAAGCTTTTAATTAAAGGTTTCTAGAAAATTTTTTTTTAAGGATGGAAAATTATTTAAAACTAAAGAATTTATTATAAAACGGACTCATTTCATATCGTATGTATGTAGTTGCAAACTAACTTTCCCAATAAGCAGAAAAAAAAATTAATATTTGCAATATTTTAAGTGAGTAAAGCTATCCAAGTTGAAAATAATATATATTTATTTTCGTATATTCAGAATGAATTCAAAATTAATAATAGAAATTCAATCTGTGCACTCAGATGTGATCAATTTGAGGAAACATTTTTTGTGAACAGTGATTCAGTGTGGTTGGTTTAGATTAAACAGAAGAAATAATAACAAAAAATTGAAAAATGTCTGGTCGTGGTAAAGGTGGCAAAGTTAAAGGAAAAACAAAGTCCCGTTCAAATCGTGCTGGAATTCAATTTCCCGTTGGCCGTATTCATCGTTTGTTGTGTAAAGGCAATTATGCTGAACGTGTTGGTGCCGGAGCTCCAGTATATTTAGCTGCCGTTATGGAATATTTAGCGGCTGAAGTTCTTGAATTGGCTGGTAACGCTGCACGTGATAACAAAAAGACTAGAATAATTCCACGTCATTTACAATTGGCCATTCGCAATGACGAAGAATTGAACAAATTGTTGTCTGGTGTAACCATTGCTCAATATTCAAGGTGTGCTATTACCCAAGAAAACGGAAAAGAAGGCTTAAATTCATCAACGTACATGTATAAATTCATAAACATCAACTATCTATCTTGGGAAATTAGAGAAATATTTAAAGTACAGATGACACTGGCCACCAAATTATTATGGCTTTTGGAAAGTACGGCTTAAAAACTTTATATGAACGACTGACTGCTCCTTTCTCACTTGCTATTCCTTATGACTGGAAATATTAAGAACTTTACTCGATAAGTAAAGTTCGTATCCCACTTGGGGCATACATGAGAATGGCATTTCAAACAAATGGGGACAAATTTGCTGCCTCCTATTTCACATGATGTGGTTGGAATTTGTTACAAGTATCTCTTTTCAGATAAGATAGGGGCTTGGTGCTGAGCAACTGGCAATATATACACATGAGAGGGTGCAGCTACGATATACCACATAACTTAAGTCAATGTATCCATTTAGTGGGAGCGCGATGATATAATTGAAGATAACATAAATAGAAGTAATACCCAAGCGTTGCAAGTATTCCAATTGAATGGATAACGATCCTTATAATTGCCTTCAACTGGCTGGAAATTGAGCGCTCTGCATTACCAGGGCACAGCTAACAGCCTTCTTCACCTAACCTGCGTTAATAAAGGTTAAATGATAATTTTTCCTTCACGATTTCTAATTCATGTCACTCAAGGCCAGGCTTTAACTTAAGAAATGCTGTATTTATATTATATGTATTTTATGTACCCAATTTATATTAAAAATTGATAAAACAACCATTCATTATCCAGATGGTTTACAAAAGAACTGCATAAATCCAAGAAAATACACGCATGTACAAGAGAAAAAAAAAGTTGAATTTTGTGTCATGAGCCATTAAAAAAAAAACATTTTTATTTTACCTTCTTATCTTTTATTAAAAAGTTCAATTTTTATAAAAAGTTGCTTAAGTATAAAATTTGACCTTTTGCGTAATAACTTTGAAAAGTTTTTGGAAGTTTTTTGCCCTTTAGCCAGGTTGAAAAGGTAAAGGCCAGAATAAAAAAGAGAGACAAAAAGTTATTAAATAAAATAAGATTTTTTTTATGAAAATAATTTATTTATGCACAATGTCTGGAAGATTATTTCAAGAATAAAAATGAAAGCTTTTTGAACAATGAAAGAAGCCTCCAACTGGTTACTGATGTGGGTTAATACGAGTATTTATTTGTAATTAATTTTTATGCTGCCCACAGAATCATTTCTACAATTAAAATTTGTAGAAGAGTCGCAACCGGCAATAGCAGAGGGGAAGGTGTGAACTTGCTGTAAGAATTAAAATGTGGCCAAAAAGGATTTTCCAATGATTTAAACTACATACATGGCTTAATATATTTAGTTTACGTCAACACTCTCTCATTGTCCGAGTGACAGTGAAGTAATTACTGAATCGAAAAAATTAATTATCTACTTTTGTATCCCCAAAACCACATTATGATGGAAATATGATGCTAATTTAAATGAATTACGCTTTCTTTGTTATGACTGCCGGATGTTGGAATATCAAATTCCAAAACTACCAAACAAATGTTTGAAACGCGTTATCATCCACACCCATATATGATTTTAGAAATATATATGAGAAAGAAAAATCGATTTCGGTTTCAGGGAAATATTCATTTCTTCGACGAGTTTTAAAATGAAACCCATAAACATGTTTTATAATATTTCATCACTAAAAATCTCTAACGAAAAAAATTTTTCGCCAAAAATCCCTGGACTTTCTACAAAATATTAATTCCTAAACAAATAAATATAAAAATCAACTACCCCAAAAACTAGAAACAATTCTTTCAAAATTATAGATTTCTTAAAAATATATCTGCAAATTGTTAATGGAGATGTTACCAGACTTTACCAGCAACCTTTTTTATTGAGTGTGTTTTCAGAACTCGAAGGCTTTCGGTGCCAGTGTTAGAAAATATTCATACAGTAGGGATCTAGTGGGTACAGAGACAACTGATATATTTATATCTCTTAAGAGGGACGATGACTTGCAGTTAATATAACCACGAGTATATTCCGCATTCAAATTAAATCCCTTACTCCTGTAGCCATAGCAGGAGTCAAAGCTATGATTTTTGCTCCAAATCTGATGATTATTTATTTTGTTTATTTGTTACCTCCTCATATAGAAGGACAATGCGAGGGAAAAATATTGTGAAGAATTAATCGGTATTACCTACGTGTGTGTGTGTAAATAAGACCCAGAAGGTACACGATAATTAGTAGATATTTTCTACTTTGCAACTGTTGGAATTTTAAATATCGGTTTTATGTAAATAATAAACTGTTTCAGTAGTGTTGCCGCATTCTTACATTTGCATTTTGCTTGTAAACAAATAACTAATTACACTTTCACACACACGTAACTTATTTCTTGATTTGACTGTATTCACTCTACTTGAGTTGGTTGCAAAACAAATTTTTTAAATTGGTTATGTTTGCTCTAACAAATCAAATATATATAACCGCATGCACGGGTATGTAAATGTAAATAACTTTAATATTTGGTTACATTAAATCGTTCATCATATTCATATATATAACTTGTTAATGTCGGTTGTGTACTACAGAGCGCCGCACACATGTGCGCTTTTACTGACTGGCTAAGAATAATAAAAATACCATTATGTATCGTGAGGCAAACAAATTCCCACCAGCATCATAAAAAAGTAAGTGAAAATGTAATGGAAAAGTAATTTGTATCATGCGATTTATCAAATGTGTTTTTAGCTACGTGAGCCATCTTCCTCTCTCCGCACTGCAAGAGCTTCTTTTCCCTATAAAGCAAAGATTAAAGCCTTATCAATTTGCAATATTAGAAAAGTGATTTGTGAATGTGAAATGAAAAAAAATGTTTAGCTGATGTTTGAATTGGAAATATCATTTTATAGCTTTACAATACTCCTGCTACCTGACAACGATATTCTTTTGTGCTATTTTTAGCTGTTGTCTGGTAATTTCAATTCTTTACGTAGGAGGTGCTCCTGACATCATTAACGGCTATTTGTAATTATTGTTGATACTTGAACGTCACGTCACACTTCAAAAGTATCCTTTACAGAAAATGTAAATTATGCTTATACACACATCTGCATATAGAAGTGCATATTATAGCAGAAAGTCCATAAATTGAAAAATGTGAGCAGGAGAGAATTAGATTATAAGGAGGTCAAAAAAGAAGCATATTTTCCAAACAAAATTTACTCTCGTCTTCTTCCACTCTCAAAAAGGGAAACGTCAAACTATATATGACAGAAAATTTTTTCCGACCAACATTTTGTTGGCATATTCCACATAAAAGTATTGCACATTTTGAATAAAATAGTACTAACAGATTTTAATATGTGCAATCAAATAAATTTCTTATATTTAGAAAGAGTTTGTTGGAAATATTATCTCTTATGCTGTCTAAATAAACAGACGCGGGTCTACGCTACATTTACATATTTTTGTATTCGCTCCAACAAACAAACAATTAGTACCAAAACCCCTTCAGTCACGTTTAGAATCAGTATGGGAACTAATAATTTCCCCCATTAATAACGTGCTTCTATATACAAATGTTTTCTTACTCATCAGTAAGTTTATCTAATCTTGTTTGTGTTAAAACGATAAAATATGAGCACACATCCTTTGAAAAAATATCAGTGAACGCACAACAGCGAAACAAACGCTTAAAAGGAGAAGGAAATGGGCACCACATTAAATGTACTGCAGAGACAGCAGATTAAAGGGTTAGGAAAGTATGTGAATTTTACGTAAGACGAGACATTATTATTAAGTAAAAGATATTAGACGAAATAGTTTGGGAAGATTAATGAACCTACAAATGGAACAAGAAAAAGTTCTAAATATGTTAGACTAAGTCGAATTTTAAATACCCTGATCCAATTGTATGTACTACCAAACAAAAGCAACAAAAAGACAAACTCGACAACATTCGTTTCATCTTGGAGGACAGGCATATACCTTTTTTTTCACTTCTACATTTTAATTGTACACACACTCGTTCAAATATATTTAGCATATTAAATTTTTCGTACAAAATATTTTAAAGTAATTTTTTTTTTTAAATTATTATTATTATTAATATTATTGCACATAAGATTACAAATCGAAATTCGATCAACCAACATTTAATGCTTTTGTTATGGTGCGTGTGTGTGGTTTTCAAAACTAAAATATAAAAATTCCAAAAAAACGGACGGATCATCTGAAATATGACAAAAGTATATAAATAAATACATTTACATACGAATTATTCCTAATTAGGAATAATTAGGAATAAGGCTGACGACATGCCATCTCGCTTTATTCGATGCCCGTGGGAGCTGACGTAAATTTTTTTTGCATTTTTAAGTAACTTTTTTATCTCATTACGAATTTATCTGTCAGATTTACAACAAAAATTTTTCTCTAAATTATTTTAAGTTTTAAATAGGCAATCTTTTATTCAAATTAAATTCTTCAAAAAACATATTTTTTCTTGTTACATCATGCAACGTGTTCAGCGGGAAAAAGGAGTAGTTCTAGGAGAAAAAAACGGAGTAGTTTTTGTACTTTGTTTGCGCTGCCATTTAGTATAATTTTTATTAATTATTTCTACTTAGCCGACGGAGTATGGCTACAGAAATATAGTGAAGAAGGTTGTATGCGATCACATGTGTATCATAATCATTATAAATTGTTGGCTGGGTAATTTTTTATAAGACATTTTTAGAGGCATAAGAAAAAATAACGTCTGCGGCAGGGGGAAAAAGGAATTCGCGACCTTAGCTATTGGTTCTTGACTAACTTATTGGCTAATTAATTTTTTTCTATATTTTCCATTTATCTTGAGGTTTTGTAGTTTTCAGATGCACAAAAATTGTACACTAAATTGAAAGTGAATTTAACCAGAATGCAAAAACGCATAGAGTTAACCATTTCAGCACTGTCAATTACACACACGAGAAATTATTTCCATGCTAGTACTTGCAAGACAGGCCAAATGAGACATAGTTACTTAGAAGTATAAATAAATACTGGATCAAAATTTAGTTCCTTGCTTTGGGTGGATGGCATCCATACTACTCTCTATCCCTGTTTTGCTTTTTAGAATGAAGTGTCAATATGAGAGATTTCAGCTGAAAAATTAATATTCTCCAGAATTCTTGTTACATCATGAGTGTCTCAAAAAGAATATTTTATTTTTTAGATAGCGATATTAGCGCATGTTGTATCATTCCTTGCTGCCAGAACTAGAAATCACTTCTTTTTAGAATTCTCAGAAGAGGATTCAGTTTATACTGCTGTCCCGATTTAACTTTGATTAGTTTTCATATATTATGCTTGTCGTTTTGCTATTTAATTAAATTAGTTTTATTTTAAATATCAACTTTCATCACTATGAGAACCTTTCAGTTGTATATTATTTATTATTTAATGTATCCTTTTAAAATTTTTCCAGTGTATGATTAGTGGTTGCCTTGTAGGGGAAGTATCTCTCCGATAAAATTCTTCACTTTACTCGAAGTGCTCTTTAATAAAAATTTGCATTTCTTAATTAAAAATTCCATAAGCAGACTTGAGGACAAGAAGCATGTAATTTGGAGACTTACAGGCAATCGAAATTGCAAACAGTTAATAAAGTGAAAATACTTGAGAAGTTGTGTTAAAAGTTATTTGGTGCAAGTGCATCGTTGCATATTAACTACAAAGCAAATATCTATAATGAAATTTCTTAAATTTCCCAGATACATTTCTGATTTCAATTTAGGGAAAATATTTTACGGAATGTTCAAGGAAAGTTTTTTTTTAGAAAGCAACAAGCACAGAACACAATTTATGAATCAAATGCAATGTAAATCAAATATGCAAAATGCTTTAAATGATATGCTCTGGGATGAAGAATTTCGTTCCGAAAAAAAAATGTTTTGTGATAAGAACATAAAGCTCGTAATAATTGTCTGCGAAATCCTTCATTACAATCTGCAATTATATTTTACGTTATTAAATGATAAAATTAAACTGATAAACTGCAGAGTGTAATAAAACCCTGCAGAATGTTTTCATGTAAGTAAAGATATGTTTATGCATATGCATGCATATGTATGTTTGTTTATACATATGTATGTGTTTTGCATATACATAATGCATATGTGGGAATAAAAAAGGAAAACTTAAACACATCAAATAAATCTGCGTTCAAGTATGATTCTGTGCTTTATTTTCTCTGTTTGTGCTGTTGCTGGTCACAGAATGACGTGAATTTCTTCCGTTGCTTTTGAAGCACGTTTTGGTTATTTTTCACTTTAACTATTTTTGTGTTAGTTCAGTTTTAGTGGATGCGTTAATTACAGTCAATTTTTTTCTCTTGTTTACATTTCATATTTCATTTTATGCTCGTATTTTGATTCGTTCATATCAATTTTTTATATCAGAATTCTTGAAAGAGAAGATGGCTCTTCAAATCACAGTGCAATGATGCTTGCAGCTGTGTGACTGACAGATGACAAACTAAAGTGCATCCGCAACAGAATCTGCACATTTGAAGACGAACTGCTTGTATATTATGTTTGCATCATTTTGAGTATTTGCTTGATATTTTTATTTTTATATCAGCATTCTTGTTACTTTATCAGCACTAATGACTTTTTTGCAGAGCACACGGAAAGTGAATATAATTTTAACATATACTGTCCTCGGGTCACGATTAATGTGGACCAAGTGTGGTGTGTTGCATTCATAACTTCGATTGTGTATTTGCTTCAGCAAATTAAATATCAGGATAACAGGAAATATATTTTTTCTTGGGTTCTGCTGGTGGCGTGAAACAGCATCTGCTACTCCCACGTACACTTTCATATACCTTTTTCTGCGAATTCATGTGAGGTGGTTTCATTTGCATTAAACTATAATTGTAACTTTTATAAAGTGCAACAGCGATGAACCTTTACTTTACTGTTAAAGTTTATAAAGAACTCACTTGTGTTGAACTCTGCCTTGACCTCGTTGAGCTTACCGGGCGTATGAATGTCGTACCCTATTTAATATATTTTTTTAAATATCTTATTTACATACACTTGTGCTATATATTTGAGTCGTTTAAACCAGTGTTTTGATGTTGTTGCTATTGTAGAAAATTCAGTTGAAATATCTCTCGGCTTCAGTGTTTTACCAGAGGAAAGCAAACATTTTAACATTTACTTCAATTTAAGTATGGAAGTGTGCATTCCTTTTGAGCTTATGTATAGAAGGCATGTACGAGTATACGATGTCTTCATGTGAATATAATACGCTTCATATCGCACTAATCAGTATTTGCAAGTACGTACGAGTTGCTAATGTATTTCGTACACTTTTTAATGTCATTTTCATAAAATATTTTATTTTGCTTTAACAAAACGATTTCCATTTTTATTTCCTCTCTGACTTAATAATGTAATTAGTATTGTTGTTAAGAATAAATGAGCTGAACGAAATCTTATTAAGATAATGTATATCCACTTGAAGTGGCTCACTCTTTTAAATGGATGGATAGCAGGCAGTTTAATTGTATTTTCAGAAACTGAGGAATAAGTCCGAAAATAATTAAAATTATGTTTTATTGCTTTCCTCTCAGTTTTCATATATAAATTTATAGAGGCTTACTATAACTTGAACACCAATTCTTCCTTAAGCGATTATTTGTAACCTGGATTTGGATCACTATATCCAATTTATTCTACTGAAGTAGACAAAAAGCTGAGTGCTTTCTTTTTCATAACAGATCCTAAACTTCTGCAATTTTTTTTTAAAAAAACCATCAGCTTGATTAAATTTATTTTCTGATTTTTCCTACATGTCAAGTTAAAAATTCATACACACATGGACATGTATATGTATGGATGGATGTGTGTGAAATTTGAATGTTATTTTAAATGACTGAATTTGTGTTTTCAGACAACCATCAGATCGCAAAAAGGAGCATATTAAACGGCCGATGAATGCTTTCATGGTATGGGCTCAAGCAGCCAGACGTGTTATGTCCCAACAACATCCACATTTGCAAAATTCAGAGCTGAGCAAATCCCTGGGAAAATTGTGGAAGTAAGTAGACACAATAAAGCATTTTATGATTTTGTGTTAGCAATACAGAAATCTTTGCAAAAATTTTTTAAAAAAACCTGCAAATACCACACAAATGTATGTTGTGAACTTTAATGATGTGTCATATTATATTTTGATTTTTGATTTGGAAAAAGATGACATACGTTATGGATAAGCATATCAACCTAATGTTGGGCTTACAAGGACCACAAGAGCGAAGCCAAGTGTAAAAGTGGCACTTGCAAAATTTCCTTTCCTGGCGTGAGTTCGATTAATCAATAATGGCAAAGGAATTGCCTACTGCGATGAAACCCTAATCGCCGGTACTTACAACCAAACACATGGCCATATCCATGTTATAAATACTATATGTATACACATGTGTACGGTTTCCATAAATATCAACAACACAGGCCTCTCACGTTTTTGCTGTTAACCATAAAATTTACAAGACAATAACACAATTAATGATACACCATTTGCTAAATAGAGAGACAAGTAAAATGGCTATCAGTAAATAATAAGTAGCTTAAATAACAGTGACGATATAGAGGCCAAAGGGCAATTAATTATCTTCGAAGTGAAAAATAATATTGGACGGAAGTGAAACAATAATTAGATAAATTAATTTGATCCCCTTTTTTCCAAGTTATTCTCAAATGAAGTAATTTTTTTGCTAAATTTTAGATTAGTTTGTGTCATACATAATGATTTTTTCGTACCGAAAAGCAATCCTATTTCATATTATGGATGAACTGAAGTTATACCCATCAACTATTCAATTCAGAGGCAATCTGCTGATAGTTTTATTAATAAAACTACGTTCTTCTTTCAATTAACTTTCCATTTTTTTACCTAAGCAAAATGTATTTAGAATCAGAAAATAAAAAGAAAATATAAAAATAAAAATATAGAACACAAACTAAAATGGTACCTTAAATTTGGACACACTTTAGACAATCGAAAAATTTCACAAACTAAAAAGTGTCCTTCAATTCACACAATTCTTTGATGTATCTCAATTGTGAACTAGTCAGGTATTATCCATTTCTCGAAGCATAATTTGTGAGCAGAAATCCAATTTACTAGTTTCGCGTCTCTTGTTTTTTTTTTTTTTTGGAGCGAATAGGCAGTAAGAAAATTGACTAGTTGACGCGTTTGTTCTGAACTGAATTCCTCTTTTGAGTATTGCAAGGACAACTTTGCATACCTGTTGATGCTAAATATTTTATCTATTTCTAAATATCAAATATATGCTACGTGACCCATAGATATTATTCTATGCTCGGAGGTTCTCAATCTGTAGGCAAGTGACGCCAATGGTACCGATCCTAATATTCGCTTTCTGAAATGACAAAGATGAAAAAAAAATCTTATCTGTCTTGATTACCTGAAATGATCAAATATCTGAATTGTTGACTAATTGAGCCACTAACCTGAGCAACGCACTTGTATTTAGTGTGTGTTATAACTTTTAATCACTTTGTGGTATTAACATTAAAAAAATAATTCTATTTTATATAAATTGAAGTTATTATTGTTATAATCGTCATTAGGAGAATATATTTTAAATCTGTCATATTATTAACTGTCTGCCACTAACTGTCTGTCGTACAGCAGTTTCTTCATTTTTTGTTAAATTGGACTTACGTGGTTGCGTATTTACGTAGTTATGCATTATCAATTTCAGCACAAACCAACAACCTTTGAACTAATTACTGAAATATCTTTTAGGTTTCTTTTCCCGCATTTTTATTGGTTACATTTATAAATTAATAAAAAATAATACCATTTAAATAATATTTAGTTTATAAAATTAATAGATTTTGCGTAAAACTTTGAAGCATTTTCAGTTGCAGTTTCTCACATTTTCGAATATGAAAATTTTTTTACTCTATTACAACAATTTAACAATCTTTTCAAGGATTATCAGATGAAATCGTGGTTGCTTTAACTTTCCTCCCTCCCATTAAATATTACATTCCACTTAACCAAAAACATAAAAGTATGTATGAATGTTGTATAAGTAGTTATGTATGCATGCATGCATACATGTATGTGTTTATTAACATTTATTTCCCTTTCATTTTCCCATGTGCGTAATTACTTACGTGCCACGTTTCATGCCACTGCTACGTTGTTCTTTTTAATTTAATTGAAGAACAATTTATTGCCTTCGTATTATAAATAAATACATCCATACATATCTTTATACACACACCCATCCATACATACATCCATACATACAAATTTAAGTTCGTAATTTATTTTCTCATCTTTGTGTCAATTAAAATATAAAAACAAAATTTTTTGGTTCATTGCAAAGTCAAAGAAAAAAGATAAGAGCGAAGCAAATTGGTGTACGATTTGTGAGCAAACAAACTTTTTTTTAAAGAATTTTTATTGACGAAAGTTCTATACAGAGCTGGAGAATGGTGATAAGGCCTTTAATATATTTGAGTCACACATTGATATTTATGCCCTCGATGATTTTTGAAGATCAAATACTGTTTTAAACTCGTTAAAAGTGAAAAATGAACAAAAGAATTTATATTTTTATAAAAGCTTTAATTACGCATAATAATTTTTTTTCTGAGCAAATATTTTAATTATTTTCATGAATTATTTTAGTAGACAATTTGGGATTTATTTTTATTTCATACTTCCATTTATTATTAAATCATTTTTTTTTCTAAAATTTGCTAATGTAAATTATAAGTAATAATTCCCCTATTTGAAGCAAAAATTGCAGCGGGTCGTGTAAAAGCTAAAGATTTATTTCTGATTACTTTCGTAATCCACTGAGAATAATAATGCAGACAGAGTGTACGCCACTTGGCAGACTATAATAATAATAAAAATCTTGTTTAGTGTCACATTTTTTAATTAAAACATTTGAAATAATTATGAAAACATAGAAATTGAGTTTTTTTTTCATTAAAAGTTTATCCACAAGAGCTTTGAACTTTAAATACATAAAAAGTATGAATTGAAATGACTCAAGAACTTTCACAGTATTTTTCAATTAAAGTTCTGACAATAAGTAAGTGGCTGGCTGAAATTTTGTTTTTCTTGTACGTTTTGCAGAAACCTTAAGGATTCTGATAAACAACCGTTTGTGGATGTTTCAGAAAAATTGCGAAAGACACATAAACAAGAGCATCCTGACTATAAGTACCAACCACGAAGAAAAAAAGGACGCTCGCTTACGGCTAGTGCTGTGCAATGTGGAGATGGCTTAAGTGGGACAGTGACAGCAGCTGCTATGATGTCTTTGACTAGCGGAAACAATAATGATATTAAAAACTGCATAAATGGAATAATTGAAGTCAAGTCAAACAATGGCCACAATAGGAAAGCAACGAATCTACAAACATCGACGAGGGTAAATGGGAAAAACAGCTCTAACAGCCATAACAAAAAGAGTAGAGAATTATTGATAACGAATCAAATAAATGGAAAATTGACATATAGCAGCATACTGGACATTAAGGAAACTGCAAAGAATGCGTGTAAAACTGCGGGCTTATTGAACCAGGGACATTTGTTGGGCAGCGGCATGCCAACAGGGGATGAAACTGCTGATTTTATAATTAATCGATACGATTACACAAAGCGTTTAGATAGTCCGTGTTCAACTGCCAGCTCTTTACAGTCATGTGGTACAGGTAACAACGAGATCCAGCAACCCCTCACTCCACCAGCCACACCATATGCACGTACAATTAACAAACATTCAATACAACACTTTCAACGCGGAATGATGACTCCGCAAATAAACGAAATTGGTGCATTAAATGACTACAATTTACTTAATATTGAAGAACAAGAATTCATCTCCTTGGATGATTGTTCTTTTGGTAGCGCCAATAGCAATGATCCCTCGAATATTAATGGGGAGCTGACAAAAAGTCAAAATGAATTACCACCATATGCTGTACAGTACTATGCAAAGCCACAAAATTCTTTAGAATATCAAAACTTCAACAACATTGATGCCAGTGGTAGCAGCTTAACAGAGTATGCAATGCATCGGCCCTTTGATTGTGCATCATCTCCAACGATACACACCACTGAACCGCTAAATTATTTTAACGTATCTTCACCGCTAACAAAATCATCTTATGTCGTATCTACAACGTCTTCCCTGAAATCAGTAACAGTAAATGAAAATAATTATTTGGCGCCATATGCTTTAAATTCAAATGCTAACGTTATGCCGCCCATGACAAATGAAGATATTGAAGTTAATATTGAGCAATACTTTATAGATCACTTGATGCCAATAGAGCCCAGCAATGATTCTTTGCAAACTTCAACATCAATGACCACCTCTTTAAAAACTTCCTCTCTCTCCTGCCATTCACCCCGCTTGATAAATCAACATGGAGAAATATCTGCTACATTGGCAACTAATAATAATTCCACGAAATCATTGTTATACAGTAAAGCGACACAAGACCCACATATGGTGCAAGCAACCGCAGCCAGTACGACAGCATCATTATCATCAGTTACGGCAGCAGCAGACAATATGACTTGTTTAAATACACTCTCAAATTCTTCCACATGTTCTTTATCGTCTACAGCCACATCTTTGTTGTCTTCCCCACAAAAACTTCCATCAATATCAACCACGTCAATATCTGCAACAACGACATCTATGAAATCGCAAATTCATAATACTAACAACTTCAATTGTTGTTATGTGTCTGGAGAACATGCAACACACACCTTACCCTTGACAGCAAATGCAGCCACACCAACTCGACAATCATCCTCTATAAGAGAAAACATACAATTACAACAACAAACACCTGAATTTTGTATGCTAAGCAATGCTGATGATGTCCGTCACCATCAGCAACATTATCAGCAAACCAATTATCACGCCACCTCTACACGACATTCAAATATATCCCCCCATTTCCACCACCAGCAGCATCTACACCAACAGCAGAACACACAACTGTTGTGGAATGGTTTTAATGTACAATAAAAGCCACTTAGCAGTTCCCGGTTTTACATGTGCGTAATATGTAAATGGATGTGTAAAATAACGTAAATGTTCCATCCATATGCATATATATATGTATATATGCGACCATTCAAGCACACATACACATGTACATATTAATAATATTATTTTATAATTATATTGTCTTATTTGAAAACTTAGTTAAAAATTTGAATAAAAAAATTTGAAACTTTTTAAAAAAACTTACGCGACTTATACAAATTCCTATCAATACCGTTTAAAAATTAATTTCAGTTCAAAAATTTGCAGCTCTCTACTCTTTTGCAGAGAAACAAAAGCCATTATTTGTATTTCGTTAAGAACAAGAGGAAACTAATGGCGTTTTCTTTTCTAGAAAAAAAGGCAACACTACCCGCAGGGAGGGCAATCTTGTGTTCTTTTCCGAAAAATGTGTTGCCCTGTGAAAGGGTTGCGTGTTCTTTTCTAAAAAATGTTGCCCTTTCGCAGGGCAAAAGGCATTGCAGTTTTGCCCTGAGCAAATCAACAGGGCAGAAACTGCCCTGTAAAACACATGGTTTTTATTCTTGCACAGCGTTACCAGAAAATGTTCAGAAAGTCTTTTGAGTTTAAAGAGTCAGAAAATTAGATTTTAATAATTATTTTTATATGTTGTATCGTATAAAACAAACAAAAGACCACCATGCGGCAGCTTATTTGTATGAGATATTAAAAAAAAATTTGTTTTCTCAAGCAGATGAATTAGCAATCTGGCAACTGAAGATTTTTGTATACACATTTCATAAAATATACAGAAAATATTTGTTTATCAGCTGTTAAAAAAAGGCATTGTACTTTTTCTAATTTGTGTTATTTTCTCGTTATATAAAAAATTGCACTTTCACAGGGCGGGCAAAACATTTTAAATAGGCACCTTTTCACAGGGCAACACTTTTAATGTAGAAAAGAAAACGCCATAAATGTATTAGCTGAACGGCAGGTGCCCTACCTTTAGTGGTATTTAATATGCCTATTACTGTCTAAACACCATGTTTCACTAATCAGTGGTACCATTCATTCACATGAAAATCTGATAGTGATACCTTCTAGTTTAAAAAAATAGCATTAAAATGGTGTTGTAGGTGCCACACTAACATACAAAAAAGATGCAAGCAATTTTTCCTTTGCTTATTGAAGTAAAGCTAACTGTTTTTCAGCAGAGATGCCATATATAACAAATCGTACGATTGTGTAGGACAGTGCAACAAGGACATAAATAAAAACTTTTTTAAATATTTACAGGTTTTAGATGATAAATCTGTTTATCAGTTGCATTTGGGCGTTGTATTTAAAAATTAGGATATTATTGCAACACTTATTGTAGCGTTATATATATATTTTTTTTAATATTGTAGAGTCCTAATGTTAAAACGGGAATCCAGATTCAAAGTAAATAACACGTGGTTATTTTTATGCATCAGATTACTTTTTTGTTGCAGGTATAGCAAAGAATACTTATTAGCTTTTAAATAAGTAGACGCTGATGAAGATGAATGAAAAAAAGGAGGACTCAATAACTCTTATTCTACGTTTCGAATCGGAGCGTGAATTTCTCTGTTCTTCGTTTGTATTCTTGTATTCGTTACGATCGTGTCTTCAGCATGTTATTAAAAGAAATAGTGTGTAATTAAATGAATAAAATTAAATAGGAATTACTAGAAAGAGAGGGAAGCTGCGAATATTAAAACAACATAACATAACATATGTATATCTACCCGATTGGACCAAACAAGTACCAAAAAAGGATAAAAAAAAGTACCGCAGTACAAGGTTTCACAACTTTAGTAAAATTGCTTAAAGCATTTATTCTTTGTTTTTCTTGAAACATAAGTTATAATAAAATGTTATTTTCTTGATGAAATAGTGAAAAATGTTTAATTTTTTCCAATTATAACTCACAAACTTTTCTGTAATTTTAATTTTTCGGAGATGATGAAAAAAGGAAAATATTTCGCTAATCATGGCTTGAGAATTAATACTATGTGTCTTAGGGTCAGCATCTACTGTCCTAAACAATCCTTTGAATTAGGAAGTCTGGAATGTCAGATGAAAAAGTGTAATAGTGTGCACTAAAAATGCGGCTGTGTGCATTATTTTCATTAAATGATGCGATTAGAGCTGCATTTGCTTTCAACTATTGCACAAAAATTCATTTGCATCCTGCAAATATTAAGCAGTTGCTAGTCTTACATTCTAACAACTACCTGACTATTCTGTTGGACAGGTGCTGTAACACTTCTACAGAAATTTCTTTCATTAAAGTAGGCAAATGATCTCAAATATAAATATTCAGCAGAAAATTAAAAATGCATTTGGACTGGATTATTTCGATGTATAAGCTAATCGAATTTTTTTTTTTGTAAAATGATTAACCAAAATGGTAGATCAGTTTTTAGCTTGAATTAAATTCAGATTAATTTATTCAAATTAGTTTGGCTAATACAGTCCAAATAAGTACGAAGAATAATTATTGTTTTTCATTTGATGAAAACTTTAAGTGAAAGAAGGGGAATTTTTCTCATTAAAAATATTTCAAATATTGACTTTTTATAATTGAAATAAATTGTTCTTAAAATGTAAAAGCAAAAGTTGAAAAATATATTGCCTGCTATAGTTGAAGTACTTTGACTTTACTGAGTAAAACGAATTTGTTTTAAAGAGTTACACACAAAAATTTTCATGTACGAGTAGGAAAATTCAATTTTTTTTTGTTATTTTTGTATGTATGTATTCCATCAAGAAATAAACGTGGATACAGACATATTTTTATACCCTTGGAAGATGTGAGCGGAAATGAAATCGAAACACTAAGCGAAGACGTGAAATACTTGTATTCTAAGTCATTTTAGAGATCTTCTTATAAGACTAAGACTATACATACTTATAAGGCTCTTAGCCTAAGAGTAAAGATTTTAAAGATCTTATATCGGTTTACGTTACGAATCAGAGAAACTAAAATCCCTTGTAATGGAGTATTAAAGCGGCTCCAGGTTTTCAAATAGGCTTTCTCCTAATTTATTAGTATGTAAAAAGTCTGTAAATACGTATAAAGCTTATCAAGTAATCAGACGATTAGCTTTTCCTGACTCAGTTGTCACTAAGTTGTCAAAAGCTGTTTAAAACTTTTAAGACTCTGTTCTGTTTTCAATTAAGAACGTACGCTACAAATTTGACGTTGTTACACCCTTAAGTATGTGAGTATGTGTGTATGTGCATATGTGGATATATACGCTTTTAAAAATTTATATAACATTTTCATATGAAATGCTGTTATTAATAGTCATTTTCTTTATACTTGCTTGTGTAGCTTTAATAACTTTAAATTACGTTCAATATAAAATGTTTTCTAATGTAATAATTCTTACAATTTTTTCTATTTAATTTCCTCAATATAAATTGAACTTTAAATTTATTTAACAATCATTACATAAGCTTTTTTGGTATATTGGTTATTTTTGCTTTGAATGTCATTTGACTTTTTTTGAAATTATCTTATTTGTAATCAATCTAATAACCCATTACAGATAATATAAATGCAAAAACGACTACTTAGCCTGATAGGCAGACAAGAGCAGACTACACGAATACATGACTTCAAATGCCATTCTATGGCTATATAAATTGCACAATGCAGAAAATACAATTCCTTATTCGAAGTGCATATAATAATAATATATGTAAATATAAGATAATGTATCCGTATTGTTAATTAATTTGGCTCGGTTGTCTGCTGTTAAATGACAAAATAATTTTGAAATGGAACACTTCACTGTTCGCTTTTAAACACTTAAACTAGTCTTAGTTGGCGGAGGAGTAGCTACTTTTATATACAGATATGAATTCTATTTTCCATAGTTAGCAATTAGTAGGTAGTCTTCTGTGGCGAATGTGCTTAATGCTTGTCACAGTTCTTCGTAGCCTACCAAAAATATTATTCTTTGTCTTAGTTTTCCAGCTTTATGAATTGTTTGCAGAGAATGCAAATTATTATTTAATTATGTTTGAGATCCTTTAAGAAAGATAACAACATATTATCGATATTTCGTTACATTTTATGTAAGTTCGTCAGGAAATATTTTCCTCCTTACAGATTAAGTTTATGTAGCTCTGAGCCACATTAGCTATATCTCTTAAATGACGGAACATTTATAATATGTCACATTTCTAAAATATGTCGTCGTCCATAATTTAACTCTTTATCTTATATTAAAATATTATTGAAATCCTTTGTATGATCTAAGGCACAACAAAGAGAAATTAAGTCCTATATTTCTGGTATGCTTTATGTCTAGCTATTCTTGAGTTTAATTTATTTTCTGTTGCAGGTACTTATAATCTATTACATGTCTCATTAGCATTGCCACCAAATTGAATTTGATACAGTACATTACACACATCAAATTTATCTACCTCATGTTCGGTCTTACTAAATCATTTTCCTATTGAATTACATATGTTATGTGCCATCTTATATTTATTTCCATCATATATATCTGGCTCTTCAGGCTTTCAGATATATTATTGTTAAAAAACCATTTGTAAATTGCTGCTTGTTAAATGAAATGTAATGTAAAAAAATACAGGTTTTTAAAGAAATATAAAATATAGTTTTACTAAAACATATTTCCCCTATTGAAAATGTCGTATACTTTCAGTATACTTTCTACTGTATACTGTGTAGTATACAAATAGATATATTAATAGATAATATCCTTAAAAGCAAAACACATTAAAATTTTATTAGTGGCGGGAGCGTATGAGTGATACATGCGATGGATTCGTATGGGCGTTTATCGCTCATACGTTATTTAAAGAAATAATCTAGTAGTGGGGTGCTGCAATACTGTTGTTTCTATTAACATTTGCGAGATTTAATCGAATGAGATTGAGATACAGATAATTGATGTCATCTATTTTTTCATTCTTGTTGTCCGCCACTTGTTTAGCGAATATGTTGCTTTCATTGTTCCTTTCAAGTAAAAAAATGATTGAAATCATTGGTAAAATGAGATACTGAACCGCATTACAATAAAAATTTTGGAAGCAAATTTAATCCTTTTTCTTAAAAAATATTTCTTAAAAATCATTCTTGAAATTGTGGACTAAGAAATCGTATCCAGAAGAGTAATATTTTATGGCTTTGCTACTACTGTGGAAACCTCGTATACTCTTTAGTTCATAATATTTACTGCTGCAAGATTGAGAGAAATCTATTTTAATGTAAGTGTTAAGTGTTATTTGCAGTAAAGTTTTAGTATACTACATAGAATAGCAGCAGTGAAATAATATATGCGGTATGCATGTTGTAAGAAAGTTACTGTAAACATTTCTGAGTTTAAGCAAAAATATATTATACGTTTTTGGTTCCTACGTTTCGCATAAACAATTTTTAATTTTTGTTTCTCACAACTAAAAAATGCTCATTAGTCTGATTACTTATATATACGTATAAAGAAATTACTTTGAATACATTTTGTGCTCCTTCCTTTATTAATAAAAACAAAAATGTAGGGAAGAAGGAAGAAGAAAGAAATTCTGTGTTAAGCGGAATTTATTTCGCACTTAGCGAAAAAGCTTAGCGCAAAAATGTTTTAAAATATTAAAAAACATTTTTTCGTAAAATTTTCCAGAGTCTTAAAACGGCTTTATATATAAATTAAATTAATAAATTATTTAATATTTAATCAGTACGGTTTGTTATACGCACATAATTTGTATGTACATGAATTTGAGGTAATCAAAAACTGGAAAGAAACGCGTTAGAATTCTCATGTATATTTAATTTTAAAATAAATATGAAACACAAACAACTTTTAAAAAGTATTCAGTTTTTTGACTAACTTTTTTATCTCCAAAAATTTCCAAAGAGAAAAGTGATTCCTCCTAAAAGATTCCTTGGGGATTGTATACCCAATCACAGAAAAAAACCAAACATATAAAACAATTTTCAAATAAACTTTTTGCCAATTCTGTAGTTATTTGCTGAATGAATATATACGTATGTTTATTTGTAATTGTGTATTGGTTTGTGTATTGACATTTCAACGCTTTCTTGTTTCGTGTGGCACATTTTTATCTAAATATTGCAGTTAAGGTGTAACTACGTAAGAACTAACGTTTATTTGTAATCTTTCTGTAAATGGGATATTTATTAAGAGAAATTAAAACCAATTCATCTCTTATTATGTTTTCACAATAGTAAGAGAGCATACAGAGATGCCGGTTCCGCTTTTCCAAGACCAAACTATGGGAATTATTATTCCTAAAGATTAATCAATTTTCTATTATGTGAAATAATTAAGATTGTAAGGAAAATTTTCAAGTTTTGGTTACAAGAAGAAACTATGCCACTTTTGGACTCAAATTCGGTACTACCCTTGGTAATATATACATAGCTAAACTTCAAATGGTATGTACTGGAAGTTTTATTATATAAATAGAAGATTTTAAAAATTTAAGTCAATGAACTGTATCTCAAAGATTTCAAAACTACTTCTTAAATTCAATTTTTGGAACTGAAGAAGGAGTTTATATCGAATTTTTATTAAAAATTTCGATCAGCGATGAACTGACACATTTATGAGAAATATTTTCCTACTTTAATTTGCTGGCATTAATCTTACTGGCATGCAGTTTCAGAAAATATTTTGTTGAAAGAATTTCAATTGAAGAATATGTGATTTCATTCCATTGTGTTATTTGTTTTTTGGTTATTAAAAATCCCCTATTGGGAGACAAATTCTGTAATTGGCAACGCTGGCATTGAACGTTGAGTATTGTTATAAACTTTTTGTTAACAGATACGAGAAATTTAAATATTCCATGTTATGAAACAACACACATTCATTTACAAAATAAAATTTTCATGTGCTTGTTTGCTTTAAAGTTTAAACCTTTTTTTTGCCTTAAAAAATACAATTCCAATATTTTAAAATTTTTCACTTTAAATTTTTCAGCTTAATTTCATAAACTAGAAATTACTTGCTTTACAAGATATATTCGTTAAAGGTTTATTAAACTACATTTTTTATCAACATCTGCCAAAGTGCATTCCTTATTTAAATTTAATTTATGTTTCCATTCAATACAGTTAACATGCTCAGTTTCTTATTACTTGAGGACGCTGTTTATTACTTTGTCATCGTCTTTCTGCAAGTGGAACTAATTTTAAAATTCTTTGTAAATGAGGAAGAAATTGTATTTGGTTTTATAGCTCGAACTTAATTTTGTAATTGATTGGTAATTAAAAAGTGGTAGTTTGTTATTTCCCCGTTTACAGTACACTATAAGTTTTTTCCACTTAATGATACATATTGAGAGATAGAAATAACGGAAAAGAAAATTTCTCTCTTTTACGCTTTGAATGAAATTATAAAGTCCGCCAGATTTTATTTTTAAATATAAAGATGTGGGTATTTGCTCTTATTCTTTCACAGCTTACGTTACTCAAACACAATATTTCCGTAATTGCTTTCTTTAAAAACAGTTTTCTGTACGACTTTAGATCGCAAATTCGATCTAAACGTATCTCTAATCACAAAGTTGTTATTATCATTATAAATATATATGCCATTTTGAATTTTGAATCCTTATTTCCGCAATATGTGATATTTTTATATGGTTGTCTGTGTAGCTGTGACTGTTTTCTAAAGAGAGTCTCTTAAAGTGCACTGTAATTTTATATTAAATTTTTTTTAGGTTATATGTGTTCCTCACTCAGAAGCGTACGCTAAACCTGTAAAACATTTTACATTCTATTGAAATAAGAGACTGATGTCATCTTTTCGCTCAAAAAATTCAAAACTTTGTTTAATATGGCGAGGTTTTCATCACTGGCCTTTTTAATTCGGTGATGGTAGTTTCTATCCTGGCATTTCCTACACTAAATAAAAATCGCATGATCTGGATACATTCAAGCAGTTTCCTCTTGTGAACAACAATGATATGCAGAAGAAATTACAGCTGGAAATGCCACATTTATAATGATTATAAACTAGAGAATAATTAAAATTAAAATAGCAACAATAGCAAACAGTGCTACTAATAAAATTCATAAGAAGCATTAACACACAACAACTAAAAGCAGGGTGTTTGTAAGCTGTGGAGTGACTACTGTAATAAATACTGAAGAATTCTTCACGAATGCAAGCACATAATAATGATTCAATGCCATATAGCATTCAGGTATAGCAATATACTTTTGTAATTGCCCACTTTGCTTTCTTTATTTTACTGGGAGCACTCTTTCGGGTGATAGTCGCTCACAACAATCCAAATTAGCCCAACATTGCAGAAGCCAAATTGTAAGGAAAATAAAAATTTCTATTGTTTATTTGACAGGTAGCCTGGAAGTGGCACAGGTGTTAACTCTTTACCATGGAGAAAGTGTAAGAACTAAAATCCAAATGGGTGCAAAATGTTCGAAAACTGTACTATAATCGTACATCGCCAAAAACAAAAAATCGTCTAAAATTAGACGCCATAAAAACAATCGAATACAATTATTATATATGTACATTATCCACTGAGTTTATACTTTTCGCGCATTCTTTAATATCAATAATTTGAAAGCCTTTCTATTCGCTTTAGTAATTCACAGAATATGAAATTATGCATCGAAATATTTCAAGTTCTTCTTGTAACAGAGCAAAAACTTTGTTTTGCCTTATAATTTCTAACCAGCTGATTTAAGTTGTTTCCTTTTAATATGGTGCTAAAAACAATTAAACTTTGTCTCCCTGAGACAAACTTGGGAGACACCTAGAAGTCATTACTTTGTCTGTTCATTTTTGGTGATTATTAACAAAACCTGATAATGATTACTAATTATTATCTTAATTTTTAAGTTTTTGTTAACAAAACTCGGTAAGTTAATAAAGTATATAAATAGCCTATATATATCTAGACTGCCTTAAGTGGATTTATCATGACACGCCTCCATGTTGAATGTCTATAGCAAATATCATTGGCTGCGTTATTAAAAGTTCTGGTGATTGCGTCAATAGTACATTTTCATTATTATACATGATTATGGAAACTATGTGGAACATAAATAAAAATATATAGATATAAAGATTCCATTAAGTTAAAAAATTTATTTCAAAAGTTGAGATGATTAAACAAAATTTCTAGTAAAATAAATTTGAGAAAATTTTCGAAAGATTTCGATTTGATAATGAAGAAAAACGCTTCTAGTTAGTGCACATGTTGCCAAGCAAAGGAACGAATCAGTAGTTTCTTTTTTATGTATTTTGAAACAAAATTTTGCAATTAATATTTACAAATGAAGAACAGAACGATATACAAATAAATGAGACACACACATCCCTAAATTTATATACGCAAAGGAAACAACAAACAATTATCAGGATTTTCTTCTCTCTTCAAAATTTTCTTAACATTTTTGCCGTCAGAAGTCAATTGGAATTCATATTAGGAAGCACACAATAAGCAAAAATTAAAGATATTTTGTTTAAGGTGGACTTTGAAATTAATTAACCTCAACAATGAAAAAGAACAAGAGAAAAAGTGATAAATTTATATAAAAAATGTCAATTAGTTTTCCCTTTTAACTGACGGCTTGTAAATGTTGCTTGAGATTAAATTTTGGGATGTGAAATTTTATTATTACAAAAAATACTTTTCGTTCATTGTATTGCCGATGAAGGTAAAGTTTTGGGCCCAAGAAAATTGCTTTACAAGAGCTTTTTAGTCTATGCGCATGTTGATACATGAAGTTTGAAAGCCATCAGAATTTAATTTTTCAAAATTGCAACATTTTAATTGAAATTTCTAGTTAAATCAAATCCTGTAATATAAGCAAAAGTAAAGTTATGGTTATAAAGGCAATGTATATATATATATATATATAGCATATAGGATAATCTTTTCAAAATTAAATTAAATTTGTTCTGATATGCAGAGGGTTCAATGCCACCCTCCGAATTAAAAATTCGATTGAAAACTGCTTTTATTTTTTTACTTTATGGCTATATGTTTTATACATGTGGAAAAAAGGCTTCCAATTCAGAGATGAAAAAGCTTTACCATATCTAAACAAAAGTCCTTAAGTTTAATTGAAAATTGGATGTTTGCAGTGTGAAAGGTGTGTTAGCGTTATGGTACAGAAAATGAATTCTGCCAGGGTTTCGAAACATCCTGGGTTACTAGTTCAAGCTTCCATGCAGCAAAACAAATTTCTTTGTCCTTTTAATTCAAACCTACCTTATAATTTGTAAAGTTAGCAAAGCCTGCTTTCATTTTATTTTAATTGAAATAATGTATGATATTTTCATATATCTAAAAACTAAATCATAAAACTAAATCTGCTGATACTAATTTTTGGTAGTTTTCAACACTTTGCAGTCTTCATAAAATTTTTTCTTTAAAATCTTTAAATTCATAGGACTTTCTAAAAGAAGCCTTGTAAATAGTATGCACTTGGCAGGCTTTGCCTTACCTTTTTCACTACTCTGAACTTGTTTACGCCTTTATACTGAAAATTCTCATTCAACTTTATAAATTCAGTAAAACTTATATCAGTCTGCTCAATAGATAAATTTAAATTTTATCTACAATAATTTATTCTGCAAATTTGTTAAAGTAAGTTAAACTTATACTTACACTACACACATACAATGGAAGGAAACAATTCCTTGTGTGTTTCATTTTATGTTGTGTACTTTTTTTGTTCCTTAAAAGCCCAGATTCTTAAGCTATTTTCTTTTCCTGGCACATTTTCATTGAAATTGACATGCGGCAGCAGATTTGCAGAAAAGTTGCAAACATAATGAGGTAAGTCATTTGAGTAATTAGCTTTTTAAGCCAAGAAGCTTACTAGAGCAAAAAGCAACAAAATGAAAGACATGCATGCGCTCATATGAATCTCTTCGCTTGTACTTCCTTATGTATGCGAGTATTAAAACGTTTTGCCCAGCAATGTTGTGATACATTAACGTGGAAAAACCAAGCAAAGGAGCATTTAAAAATGAAAATAGGAAACACTGCTCAAGGACGTGCACGTGCTTGCGTTGAATTGCTATAATTAAGAATACTGGCAGCCGATTATGGTCGCCCATGCAAAAGCTTTACTTGAATTTGTTGTTCTGTAATTATCCAAAACTTAAATTATACCGCGAAAGTTGTTACGCTTTGGTGGCTACACATAAACACTTGCCTAATTGGCGTTTAATTAGAAATTTGATGTTAGCAGTTCTCTGTGTTATATGCAGTATCTTTGATATAAATAAAGAATTTGGAAAAAATAAAATATAATTAAGGAAGTAACTGCTCGTGCTTGAGTGAACACTATACTGGTATATTATTTTAATGCTTCCGGAATAAAAGCTTTTATCCTAAGCCAAGTAGCATTTGCAGTCGCATCCTTTGCCACAGCAATTAGTATTTATTACGGATACAAACTCGTTCAACCGAATGGAATTGTCTTCGCTCCAAACATTTTTATTTCATTTTTTAGGTGTAGAGTGCATAGCAAGGAAATTAAAATACAACACCAGACTTGTAATTGATTTCATCAAGCCCCTCTTTCTTCTGAAGAGTTCACATTATATTAAAAATAAAATATAAGAACTTAATAAATAGTAATAATATAATAGTTTTATATATAGTTCTTATATACACTTCGCATTGACATGTAATAATCCGCTGGAAGCAAGTCAATAGTAATGGTTCTTACTAAAACATAAAATTGAAATGACACCCATAAAGTAGATTAGTTGATACGTTAATATAATTTAATGATTAAATTATTTTGTTATAAATTCCTTTAATCATATTATTTTCTTTCATATGCTTCTAAGGGCGAAAGACGAATTTTCGCTAAATTGCGGAAAATGATTGAATATGCCAATGTATGAGTATATTCGTTTGTTTGTGTAGTCAACAACTGAAGCTTGAGTTCAAATCATGGTCAGCAATCGAAAATGAATTAATAAAAAAATATTAATAAAAAAATATTTCGCTACAAAGAAGTAGCGAAATATCGAAAAATAAAGTTAATATTTAAATTTTTACAAAAAAGAGATGACCTGCTGGAAAAAGTTCAAGAAATAAGATATTTGCTAATTAGTAAAGAACGCTTCGAATTAACTTGTAAGAAGAAAATATCCTTGTACTTATAATGGCAAAGATATCAGTTGTCTGAAAAATGTAATTAAAAGTGGGTGCCTCCGTAGACTCAGCCTATACGATAAGGACAGAAACTATCCGAAAGCTTTGCAGGTTAGCTTAGTTTAAAAAAAATATAATATATATTTAAGACAATTTCTGAATAGTAAGTTGCCATTAAGTTCTTTACATCCAACACATCAATTTGCTTGACTCTAATGTTTAAAATACTTAGTGGCTGATGGTGTTTGTTAAAGTAAATTAAAAGATAACAAAAATGAAATAAAAACGTACTACGAACGAAGACAGCAAAAACGTGAATGTCGTAACAGCAGTTGTTCCCATTACGAGTGATGTTTTAAGGTATAAATTATGTAAAACGGGAAAGATGCAATAACAAACGTGCTGCTAACTGATAATCGCTAACGAAGAAAACTATCTATATGTAATCACAAATAAAAGTTAATGGTTTACATTTTTTAAGCAGCAATGCAGGCGAGTATACTGTAGCAGTATACTGTAGTACTGTAACAGATTCTTCCTTATACAATAAATTCTAGTACGTACTTTAAAATTAAAAAAGCAAACTCTTAGTATTGAACGTGACGCAGGAAAAATACATTTAGTGAAAGGAAGCTTTGAAAATGCTCGTAAGTAGGCAACACAGGAGCTGAATGTAATTACAAAAATAAAGGACAGAAATTAAAGGAGAGCAATAGAAGTAAATAACACGTTCATTTAACAACGATATTGAAGAATCTTTGAATGACGGCAACCATTGTGGAAAACACTGTTATGCTGCTGTCTCAATATGATTTTATTGCGTTTTCTCCACAATTACGTTATTTGTAGTTTTATTGTTGTTGTGTCAGTACTACGCTATTGGCTGTTGTGTTAAGTTTCTCAAGTATTGTAACTTGTACTGTTTGCTATTGTTGTTGTTCTCATTATAAATTCCATAGCGCCTAAAGGTATGCTTTTCAAGTTAACGTTTAGTGTGTAACAAGTTATTAGATAAAAATGGATTTATGATTTACATTAATTTATTACAAGAGAAACTTTTGTAAACTGAAATTTTATTTTGGTTTGCCTTTATAAACACGTATTAACAATATTACGCGCCAGTGTAAAAGGAAATTCAGTATTAATAAGAGGAAGCATTTCGTCTCCTATTACATTTGTAATTACAGCACCAAGCAAAGCATAAAATCTATGCCGATCATATAAACATAGTAAAATAAATAAATTTAAGAAAAACATTTCACTGAATTCAACTGAAATCCGTATACAACATTCACGCACACCAACACAACTTTAACTCAGTATTTACTAATGCAAAGAGTAAAGGGGCGAACAAACGCAATAAATGCCGAAGCTGGTGCAAGCGAAGAGATTGCAATTTGTTATATATTTTCGCACAATTTTGATTCAATATAAAAAGTTAGCAACATAGAAAAGTAGAGACGGTGATACGTAAAATGGCGTTAAAGTACAACCAATAGCAAAGATGAGGGCTCTAGATAAGCCGGTACTTAATTAAAATAATTTTGTGTAAAATTCACTTCAATACAAAATCGAATTTCAGCGTTGTTTACGAAAACCGCACATATTCGTATAAGGAAATATTTACATCCGGCTATATGTCTGAATTCCTTTTAGGTTGTAATGAAACGAACTCTAACATTAATTACTGCTTTTACATTAGATTACTGCTTTATAAGATAATTTTGTAGTGTATAAGATGAAGGCTTCAAATTAACAATATATATTACAGGATTCAAAAAGAAAACGCCACAAATTCAATCAATGTTACTGGCATGAAGGATATAAACGTATAAAAGTGTATAAACTATATTTTAAAGTGAATTTATATGTTAATTTTATTTAAATTTATTAATTTCATTTAAATTTTAATATTTCTATTGATAAGTAAATTTTTTTCTAATCTAGTTGTATTTGTTTTACTGAAAATTAAAGCAAAATAATTTTTAATGTTTTGTTTTATTACGGCAGCTATTAATTTTACTTTATTTAGCTATTAGTTGTAATTCTAGGATGAGAAAAGCCATGTCTGAAATGCAAAATAATAGGTATTAAATATGTATATGAAAGTTAAATTGGAGAGCTTATAAACAAAATTTTGTGGTCTTTGTTTTCTTATTGAAAATCTACAACACAGTTTTCAACATTAACAAAAAAAAATATATTTTTTTTTCCTTTTTCTATAACGAAAGCTGCTTACATTATACATTATATACTTTTGTCGATGAAATTTTTTTCATTTATTTTTTATATTCATTTCGCAACCGAAAAATCTTTAATATGAAACTTTATTGTTTTCTTTTTGTCATCGTTATCCTGTCAGGGTAAATGAGGAAAGCAAAACTTCCTCATTCAATATTCACAATGTGGACAGGGTCCGCGAGTAGACAGTTGGTTTGCAATCGCCTGCCATCAAACTTTCATCAACTACAATAAAGCAAACTTGTGAAAAGTGTTGCTTGTAAAAACATGCAGCTGCTAACGGTTACTTGATGGATTTTTCTATGATTTTCCTAATTATGGTTGTTCCTTTTGAGAATATGTCGACATTTAGCTGGCACAGCGAAAGTAATTATTACTTTTAAGTAGAAAAATAATTTGTTATATTTAAGTTTGCAGAGCTTTCATTCGTAAACAATTGGCCGCATGGCAATGCAACTGCCGTATACAATAGTTTCAGAAAGAAATGTACAGCCTTTTTTTACATCTTTTTCTATACTTTAATGTTAGCCATTACAGAATGTAAATTTAATTGTTGTTACTATAAAAAATATAGGAGAATTAACTTAATTTGTGGAAAAGTTAATGTCGTGGCATTATTGCTCGTTCTTATCTGGTAGTTTTTGATCAGATGCTGCGAAAGCCTGTAGTAAATCCATTCTTATAAAGCATACATGTCTTGCGTTACCGTAACAATAAAATAATAAAATATGACATTACAAAAGCTAAAACTATTAACGCAATTATTATTTATAAAACTAAACAAAATACTTGTATTCTTAATAGGACTTGCTTACCTTTTCCGAACCCGAGTGAATTCTTCAAAGTTGCAGGGATTAGAAATATTCGTTGAATATAATAATCGTAGTTTCTCCATCATTAGTGCGATTTACTAACTCTTAAGTTAGTCATTAGTAACTGATTTGTAGTAACACTGCTGAGATTTACTAATTACTAATTACATCACGGATCAAAGTTTAATTTGATTGAAAATCATGTGGCAGCTTTTTTAAATTTGTTTACATTTTTTTTTTTAAATTCGTTTTTTAAGCGAGCAATACTTTTTAATACTTTGATAGCCGCCAGCCAGTAGCCAGTGTTGCTACCTATATAATATTCATATAATCGTAATAATATTCACCATACAATTGATTCAGTCCGATATCAATGCTAAACAGTGACTTGTAATCATTCTGGTCAACCATTCGGTTGTTTAAATAAACAACAAATTTGCTTTAGAGGAGGATATAAATGATTAGTATGTGAACCAAATTCAAACAAATATAATAAATTTTAACCAGCTATTGTTAAATTGTAGAACAATCTATTAAGTCAATAAAAAATATGTGTATGAAGTTCCTTTTAGCGTAATCCGTTTTTGGTTTTGAAAAGTTTAGTAATAAAATAAATATAAAATTTTAAATGATTAATGCCAAACTAAAAATGTTTAATTTCTTAAGTTAAAAAGGACAAAGAGAAAATGAATATCCTTCTTTGTAAATCTGGTCAGTTTGTATTTGGCCCGACTTTCATTATAGTTTTTTTTCAAAGGGATATAAATAATAATTGGGGGATATGGAAATTGATTGGTGTCCTTAATATTAGGAGCTGCAGGAATAGCTTTCCCACGTATAAATACTAAAAGTTTTTGATTATTATCTCCCGTACTTACTTTACTTCGTTCAAGAAGAATGATTGATATTGGAGCTGGGAATATTATCATCTAATATCGCACGACTTCTCTTCATTTTCTCTCATTCCTTGGTTGTGTTCTTAATTTTATTTATCGATATAACGATTTTACTACCAATTACATTAAAATAGTAAGTGAACTTAATCGAGACCGTTCTGTAAATTTGATATAAAGCTGTTCTATACCTGAACTTAACTGTATTTTTGAAGGCGTCGATGGAAATAGCGTTGGTAATCCACGTAAATATTTTTGGTTTCAATATTTAATTGTTGTTCTTCTTTTTTCTCAAACTTCTTTTTATTATTTAATATTTTATTTATTAATGTTATCGTATTAATATTTAATATTTTTTATTTATCTATTTTCGCTCCCTGAAAAAGGACATCAAAGATGAGCGAAATACCCAACAACAAAATAAATAAATAATAAAAATAAATTTTTGGTTTTATTTGAAAACTGAATGTAAAATATATATTTTTTTATATTCATATTCATATTCATATTCATTTTTCATTTATATTTTATTTATTTTATTTTTTAATGTTTTTAAAAATTTGATATCAATTGAGTCTATAAAACAAACGAAACAAAAATAAAAGATAATCTCCAATATAAAGAAAATATGTTTAGGAAAACTAAAAATATATAATCGTTTATTTATTTCGGATTTTTTATGTGGAATATTTTCACTACACCGCATTTCGCAAAAGGTTAAAAAGGTCATGTGAAGGAAATTACTTAGAAAACAAAATTTACGTTCTTTAACGTAAATTTAAACATTCCTTTGAGATCCAGATAACACAAAGTGAAGTAATGCTGATAATAAAAAAGGATACAGTTTGTATTGTAAATGTAATTTTGTCAATCTAATTTTCTTTGATTGAAATAAGGAAAACCTCGTTAGTTTCAAAATAAGATTAAGATACTTCTTCAGTAGCCTTTCATTTTTCATGGTCAATTTGTTTAAGGTAAATGACCTTCTGACTTTTGATTTCACCTCGCGGCCCATTACGAAAACCACTAACAAATTGGATGCGTAAAGTGTGGCAAACTTTTACAGCTTAATCGCATGTCTTTAAAACTTTTTGCAATTCAATAGATATTTTCAGAAATTTTTGAATTGTATATAAATGCACTTGATATATTTCAGGGTTCATAGAACTGTTACAGATTATATAAATTTTCAGAAAACTTGGATAAATAAAAAATATTTCCTAACACAAAATAAAGGATGACACAACTCATGATACATAGCGTAGTGGAATATTGTAATCTGGTGAAAGTAATTACAAAATACTGTGTATTCCACAGTACCACTGATGTACCACTACATTAGTATTACTAACTATTGTCACTAACTTTAGAACGATGACACAACTAAGGCGCACACGAACGACCGAAGATGTTGTTGAACACTAAGGAGCACTATATACTTGCCGAGCTCGTGGCAACGACAAGTCGGCATCGTGGCTTATTATTTTTTTTATTTATATTTTATTTTATTTTATTTAAATTTATTATTCGTTTATTAATTAAATAGCGTAACAAATTTTTTTTTGCCCTTATTATTAGCAATTGAATATTTAAAACATTTGAAAACATAAACTAAACATACAAGAGCAATTAAAACTTAAGTTTTCCATTCAAAAATACACAAATGGACGTTTTCAAAGTTTGACGATTTTTGCCCAAAAATGCAAAGTATCAAATGCCCTTATCAAAAATTGAAATTTACCCCAAGTCTCGAAAAAATTTTTTTGTCTTTATTATTAAGAAAAATATGTTTGAGGCATTTGAAAACATAAAATAAACACACAAGAGCAATAAAAACTCAAGTTTTTCATTCAAAAATACACAAAAGGGACGTTTTCAAAAAATGACGAGTTTTACCCAAAAAAATGCAAAGGGTACCCCCCAAAACTATTTTTCCACAAAAATACAAAATACTATAATTCTCCCAAAAATCTAAACATTTTTTTTCTTTTATGGATGTCTTATGACAGGCATTGCGAACTTAAATTGATTGAATTTGTATAAATTTGTTTTAATAAAATATAATTGTGTAGTAAGACAAAAATCTATCTTTGAAATAGCTCCACCTGGCATTGTTTGGGCCACTTTTTTCTTTATGCCGTTGAGGAACACGAGGAGAGACCCATTTCCATTATTTCCGTAATATGTATGGACTACTGACATTTTCAAAAAGTTCTACTTTAAGTAAATTATTTTCAATACGCGTACCTGCATAAAGTACTTTTATTAAATTTAAACCTAATTTTTCAAAAAGGATCAAAGAATAATAGAAGGAAGTTGCATATACTATGAATGAATAAAACCAGCTATTCATTGTATTTGATTAGTATTAAAGTAGTGCAAGTTTTTTAAAGTATTTTAATTTTAAATTCTAGTGTTTATTTTAATTTGAAATATTCAAAAAAATAATGAAAAATCCAAATTGCAAAGTCACATCGCCTTTATATGATATTTGTGGCCTGGCATTTGCCAAACTTTTTTAAATATTTTTAATCAAAAAAATATTAAAAAAAAATTATAAAAATTAACTGTATTTGCAAAAATAAGCAGGCAGTTGAATGATGAAACAAACTAAATGTGCTCGTGTTTACATTGATTTGTTTAGCCTTTGATTATGTATTTGTTTGTCTAGACATGGAAGCTTTGCTTAAATAAAATATATTTTTTACTAATCAAGTTTGGCAATAGAAAATTTTGCTGAATTTGCTTAAATTCAGCACGTGTCAAATAAAAAACACTCACAATATTTTTTAAGTTATATACACATGCACCCATACCCATACACATATACGAGTACACACATATACATACTTAAAGTTTAAAATTTTTTGTATTGTGTATACGTGTTTATGCATCTGGATAAATACAAATTTCACAAGTACTTTAAGGCATAAACAAGCGTAAAGGAGAATTTTCAAACAATTTTTGAACATCCTCACTCACAGTCGTACGTGCTTCTTTACTTAAGATTCATGCCAACTTTTGTTGAGAAAACAATATTAAAATATCCTTTAAATTTCATTCCATTTAATTTTTGCGCTCGTAAGCCGTCTCTCGCAGACGCTGCAGGTATACAGCTGTTGTGGCATTAAGCTTTATATGTGTGTGTAAGCGTTTTTAATAATTAAATTTATGAAGATTGTATAGTAATTGAATAAGCTACTGAGCTGCATATTTCGCAGAAAATAAAATGTTTAGAACATGGAAATGGTGTGAAGTTGCAAAGATGAATAATGTAATTCTACAACATTTAATTTAAAAATAGAAAATTATAAAATTGTTTTACTTACTAAAAATTATTCCTAATCAACTGTCGTTGTATGTGTTTTAAGATAATAATAATTTCATGGAAGGAGCTGCACCTACACGTTGCCGGCCGCTTGTTATATAATCGATGATGACAAACTTAGAAAACAAGCCTTCGAAGCCACCATAAGCCACAATTTAATAAGTAGAGTATAAAACTTTGTATTTCAATAAATTATTTTCAACTTCTTAGAAACGAATATCTTTAAGAAAATACTCGTATCTTTAAGTCTACAAGAACGTTCTTATTTTATGTAAATTTGCCTTTCTTTACTTATTTATGGTAACTCTTTGTTGGAAAAACTTTTGCACTGCAAACTTGATCTGCAGGCAAATGATGTAAAGTTGTAAACCGTGCAGTCATAAAAGTCACTGAAAATTGTTCAAGAAATAGTAATGACCGGAGCAAAATCTCCTGATGGGATACGTCGATTGCGTTATGCTTAGGCTGTCAGAAGCCAAAGTGTATCACGTACGAAAACTATTAATTATATTTTCAAAATTAGTTTTTAAATTGTAATATTGATGTCAATATTAATAATAATTAATATAGACAGTGATAGTTCAGGTGTTTGTAAATATTATATATGTGACGTTGTGTAACGCTTTCACGTATTTAATCATCGTATCCGTTAGAATGTTTTGATTGAAGTCATTGACATCTTCTGCACGTTTCTATGATGAAAGTTTTTGTCGATAAAATCAACCACTAGATTTGTCACTTGTCTATAAAAGTCATTTCCAGCAGTTCCTTCTACGACAGGTGACGTTATTTCATTTCTCATCAAATGTAATATAAACCTTATAAACATTTTCAATTTCTCGAGTATCTGTTGTGTATCCCTAAGAGGAAGTATGTGAGTACGTGTGTACTCCAATCCTTAGTTTGACTCTCATACAAGTACTACGATTCTTTGTCATTGATAAAATTGCTTTGATGTCAATAAACGATGATAATGCACATTAAATGTATCTCTAATGCGTGTTCCGCACATTAACTACAATATTGAATAGTGATATTTTAAGAAATTTTTAAAATAATAAAATGCAAGATTTATTTGGTTCGCTGGTAAATATTCACTACGCTTAAGATAAAAAGGAAATTGTTTTCGTGTTTAAAGCGATTCACTTTAAATATGCTATATTATAATATTTTCTACTTTTGCGAAAATATAGATACATTTAAATAAAAATATTCTCAGTATTCTATGGTTACATGGCATTAACTGTTCCCTGCGACTACATGAAACAGATGTTTCCAAAACAGCTGATGTATTAATACAGAGCTTCGTTACATTGTGATTTTATCTGGAAAAGAGCTAAAACCTTTTTATAACGTTTCTATGGATAATATTGTAAACAATATATTAAATATGGCCGATAGAACACATTCAAAATTAAAATTATATACGAGTATGTTTGCACAGGATAACCAATATTGTAATAAACACTGTATAAGTGCAATCAGCTTTAACTTTTTGTATTGCATTTCTTGCACTCATACAAATAAAGTATGTATGCAGCCAATTTACAAGTAGTTGTCGAGACTGAGCTATCAAACCAAAATATATGACTTTTGCCTTTTTCTATATTTTTCTTTTTCCAATTCCTTTTAATACTTGAAACTAGGCGGTAGCAAATTTTTCAATGCAATTGCAGAAAACCTTGAATACCACTAATGTACACAGTATTTAATGTATACAAGTATAGGTTTTTTTTGCTTAAGAGCATGTTTCGCTATCCTACAAAGTCGTACGATTCATGAAAATCTGATGTTATTCCAGTATATTTGAAAAAATTACATCAAAATGGCATTGTAGCTGCAACACTACCATCCCAATATGCTGGAAACAACTTTCTTCTTTAAAGGCAACTCTAATCGCATAAAAATTGTCATTTTTGAAAATTTTCATAAAATTTTTGGCACACTCTAATTAAAAGTTGTGAAAGTTATTAAATTTTTTTTTTTAATTTTTTTTCCGATTTAGCAGAACTTTTGCAATATTTTAATATTTTTCATCAAAATGATCAAAGTGCGATGTGCAATTTATGTTCTTTGGAAAATAGAAAACCTGTAGAATCTGAAAAGGCTTCTAACAACTGCATTAAGCAAATAAAACATTTTAAAAAGACTAGTAAAATTATTTAATGCAATTAATGAATATGAGTATAATTTTGAAATTCGTTGTTCTTTATTTGGGCTTATGGGCTTCCAATATTTAACATATTTGTATTTGTATGAATATAAAAAAAAAATTTGAAAATCATTATAAAAATATTATAAAATATATATGATTAACTTAAATATCATTAAATCTAAATAATTATTAAAAGAATGCTTAGAGACTCAAAATATTTAAAATGTAGAAATAATTTCTAGTCAAGTCATAATAAATAATACAAATTACAAATTATACAAATTAATTACAAATTAAATACAAATTATTTTAATTTAATAAATCAAAATGTTTTGCTACAGATTTGTAAATTGATTTAATAAAAATGTCAAACTCAAATATTAGTCAATAAAATCTGGCATGTCCTTATTTAATATTAAATCTCACACAGGAAATAAAATCTGCTTTAAATTCTAATACAATTTTCCCTAAAGTGTAAAATATACCGAATTATAAATGGAAGCCGCAAAAAGTAAATATAATACACGTGAATGCTTGAGAAGTGAGAAGGCATTTAAATACTTTGCTTTTTATAGCCGACATTGTTAATGTCAAGGATCCGTCGAGTTTCTCAACTGGCAACTGAGTTGAAATGCGTGTATTCTGAAGACTATGTCATCATCAATGGAAAGTAATACAAATTATTGTCTTTTAAAGAAACGTTGAGTATTTATGGTTGCCGGTTGCCAAATTACATTGAAAATATATATTTTAAAACTTATTACAGTAACCAACATCAACACAGTCTGATTCCGTGCACACGATGTTGTTAGTTGAAGCTGTAAGCAGAAGAGATATGACGGAATCTGTTTATATTCTGCAATAGATACAAATGTTTAAAGGATAAATGTTTCGTTATTTTATAGTAAAACGATATAAACGCATAAGCCTTTGAAGATTTTTGTTTTACATATAAATATATTTCTTTAACGCATCGGTAGGCATAACAAGAACTTGGCATGCTCGAAGTTTACATAAATTTAGTTTACTTGATTTAAATTTTTATATCAATTTATCACTAAAAATTATTGTAAAATGTAGAAGCAAAATTTTTTCTTAAATATTCTACTGCCGGTATACAAAAGTAAAATCTATTAAATATTTTCTTCTAGCAAAAGCTTGTCTGCCAATTTTTATAACCTTAAAAACAAAACTTTTAAAATCTGACTAAAAATCAAACATGTATTGCTTTTCTATATATTTCAATTACATTACTAATAACTTTTTGCACAACTTCTTTTTTCAATTCATACGTAAAACTTTTTTTCTATTCATTATTTAAAGGTTTATTAAGCTAATAATGTCATCCATTTTCATTTATTTCTACACACATACAAGCATAAATATACAAAATTATACTATACGAGTAGAAGGGCTTTGACAGCTAACAAACATGACGTTAAATAAGAGTGTGTGTTGGTGTGTTGATTGATGAAAAGTATTTTCATTGTGTAGTGACTTGCTTCGATTCTATAATTTATTATTTTTTTATTTTCCTTATGAATCTGTTTATACGAGTATGTGTGTATGCGTTTACTGTAAGCAATATTGTATAATGGAAATTGTAAAGCTTCCATTTAATAAATGGTTTTTAGTGGATCTGTGGCTTAGTTACTTAAAAGGCACTTTAGGAATATGAAATATTTTCTTCTTAAATAATTTCATTGTAATATCGGAAATTTGAAAAATTTTCAAATATTAAAAAATTAGAATGGCTTTTCAACAGTTCTTTCATTTATTGTTCGTATTGCTAATGCGCCGCAAGTCAGAAAACTTTCCAATGCCCACAAGCTATTTAACACGAGTGGTTTTAAAATGACTTTAAAAGTGTTTATCATTTCAGATACTATTCTGACTGGCTGACCAATCCACAGTCGGATACCTCTTATAAAATATTGAGGAATTATTGAAGCCGTGCGAAATCCTTGCATTTTGTGAGTAAACACTGCGAACAGGAAACAAGTTTACAAGTCTTGACAACAGAATAAACTGCGCAATTAAAAATATTTCGTCATTCATTTATTCATTAGATAATAAGCTGATGCTGGACCAATGAAGCATTGAACACTTCCACCACAGCAGGCTGCCGTCTACGCAGTACCACGTGTACAAGGCTGTACGCCCACAACAGTTGCTGCAACCAAGTTAATCTGATTTCGATTTTTATCACCGACTATGAATAGAAAAAATTGTCCAATAAAATACATTAACGAAAAAAAATACAATTAAAAATAATAAAAAAAGAAATAAAAACACGATTTCAAAATTACAATATTTTTTTTTTAACAGCAGGTAACATAATAAATTAATTTTGTAAATCAATTAGGAATTTCGAAAAAGACATGTTCTACACGTTATAACTAGATTGTAGGCAATAGGCCAATAATTTTATGTCAGCTATTCGTGCTGCCACTTTATGTTTCATTTGATGTCTTTTATCCATGTAGCCTGCATTGAACTGAATGAAATTGAAATAAGTCATTCACTTCCTTCTTTTCAGCTGGTTGGTTTATGAGGCGCTCAACTCATATGAAGTGCATCCGATGCACTTGACAGCATGTGATAAATTGAAGCATGCAATGAATTGCTACAAGATGTCAGCCTTCATCCTTAATGTTTTCAATTTAATATATAATTATAAATCTATAGATTGGTTTTACGTTTGATGTAACTTATTCTCAACGCCACAAATAAACAAAACGCAGAAATGGATATGACGAGTCTACACAGATAGCACAAGGTTTTGTAGGCTGCAAAACGAGGATAAATTTTGATTAATTTCAAGTGGAGATTTATTTACATTTCTTATTTCATATATTTTTAGTTGAATGGCTTCAGGATCATAAAATACCTCACCAAAAGAAAAATTGTTTAATTAAAATAATTGCAATAATGAAAACCCCAGTCTCACACTCTCATGTGCATATGGGACACTGCATAAGTTTTGTATTATTGTTTATTATTTGGTTTGGTAATTGATGAAAGGAACCGACATAAAACTAAATAATAACATATATATATGTATATGAGATATTACTGAAATAAATAAATAAAATTTGGCTGCTCCAAAATATAAATAACAACATATATTTCCATGAGGAAAGATTTTACCAAACTTATTGCTGTTGTAAATAAATAGGATTGGCTTCCACCTTCAAGAAATTGTCTACTTTGTACAGAATGAAATGTTTTAATGTATCGGGAAGTTCTTAAAGCCAAGCAGTAGAAAAGTTTTTTTTTTCTTCGAATGGTCGATTAATCACGTAATTCAAAGTTTTTGTTGTTACAATACATTATGCATGAGCAAAACTTTTTAAATATCACAAATTATAATAATGTCAATAATAATCATTAATTAACCTCTACCTTTCGAACCTTCTCTGTTAACGTTTGTACGTTTCGCCGAACAAAACAAGACGTTAACAAGGGAGTTATTTGAACACTGCGAGGCTTCCATTATCCATTCCATTATGTGGTATTCCGCCATATCTCTGACAAATGAAGAAAGCTTAGTTGCTGGAAGCAGCTAATTACTCTCAACTTACGTAAGTAATTAGAAACAAATTAAAAGCCGAATTATCTTTAAACACCTTTAAGTTGAGCCGAAACCATACACGAAACTAAACCTTTAAGTGCACACGGGATTTTTATAACACTAATTAATTTCAATTAATTGATTTCAATGTTCTTTTGCGTCTTGCGTTGCTCCACCACAAGACTCTGTCTAATGAATTACTGGTCTTATTCGTATCAGTGATAATTAAACAAATATTTGTTAAATATATTAAAGTAAAAAAAAACGGTTGAATAGAAATTGGAATGAGTTGCTTTGCAAGTCCTGAAGCTCCTGTTTACTATTCTTTTTAAAAACTTTTAGCTAATTTAGTCTTTCATGTTTTATAAGTGAAACTTCATCCTTTTTATTACTTTTTTTTCGACATTTCGTAGATTTTTTGCATACTTTATGAAAGGATTTGTTATTTTTAATTTTTGGGTTACCATCAAACCTCATTGTCCTGCTGGAAGTGCGTCAGAAATGTTTCTATCAAACAGTAAAAGGTTTCGATTGTTTGTTTTGTTACAATATTTTTTAATTTAAAAAGGTCAAAGTAAAGCAAAGGACTTTAAGTAATTCTATAAAATATTTATAAGGCATTCTGGGAATGCCTCGCGTCTGAATTTTTGGACAACTACTTATTTCGGACGTCTTAAAATGCTTCAAAAACGTGCTGTTCGAAATTAAATGAAAAACCAAAATGGAATTGAAAAGTAGAAAAATTAAGAAAATATTTTCGACATCTACTTCAGAAAAGTATTAAAATTTTAAACAAAATTTCAAAAATATATGAAAACTCTGCAAATGTATTCTACAGCCGAACACTTTTATCGCTAATTTAATTATAATGTTGCGTGTTCAGCTTTTTGAATAAACGTTTACATTTGTTGGGTTCGTTTATTATTCTCGAGCTTGCTTCGTGAGGTATCAAAACTTCAGCTCCTTTTACAGACAGATAGCGAATTGCATTACATCTCCGCTTATACGAGGTGTGATAAAAAAATAAGTGTTATTTTCAAATTGAGTTACGTATGTTTGATTTGGAATTTTTTGTTTGTTATGTGGGTACACATGCATCTTGCATATGTTGGCAATTGGATTGCCAGGTTGTTTTTGACAGATAAAAAGATTAGTCGTGTTTTGATGTGCTCAGATTGTAAGTCGCATTATATCGCTGTTTATATACAACAGGATACATTAATGAAATTTTGGGAACCCGTTCCTAAACAATCTTATATAATAATATATTCGGAAGAGGGACAATAATTTAAACTTCAGTGAGAACAACAATATTATGAAAGATAACTTAAAGCTGGCAACACCATATTGATAATATTTACATGCTATTGAATAGCAACAACAATTACAAACCCATACAAACAATAGAATCCTTAAGGAATAGTTGGTATTGTCGTGTTGTATTTATTTGTAATTTCTACAATAACAATAACAATAACAATAAACACTGTAAGTAATAGAATTTTTAGAATTACCAGCACATAATAAAGACTTTCTAACAGTGGCAAAGTAATATTTTATTTAATGTACTCTGCTAGCAAAAGAAATAATTGTTAAACATTCCATTGCGCAAATACCATGTAAGGAGATGTTTCAAAAAAAGGGTTTTAAATTCAAGTAACGTTTTGTTGGTAGTAATAAATTGTTACCCATAAGTTGCCGTTTTATTGGTTTTCTATGCTTGTGTTGTCAATCTTCTTGTTGTACATACTTCGGGCTAAAATTTCCCCGATAGAAAGTATTCCAGTAAAATTCCATACTACGTAATAAAGTTTTTTCTATGTAAATAAATAAACTTTATTATTTAGGGCACTTGTTTAAGAAACTTTTAAAAAGTTTTTATTTAGGAAAAAAGTTAAAAGAAGGCACTTCATGGTAAGAGTACATATTTTTTATATTTATTTACGTCGCAGGTGGTTTTGCAAACAAGTGAAATGCTTATTTCTGGAAATGTATTAAAGAAACGGATTCAATTTAAGTCTTTCCTGTCTTTATTTTAATTTGATTGTTACGATATCAAATCTTAACATTATTCGCATAAAAAGTGCGGTAATTAATTTAATTGAATATAGTTAAGTATAAGACTAAATAATGCTTGATTTTATTACATCACTCTACATAAACTAACTCGAGGTTGTGTGAGTGGGCTTTGAAGTGGTTACAGAATGTTATTCAAGCACAAAGGAAGCACGAAGCAGGATTTCTGCTTACAAAACCACACACATCGGCATGACAAAAATAGAATAAAAGTTTTTTCTTCTGTTAAACCGCAGGCTAAATTAAATATTAAAGCCACGTTTTCCTCCAAAATTGCAATTTAAGTTAAAAGTCACTAGCATCCATACATCTTTGGCAATTCCAATTAAGGCAGACACCCATACAGTATTTGAAGATGTATTTGAACTAAGATCAGATCCAAATTCAAATGGATTTATATCTTCTCGATCAATAATTAGGTTTTTGAAATAATTGAATTGTTGATATTAATTGAACTAATTCTTGTAATATTAAATACTAAAGTCCTTGTTTCACTATCCAAGACAGTCGTACGATTCATTCACAAGAAAATCTGAGAGTAATATCCTCCTGTTTTCAAAAAACGCATCAAAATGGTGTTTCTGGTGCCACGCTATTATACATATATGATGCAAAGAATTTGTTCGTTGCTAATTGTACGAATTGAAAGTTGTAATTTATGGAAATTCTTATAAAAGTTGAACCATGTTTACAAGCTTCTGGTAAATTGCAAGAAATTCCGGAAAGTATAGCAATTGAGTGACTTGTATTGTCAGCAAATTTAGTATAGAAGTTTTACAATTTGCAACCATAGAAGTGAGTAAATCACTTACATTCGCTTTCCCATATTATTCAGTTATTATAAAAATTATAGAATTTTTTATGGAGGAAAACAACATGGGATAGAAAATGTGCTCAGGAAGTAATAAGATTTGCTACAATAAACAGCGAAACGGCAAATGAGAGGATACGGAGAAGAGTAATTATATTTTTAAAGTGGAGCAGCAGTACACAAAGTCTAGGAGAGCTGCTTTTAAAATAAAATTATATATTTTTTTGGGGCACACACCGAGTAGTTCCAATTCTCAGAGCAAGTTAAAGTACTTTGGAAAACTGCCCTCTTGCGGAGTAGAACTTTTAACCGATATTGCATTCCGCAATGCTACAAACTCTTAAATATGAAGACTGTACAAATAAGAAAGACTTCCAAGAATAAATTATTTTAATATATTTTATAAAAAATTTTAATATGTGGATAAAAGTGTTCTTAAGTGGTTAGTCTAAAGTGGAAATTACAAAATTGGTATTATACAGTTTTCTGCTGGGCTTTGTCTTCTTAATTTCAGCTACATAAAATTCTTCTAATTATTTCCAGCTCAAGATCTTTTTTCGTTAACATTTTTCCTGGTAGTATTGAAAATTAAAAGCAATAGGAACGCCATTTTAAAGAGATTGAAAAGTTAAGGAATTTCACCTATTTGAAATTTAAGCCCCACAAGCAAAAATGTCCTTGACAAAATTGCTGGTCCTTGACATTTTAAGTCGAATTTAATTTTTGCTATTTCTGTGCAGCAAGTCAACTTTTACTCCTTTTAAAAATTTCATCTCCATCCGAAAACTTTTCGAAAACTCAGAGTCCGGCAGTGATATCTATACTAAAGCTTTACTGCAGTTTTTTTTAAATTACGTATATTTTGGAAGCCACTAATTTTATAAAACTTGAGAAACTTAAATAAACATTTTTTTCCTTGTTTCAGATGAGATGGAGTTTCAGTTCATTTTAAAAGCGAGAAACGCTATTTGTTTTAAATTTCTGATTTTTAAGACTTTTTATTTCACGAAATGCTGTAATTCAGCAAGTACGGTATTAAATTTCTCTTATGTTTTTTGTGCTTTTAAGTACTTCACATTAATAACCCCCAACTGATTTTAGGGAATTTAATCTTACAAAATTTGCATTTGTAATTCTCTGCTTGACTTGCAATAATAGAAAACATGCAGATTTAATTGCGCAAATATTTCTAAGTAACAACTTGCAAATAAAATTCTTTTAAAAAGTTTTTAACACTGTTAGTGAAAGTTTAATGGATGTTTAATGGAAATGTATAAATGATCGGTTTACAACAAAGCCAGTAACCTTCAGCCCACGAACTGAAACATTTTTTAGCCGGTTCGTGGTTGCCCATAAAAAAGAAAAAAAAGTGAATTCAAATACATATACAGCTTTACATAAAAGTAGGTTTGTGTGCGTGAAAAATGGACTCTCAGAAATAAAAATTTCAAAATTGCGTTTAAGATGGCTTTTCGCTTCAATAACATGAATAGAAATAAATTAAAAGCTCTGCTAAAAGCTTATGGAAGTAATACATTAGATGATTGGCTGTTTTGAGGTTTAGTTTCCATATAAAAAAATTTTTAAAATATTTCTATGCCACAATTTTTAAAAATTTCTTACTTCGACTGTTTCTACTTTTGGTTGTTATGGACTTGTAAAAGATGACCTATAGTAAACGAAAGAGACTCAGCGGTTAGTCTTGAGTATTAGTTTATCCTTCTGCAACAAAAGGGATTGAAGGTTTGATACGGAGAGTGTAAATTCTAAAATGTTAGCTTGTGACCCTACCAGTATAAAGAAAGAAAGGAAGTTCATTGAGCTTTCTCCGTGTGCTTGTGTGTCGGTCCTCGCTATTTTGCTCGGGTTGAAAGTTGAGCTTAAATTTTCCTAAAAAACAAAAATATAAAGACCCATCTGCTCAGAATTCTCTTAAAATGATCGAGTATGGAAATCCACAAAATGGAAAAACAAGCCATAAAGGGTTGGATAACCAACCACAATACCTGCCTCGCAGACAAATTCGCTGTGAACTTTTAATAGTATCGGAACATTTTACTTAATTATTTTTATTATTAAAATTCTTAATGATGAGAAAATTATTGCAAAATTATAGTGTACTTAAAGGCAGTATAATTGTGGTGTACAAAAATATCTGAAGAACATATTCATGTAGAAGGATATACAAGATTCCTCATTGCCTAATAAAGCACTTTTTTTTTTTTTATTGAAGTATAAAGTATATAGGACATGGCCATGTATGGAATACTGAAACGGGGAAATTACGTTCATTTTGCATTAAATGCTCGCCTTTGTTGCAAGAATACTAATGTTGATAAATAACATCTGTAGTGCCATTCAGTAACTTATAACGATTCTAAAATCGCAAAATTTATCGGTTGCAGTAGCGATTTTGTGATTCAGTAACTTGTTATTATTAAAATCGTTATAATATTTTGTCATATCGCATCACTCTCTAAACATTCGTAGAACAGAAAAGGGAATAGCAAAAATAGCAAAAAAGCTTGAATAAGTTATTTAGAAGGCAAACCAAACAAAATTTTAATTTACAACTTTTTTGTTATCTTTATTTTAATGGTAATATTTCTTTCTTATAAGGTTTATTGACATAGGATTACTACTGCTGCGGGGGAAGGCAAGAAAAGTTTATAAAAATGAAAGATTGCGTTAAATGTAATCCGTAATTATAATTTTTTTTTTTTTTTTGTTAAACTAACTTAACTTGGAAAGCTTTCGGCTCGGCCGCAGGTCTAGGCAGGAATCGAACACGTGACGTGTTGTTTAGTAGGCTACGCATTATTCATACGCCTACGGAGGCATCCGTATATAAACAAATGTGTTTCATCAAGAGTGAAATTTTTTGTAAAAGTTTTCATTTCAATTTGTCTCGTATGCATTTAAAAACAAACGCAATAAATTATAAAATCTTCGCAAAAAGTTATTGAATCCCTCTACTGAGAGAGTGAACACAACGTGAACGTGTTTCATGAATTCGATTTCGGTAAAAAAAAATTGGTTTATCGTGTCGCCCAAAATGGTTTTCAGCTTGTATCTTTCTTTAATTTTGGAGCACCCTTTATATATCATCTATATTACTTTAATTTGTAATAGATGCCAATCGAGCGGAATGATTAATTTCACATCCATAAATAAATTCATAATGCGAGTAGATCTTTCTTTACAATTATGTGCGCGTAATGCATTTCCCATCTTCAACTTCAATTACGTAAAATGCTATTAATTAGGTGTGCAATTTTCTGACAACGACAATATAAGAGTATTTTTCATGTTCAGCAATTTTTTTAATTAATTTACACATGCACCAGCATACACGAGGTGTGATCAAAAAATTACCGTTTTTTTGAATTCTTACCAAAAGAATTTATTTATTTATTAATAACTATCTTGACCCCTTCAAAGTAATCCCCCAAAGATATATACACTTATGACAGCGTTTTTTTCAATCCTCGAATCACATGTGAACTGTCCTTTGTGGGATCTCCCACAACTCTTATTCCATTTTTCTTTTATCTCTTCCATCGTAGCAAAATTGACGCATAAGCATCGCTGTGTGAGCTGGTGCGTTATCATGGTGTAAAATCCATATTCGGTTTTTCCACAATTCTGTCCGTTTCTGACGAATTGCTTTGCACAAAAGGCACATAGCTTCAGTGTTATTATATTCCTTATTGACCGTACGACATTGTGGCAAGAATTCATGATGTACTGTACCATTGCAATCCAAGAAAATAGTGAGCAAAATCGAACTTGACGTGCCTTCTTTCGGTCTTGGCTCTTCCGGACTGTTCCATTGAGATGATTTTTCGTTGGTTTCAATGTCATAGTCATGGATTGTCGCTGACGATGTTAAAAAGCTCGCATTCGATGTTGTTTTTGCTTAAAATTTATGAAAAAACAGTAAAAACTCGAACGACTAACCTTTTTAGCTGTCAAAAACCAACTGATATTGCCAAAATCGCTGATATGGCCATCATATATAACAGACATGTGTACCAAGGAAATGCATATATCGAACATATGTAACGGTTATTTTTTGATCCCAACTCGTACACAATCAATTACTCACAATATAAAAACAGTCATTTATATAATCAAACAGCAAGAGTTCCTTGTAATATTGAACAATAGTAAGTAATGCATATTTGACAAGGATAATCAACAATTAATCGGTTAGTCGTTATTAAACATATTTTTAATTACATTTATTTAATTTGATACGTTTATTGTTCTTGTCTTCTTTTTAATTTATTTCAGCTGCAGAAGGCTTTCATTATATTTTTCGATGTTTCTCTATCCTTCATAGATAATAAGAGTCGTTTTTATAAAACAATATAATATTTTTAAAATGCAATTACTAATTATTGCTAATTACATACTTCATTTTTATTTTATATATTCTATGCGATCGCGCTCAGAAGTGGTAGGAAAAAGTTATAGGGAATCATAAAATCTGCTCTCTGTGACTCTGAAGGGAAATGATGCAATAAATTGTTTAAAATTAAATTGAAATTACCCATTTTGGAATCTCAGGTGTACTTCTAGGTGAATTTTATTAGGTGGTAATACCGATACCTTCATCATACCAATTAAAAATATTTTTCTTGTTGTGTTATTTTCAATGAATTAAACAAATAGCATCTCCTTGATATTTGATTAGTAGCAATGCAATGTAAGTTTTTGCATCAATTTTTCTTTCCATTTTTTCATTTGCCTTTGGACTGGTAAAATAGCGCAATTTGTCTTTTTCCACATTTTACACAAGAAAATGAATTCATTTAAATTGGTTAATGGGATCTACAACTTTGATTTAAGTAAACTTCATGTTCACTTTTAAGTGAGTGTGTATTAAGTCTCCAGCTAGCACGCACTACAATTCGTATTGTAGCTGGCAGATACGGAGAAATAAAGCATTTCCAAATGTGTTGAATCAAAAGTTTCCACTGGCATAGGTTTTTGTATTTTCGAAAGTTATAAAATTATATAGCATTCTATAAAATTTATATTAACAGAACTAACCGACGTTCTGCATACTTTCTATTATATTTTATATTGCTTAAGTGGTCGAAATGCCGCTTTGACCAGTTAACATGGAAACGTGTGATAAATTAAATACATTTTTTTTGAATTGTTTCTTGATAAAAAATGTATAAAATTTTTTTTTTAATATTTCCAACTGGGTGCCCAGGTAAATAATACTAATTTGGCAACTGGGTATTTATACGCTTGTAGTACGTGGATACATTAATGCAGTTGTCTTATGAATTACAGAAAATACAATGACCAGAAATCTTCAAATTACTGTTGCTGGCGACACTCATTAAAAATGTCTGCAAAAAAGGACAATAATCGGGGACAAAACTTTATTATTTTATTGTTAACCGCAATTAGAGAAAAGTACAAGAACAAGAGTAAAAATTAAAAAATATTTAACATATTTAATATTTAACTATTTAAGCATTTAGAGTTTAATATAATTTTTGCAATTCGGCTTTACCCATTTAATTAATTTATACTTATTAACACGAATTAGTGTTCGGAGAGGAGTGTTCGAAATCCTTAACGTGATTTATTTTTCATGCTTGTTAATTAATTCAGTTATCATTAATTGATGAAAAAAGTTATTAATAACAAAGAGTAGTGCGCTTGAATAGGCATCTGTTTTAATAATTAGTCTTTACTTATTAGGTCCTTCTGCGTTTATTATATTTTGCAAATATAAGAGAGAAATTAAAATTTCTACTTCAAAAAATTTTCAATGCAACAATTGTATGTAAAAAAGTTTAACGAATAATTGCGATGAATGAAGTTTTGTAGCATTAAATTGCAAATAAAAATAAAATCTTTTTTAGTTAACCAACTTTATTCATTTTATTGGATTAATTCGTTATATTTGTTAGCACATTGTATCAAATAATGAAAAAAAATTATACTTCATTATGAGGTTGTTACTTTTTTGATTGTGAGTACGCCGTCTGCAGAGTTTATGACCTTTGACACCTGCCACTTTAAATAAAACAGAGCTTGTGTATGAACAGAGCATAAGTATGATGAAGGACAAAGTATTTGGATTTGGTATTAAATACCCTAACGCAGTTGTTTTTGTAGTTTAAGCATTTCTTTTTTCTACCCTTTGAAGCATCACATCTTTCCACTGGCAAGGATATACAATTTTTTTTTTTGTTGAATTTTTGATTTATAAATCCATTGGTCTTTGTACGTGCGCAAAAATACCTTTAGCCTCTAAAACAGAATGTTAGAATATTGTTGTTTATAATTAAAGGACCCTTTTTGAGAAACATAAGCAACTTACGATTAGCATCGCAGACAATAGATAATAACTGGAGAGTACAAAATTCATACTTCTGGAAAAAGTTCGAAGCACTAGCCATGTAAAGGATAATATTTTGTAAGGTAGATTAGTAGTTTCGTTTAAAAGCTTTAAGCATGAAGTTCTTACATGAAATTTATTTCCATTATAAATAGAGCTTGCAATTTTTATAAAAACATTATCATAAATGTTAGAAAAGTGAAAAGTAGGAATTTGCAAAGAACTAGTAAGATTGCATTTGTTATTAATTTAGCTTGCAAAGCTTTCGACTTGTCTGCAGGAAAACACCCAAAGCAGGAATCGACCCCGCTTTAGTAGGGTGAGCATTATTCATTCGCTTACGGAGCTACCCGTAGATTAATCGGTTTAATCTCATTACGCTAACTTTAAGTAAAACATATTTATTTTATAGAGTATTTAAGACAATATGATGTCACCTTGCCCTTTTAAGAGACCTTAATTACTGCACCTATCATGAGGGTTGTACAGTATAGTAATGAAATTAAATTGTTTTTCTGTCTTCCAATAATATTTAAGAATATGCGGATTGAAAGTGATAATGGCGTTTTTACTCGCGCACTATACTTGGAAGGACATGAGCATATGAATGCCATGAATTGCTTGTGTGTGCATTAAGAGCCTTCTGTGAGTATAATGAAACAAATCTCATAATAAGAACATGTTCATCAATAAGTATTGATAGCTTTATTATCACATGGTATTTCATCTTACATGCTGTGAGTTATAAGCATCAATTTACTTTCTGCTTGCGTGCGTGTATTTAATTGTATGTGCCCCAGTACTTGTTCTATGATCAAGTTGTTTGCAACATAATAAGCCCTGAGTTATATTGCTTATAAGTTATTCTCGGTGCTTTATAAAATAATAATTGTTTCAGCTCCAACGCAGATGCTAATAAATATTTAACAAGATACATAAAATGCTGTAGTGGTGTGATTCAGATATGCGTATGCTTGATCCAAGTTTATTTTAATTCACGTACTATAAAACGCATTATTTTCTTTGAATTCACTGAAAATAGTGAAATCGAACTGCCAAGCTTGCGAGCATGTAAATAGCGAAAGTTGAAACGAAAGGTGGAGGGTATTGCTTACATATATGCAAATAACCTTTAAAATTAATTAGCAAAGAAACTAGTCGGAGTTACAATGTTGAGTATGAACCCTCTGTATGAGTATTTTATTGTTCTGTGAAGTGAAACAGATAATTCATTTAAACTTTTTGGCTCAAAGTTGCCATGAACTTTTATGTAATAACTCATATTTTTTACTTCTCCCTCACAGAAGCAAACAGTGGCGAGCAAAAACTTTGCGTTTATTCCGATTTAATGAAAGATAAATCAGTTAACAATTCATAAACTCAATTGTTAAAAATATTGAATACGCTAACGCCTTATTCGGTCTGTACTGACGAAGCGCATAATGGGGCAAATAATAACAATACATTTTATTGCAATACATTTTTTTAACAATACATTATTTTTCCAGGTATGTTACGAGCTAAAGCTTCATCTTTTACACTTTTTAAAAGATCCTTTTCTCTTTGCGTGCACAGTTTATCCTTAGAGAACATAGTTAAGGCAGTCCTTGCAGCTCGACCACGTTTACCCGTACCGGGAGTAAGTTTTAATTTATATTTGTAATTTTGAAGCGTCTGTTAGGGGCCTACTACTGGTATTACAAACAACAATTCATCTTCATCGAAAGGCTGACCTGTTAAAGAATCTAACAATTCTACATCAGCGCCGGTTTCAATTTCATCTACATCATCGACCTCTTCGTGATATATCTATATTTTTTTTTTCGTTTGTGTAGTTTAATTTAACTACTGAACATTCTTCTTCGTTTTCCTTTGGATAAGTCGTATTATCGTTACTTTTTCCGGCAGATTTCAAAATTTGCATTCGTAATTGCCGCTCTTCTTCATCTTGGTCTCTATATTTAGCTTTAATTTTTTTAAGTTTGCCCATTTGACCTCGCTTTGTAGCTTGAGAATTATTCTTACACATATTGTAATCCGTTGCTAGTTCCTTACGATATGACTGATCCCGACTTTTATGAGATTTGCGGTCTTTATGTTCCTTGCGTTTCTTTGTACTTTGCTGCTTTTTGCGCGGAATTTGTGCGGGAATAAGAAATGACTCATCTTCCTGCTCTACAGACGCCAATATGTTGGTAACAGTCTCACTTTCTTTTATATCATCGTCATTTATTATCAATTTGTTTTCAACCATTATTCTCCTTGTGCCATGTTCTATTTTTACCTGTGTATCAGGAAATTCAATAGTGGTTTCGTTTATTGGTTCATCAAATTTCTCCTCTTCTTCCTCTGTGTGGGTTTCATTTTCTAGAACTTTTTCCATGTCAATAACTTCATCTTCCAATGACATTAATTTAAGTTGATTTTCTGCCTGATTCTCAGGCTCTTCTGCAAAGGTACGCATTTTTCTTTCCCCACGATGCCTTTCAATAAAGCTATATTCCAGCTTAAACAGTAAACTGAGACCCATGACTAAATGACGGGTTGGTAAAAAGTTCTTTTTCCCTCTGATCATAAAGCTTCCAGTACCCAAATATTCACCAGTAGGTGCTGTTTTGCTTACTTGGTCACTTCGCACCCAGTAGCCATTCTTTACAACTTTTGCATCACACGCAACGCTGTACGAAATTGCCATTGTACCAGCTTCCAATAAAATACAATAAATAAAATAAAATACAGTCTCTAGAAATCCGAATAGTGCAAAAGGATATGAGGTATTATGTATAAAAATCATCTGTATTAAAATACAGACTAAATTAGATTTACCACAAAATTTCAAAAGAGACGAAATACTTGAAAGAACAGTATTGATCACATATGTAAGTATAAGAATGAGAAAGGAAGACACACTGTTCAACATCACGCCAGGTGCAACCGCTAAAGCTGTCAGGTTCAGTACCAAAAAAAGAATTTTTAAGTAATATAACATTTAATTTTGTGAATTAATAATTAGTAATATAAGTAATGAAATAATAAATAAATGGATCGCTTATATCTATAGAATTATACAAAAAATAAGAATTTTTTGTAAATATAAATATGCTCAATAATGGTAAAACATTTACATGTAATAAACTGCAGTACCAGGGACCAGATGTGGACTACTTAAAGCTTATAATTCTTTACAGGACGATGTTCTGGTCCTTAACGAAGTAATACATATAGCAGTCCCGCGAAGGAGACTGCAGTAAAAAAATGAACAGTGAGCCAAATATACTTCGCAAAGCTAATTAGTGATGTTGAAAACAAACTGTAATTTACTGAGCAAATCAAAAAAAAAAAAAGAATATTATTATTATTAGTGTTATTATTATTATTACGAGTATTCTTACTGATGCAATTTTACTATCATTCATGGTTTTCTCATTAGACACGTAAATGTACTCGCATCTGTTAATTACGCTCTATATATACTCGTGCATACATATAACAAGTTTCTGTAACATTCCTTCTATATCAAAAAAGCCTTCTTTCTACTAAAATTGTAGCATTTCAATAGTATGAAAATTTTTTTTATTTTCTTTTATAAGTACTCGCATGTACGCTTCAAAGTATGCTGTGAAAACGACGAAATTGTGTACCCTCTCTTAAATAAATGGATGTTTGCTCTTTCAGAAAGGACTTTATTTTACTTTCTCTTACTCATATTTCGCATGCCGACTAGTGTCCTTAAATGCGTTATAACGTAAACCATGCCAAGCAGGCATGAACAACATAAACGAATGCTCAGTTAAGAAATCGTTGTTGAAGAGTCCAGTTTATAAAGCGGGTATATAAATAGCATGTATTATTTGATTGTTGTTGTCTACAGTTTTTATTGTAAAAGGCAATATTGTCCTTAAGGTTTTGTTAGCAATTATTGGGCAGAAAGGCAATGTTTAGGTCTTGTCATTTTCAAATAAACCGGCGGTAATAAAATCATGTTTTGTTGTGCCAATATTGATGGATGTGTACATAATAAAATAATCGTTATGGTTTAATATAAATACTTATGCATGGAAAAATATATTTATGCAAACAAGACAGTGATAAATAAAAAAAATATAAGAAAAACAATTTTTTTTAAATCTCACTTTCATACATATCAAAAAACAAAACAACGAAGAGTATCAACTTTTACATCAAACTACGTAACTGCATTCTTGTAAAAAATTTATTTAAGTGTGTGAATAAAAAAATTGAAGTTCTTTAATTTAACTAAAAATTAATTAAAAAAAAATTAATTGTTTTTAATTAAAATTAAATGAATTCCATGACTTCTATCAACAACACGTGTTCTTAAGGGTCATTATTTTTGTATATAATTTGTTTGAAGCACCATCAGATGATGGTGCCTTGATGGCGTATCCACTTATAAAAAAAAATTCTAATACATTTTAATAATAAACACATAATTAATTGAAAGTGGGCCATAATTGTATATAAATGGAATTAAATGCATTTATGTCTAACAATTTCCTGAATAAAATAATTAAAACAGGTTTTTTTTTACTGTTACAAGAGTAAATCATGTTAAAATAAGGAAATATATGTTTTTTTAATAATAAGGCAGGCTTTATTGATTGTGGAATTTTATAACATAAATATTTAAATATGATTACGGCTGCATGTACAGTGTGCATGTAATCTGGAACATCGCTTTTCGAAAAGTTCTTGCAGCATTTGTGGGATTATTTCGCCAATGACTCAGTAATACTGCTCTTCATCTGCTGAACAATTTGTTCTTTGAGACTTTGAGATGTTAAATGGATTGTGAAGAAGTGTTGCCAACTCAAAGTTGTGAACCTCTAAAAAACTTCCTTAACGTTCATGTTAAAATGCAGTTTAATTCTGTGGATTCAAATATCGAACTTAAATTACATTTTTGTTGTATTCTGCAACTTTTATAATAATTTTTAGAATTATTTTTCTTGGTACTACGCTATTGGCATACAATAGTAAGGATGCGTTCACAATTAAAGTACCTTGGAAAAAGCTTCTCAGATCTGTACAAAAAAGTGAGAAAGAGAAAAAGAGAGTGGGGGAGCATCCCAACATATAGAATACATTTAGTAGGATTCCTTACGTGCAAATAAAATAAATAGTTTTTTATCTCTAAGAACACTCGGGCTAGGGGTATCGAAGGCTTTGTATCACGAATTTGTAATACATTTTGGAGCCAAACACAATTTACTTATGACATTTGTGATGAAAGTTTGTATTGGAAACTTCTACTACGAATGATTTTTCCATCCGCAATATTATTCTTCTATTGAAATCAACGATCAGTACTTTCATATGATTAAAGAATGGGATATTAAAAGGTTCGGCCTCCACGATGACCTGAAGCTTGAACTTTATACGAACCCATAACCCTTAAAACTTGGCTCTTATTTAAGAAATAAGAATGCTCTCCCTCGTATATAATCTTTATAATCTCAAGCTAATATTTTATTACCTTTTGTGACCTCAATTTACCTTGAGGGCCAAATGAGTAAAAAATCCTTCTTTTTTAAATGATCCTTTTCTTTTATTATGCGAACAATTTTTTTTCATCTTGAGTACTTATAACTGATAAATTTGGAACTATTAATATTAAAAGCGTCAAATTGCGCACTTTTCCAGCATGACTTACCATGTATTGCAAATAAATTCTCACTTACACGAACACAAAGAAAATGAATGTACATTCATGCATTGCTACACACACATATACATATGTAAATGAAATATGAAACCATTTCTAGGAAGATGTATAATGATAAATAATTTAAATATTTTCAGTCAAACAACCATCTCAATTCGAAATCATCACCATCTCGAAATCAATTCGATTTATAAATTATACAATTTGTTTGTACTTCTCATTTGATTTCCTACAGTTTATTATTTTAAAGAATAAATTTAGTAAATTTAAAAGGGAGACACACTAAAGCCGACATAATCTTAAAATATTTTAAAGCAGTTGCTTTATTATTTGATTCTTTTGTAAATTTTTTTAATACAATTTCCACAAAACGCCAAATAATCATTTTCACAAAAGGACCTTTCATTGCTTTTGCTTTCATATTATGATGTGTAGCTCGGCAGAATGTATTTGCATCAATTTTTTTTGAAAAAATATAAAGTGTAAGCAATTCCCTAAATGATTTAATGATGATTTAATTTAATGTGAGAATGAAGTCGCAAATTAAAATCACGCAATCCTCAAACGAAACATGTGTTATCAGCAAAGAAATAAATGACTATTTAAAAACTTTACAGAGGATCAACAAACTACCGGACAATTCATATCACTTTCAATAACAGAAAAATTACTCAAATGTTAATATGTAAGCCAAAAGAAGCAATAAAATATAATAACTGATACTGATTAAAGAGAAAAATTATAGATCGAAAAATTTTATAAAAATGTTCTGGATTTTACGGCGCACTGGAGCAGCAAATTTTTTCAATTCATTTAATAACAATTGCGGCACATCCAAAACTCACGGATCCAATTCACAAACATGCCAGGGTAAGTAAATTTATTACGCGCGCATATCGCACGTCTTAACCTTTGAAAAATATATTTGGATAAGGCTTAAGATATACCAATAGAAATAAGATAAGAGTAATTTAATAAAAAATTTATGTTTCGAAAGTTTGCTGTATAGCTTGATACACATTTTTAACGCCATTGAATTCAAATGGGTATATTGTTAACATCCTTACCGAACGATAATAATTTTATGAGAAGTAAATTTTTTTTAAAATTTTTTTTAAAATTTTTTTAAATGCATTTCGCGTTGTATAAGTGACGTAAAGATTGACTCATAGCTTTATGGTCGAATACGCTCTCTCTGTTAATATAATTTGATGAATTACTTTTCTCATTTCTGAAACTTTTCACTTAAGAAATATTTCAATAATTGCGATTTATAGCAATTGTTATTTAAAAATAATTTAAAAAAATAAATAAAAGGAACTTGAAAAATAAGAAATATATTTAAAATTTTTCACTTAATGTCCATACATATATATATATGATATGAATACTATATGAACACATAGCAAGACGCTAATAAATATTGCTGTGGAGCTGGAAATATTGCTCTATTGACGCAATAAAGCTATTACTTGTATGTCTAAGGCTGTGCTTTAAAAGATACTTTTTAAGTATATCAGATAAATTAACACAAAATGTGTAATAAATAATACATGAAGGTTTTAGAATATTCCGGTAATACTTTTCTATATAAAAACGCACTAAACAGCATTACAAGGTGAATATACATACAATGAAATCACTAAAAAAAAATCTATTAGGAAGAATAAATGCCAGTTAGGGGCTTTCCATTTGAGAGCAACGATATATGTATAGTATAAGAATATATGGTATATATGTAACAGTAACTTTATTGTAACACTTATTATCCTGTGGCTATAAATATCGAATTGGTAAGTCTTGAATTGTATAACTTTCATAATTTAGCTTTATTCTACCTACGTAGTAAATGTAATGTAACTATTATTATTTGGTTCCAGTTTTTCATTTACGTCGTACATCTTTAAAGACAAATTTTAAAAATTAAATATATTAGAATATATTATATATATTATAATTAGAAATATATCGACATCAATATATGTAACTGACTATGTTACTGCAGTTGCATGTAAAAAAACACACCAATTGAAGTAAAGACTTCTTAAGCATTTACACCCATTTTCGCAATTTTTTTTACGACCCTTTTTGTTTGCTAGAGTGTGTAAAAATCTCCTGCATTATTTACTTAACATTTCCTTCATCTCTAAATCATATTTCAAAAGCGGGTTTTCAAATAAAAAATTGCAAATTTTACACTATAGTACCCAACTGCTTAAAAGTGCGCAATGCAAATAAATCTGTAAGTCTGGCAAGGCCATGTTATAAGCAAGTGCATATCATAGACAAAATGCATACTCTCACTCGTACTCATTATTATCCCAGAAGTACTCAGTAATTTTTAAGTGAATAAAATACAAATTGCTTTTAATTTTAACTATTCTACGAGTAGCATTCATTAAAAACATTAAATAAGCATAAATGAGGATTTTCGTTCGTTATTGATATTGTATTATCAGTTGTGTTTGTTTTAAAAACTGAAGTGGTGTGTGTGTGTTGTAAGTAGAATGAAGAGAAACAGGATGAAGGATATAAAAAGCAACATTGTTATGAGCAAATCAGTTACATTTTTAATATTGAAAAATGTAAATCAAAACTTACCAGCGGTTTTTAACCGGTTTCTCATTTGGTGCAAATATCACTTCCGATAAATTTAACTTACAGAATGTCGTTAATGTTCACAAGAAAATAATTGGAAAGGAGAATACATATCATACTAGAGAGCTGCTTTTACAATCCGATCAATAATTCATGTGAATGTAAAATATATAATTATAAACAGTAGCAAAGACTGTGTGAATGTGTGCCTTCATGTACAGATGTATACATTGTTATGTGGGTACACATGGCTGTATATATAAGTTGACAATATTAGCCATTTTGGATTATCAGTATGTTTTTTGACAGATAAAAAGGTTTGTCGTGTTTTGATGCGCTCTTCGATTTTTTACTATATTCTACTAAATTTTGAGCAAAAACAACATCGCATCAGGGCTTTTGAACTTCGCCAGCAACGATCCAGATTTTTGCTCCAAAAGGTCAAAACCTGGGTGCGGAATCATGGGTGTGTGGATATGACATTGAAAATCATCAATTATCTTTTACATTCCTACAGGCAAACACATCTATACATACACACGAGTAATATGAGTAACATAGTGTAAAATTTAATATTAGTTGTTGTAATGTAATGAAATGTATTAGACATTAAATCTAGTTAATATGTCTACGCTTATGTATCTTAAAATATCGATTTTGTTATACAAAGTTTAAGAGGCATAAATAAATAGCAAGCCATGAAGTCAAAGTGTTTCACATCTCTATAAAGGAAATATTGTTCTTCCCTTTTACATTTCATGTGACACCGTATCTTATTGCAATCCATCTGATTATTTTCTTTCGTACTACTTTCCTTCATAATTTCTTCAAGTGAATTAACTTTTCTTTCTCCAAATGACAGAAAGTCCTGTAACTTTAAATTGCTCGTCCACATTTTCATATTCCAAACTATTCGATTGGTTAAACTTCTTTAAGATCTATTTTAATTTTGGTTTTTCCCAATTTTGATTCGATAAACCGGAAATTTATTAAATCGAAAAAATTTTGTCCTTTAACATAATGCTGATCCTAATCATACAATGCCCCTGAATTTCTTATCACTTCTACACTTTAAGTCACATAAAAACAACAAATATTTTTATTAACTCCTTCTAATTTAATTCTGTTAAAAAACTATCAACCCCCACTTATGGATTGTGGCAGTGCCAACTTTGGCGCAATGTACCTTAATTAAAGGATTTATAATTAAATGTATTTATTTATTGCATTTATTGAACTCGAATGAAAGAAAATATTAATTATTAATTATGCGTTACAGTTTGTCCTTTCCGTCAATCTCTGTATTGCAAGTAATTAATTCTTTTTCCCATTATCCTTTTTATGTTCAATTCTACATAAGTAATTAAAAGCCAACAATTAAGGATCGACGAACTTATTTATTAGAATTAAAATAGTTTTTTTATAAACTTTGAGTAAATTTTGGACTGATAATATTCCAATGTTTAATTTAAAATAAATTCTCCAAGCCATCTTTTGTTGCTCAGCAAATTGTTGCTGGATTATATTTTTCAAATACTAGTACAACAATACAGACATATTGCAAGGATCAACAAAATAGTTATTGCCCATACATGCAAATATACATGCAGGTTTGTTGTTTCAAATTCTAAAATATTGCATAGACTTTGTATTTGTTAAGGTGCGTGCGTGTGTTCGTATCAAAAAGATATTTTTTTCTAGCCAAGAATGCCTAAAGGCATTCAAAGAAACTCGCAAAAGAAATATAAACAATTCCAATCTAAGGAAAAAGGGTAAATGTAAGATAATAGGTGATTTTTTTTCTCCCTAATTGTGGTTCCATAAATAAACAGCTAGTCTACGAGTGATGTAGTGTCCTTTGCAGGAATTCTTGGTTTCCATGCCACTTATTCTCCACATTTACTGATTTTTACATGCAGAAAATCGCCTAAAAATTAAAGAATATGTGTTTGATTTCAGGCAAAATTTGAGCTCAAATAAAACTGAATAGACGAACAAAAATCAATCAACTACACTTCTTGCAAGGATTCATCATTTATATACACTTTGTGGGGGACACAAGTTAATATTGTACTCGTTAAAATTTCACAAGGACTAACAAATCTTTCATTTCTTTCTATATGTGGAAGGCTATAATCAAAAGAACTCGAAAAATGTAATAATATATTTTACACATAAAGTGAAGAGCTTCATATGTATTGAAAACTTTTCGTCCTTTTTTTATGATACCGTTCTCTGTATAAAAAGGAAATAATGATTACAATATTTCAACATGTGACATTAAGGACATCGAGCAGGGATACCAATATTTCTATTTTTTATAAAAATCAATTTAATTTATACTTGCCGATGAAAAAATCTAATGTCCTTAAATTCAATGTTTTTCCAGGTTCTTTAAATGATATTTTGAAATTAAAATTCATTCACTCATTTAATTTCCTGAAATGAAACTATTGCGAAATAACATGTCATGGCATGCCAGGTAATGCTGACAAGTTAAACAACATAATTTGAAATGCGAGTACCCTGCACATGGCCGTACATATGCTTAAATTAATTATTAAGTCCACAAATGGCCGAGTTGCGAATGTAGAAAATAATATTTACTTATACCGTATGAAATACTCTTTTGCCAAAAGAAAGTTTCTACGAAAGCTCACAAGAAAAAACATTTTTGCAATGACACAAATTACATATTGCATATGTATCATATAAATCCTTTAAATGTTCCCAACATACTTTTTATGTTCCATTATGTGTACTCAATTTGCACGGTTTTATTTCCATTAGTGGAACATATTTACTTATTGTGAAGTATTTAATGTTTCCCAAATTATATGCTGCGGCAGGACCTCAAATCATGCACATAACGAAAACGTAACATGTTAACCGCAAAACTTTAATTCACGTTATTTTATTTTCTTATATTGAAGGCAAGTGTTTGTTATGGAAATATGCTGCTTGTTCATTTGGAAATTATAATGACTGATAATTTAAGGACAATTTTGGTAGTTTCTCATTACTCATATCAGGGAATAAATTTTAATCTACAAGTTATACAGACTTCAACTCATTTAAATATTTTGATTGGGAATATACATATGTGGCTTGCCGGCAACAAGTCGGTATAAGTAAAAAGAGAGTAATATTATTAATTTAATTTAAAATTTATAATAATTTTAAAAAATTTTTTTTTGTATTAAATATTTTTAAAAGCAAAAATACATTGTACTTTTTGAATGCCCTTTAATGTAAATGTCCAGTTAGTAAGAATTCACTACTAAAATCGCTCACTAATGTACCAGTATAAGACACAAGTCTAAGTAATTTAGATTTGTGCAACCAGGAATGGTCGAAAATCTGGGTTGACGCTTCCGATGGTTAAGAATTTTTAAATTCTAAATACCAAAATCCTGTGTCATATCACACAATCCTTTTTTTTATTTAAAGCGATTTATTTCTGAAGGAACAAACTTTATTTTTATGCGAAATATACACATGTAAGGCAATTCCAGCCTCATTTTGATAATTATTTTCTAAAGCGGCCTCAGTACAAATAATTTATAACAATAAACAAGAAAAGTATGGCACATGACAAGGATAAATGATGTAATTCACGTATTATATGCCACTGAAAACGTTGGAGGAACTAATTTTTTATTAGAAGGAAAGTAGGAAAAAAAAACTATAAAAGTTTGATTCTGTAACTGGTAAGTGTAACATTTAACTGCTATCAATATGAATAATGCTTCCTTCGTGTTATCCTTAAGAAATTGTTTTGTTCTCTATTTTTGAAAAGATATAAAGAGGATAACTTTGCAGGTGACGCTGTCGTATATGAGGGTGTCGTTGGCTTTTTGTCCCAAGTCCACCCTAATGCATTTCGTGGGTAGTAACCATCGACTTATGCAAAAAGTAAATGCAAGAATTCTGCTATTGGTGGACTCATTTAAAACCTCAGCATTGCAAGAAGGAAAACTTAAAAATGCTATAAATAAAATCTAGCTATGTGCTACTTGTGATTGCAATCAAAACCGCAACTTAGGAGTAGAATATTGTGTGAGCAGTATGAAATCAACTTTAGGGGTGGTACGCGCCCATCCTGTCGGACATTTCATGTCTTCTTACTAAGCTGAGTCTTGAGGCTGCAGGCTTCATTTCTATCATTTTATGACGTAGTAATGGACCCTAAGATTACTATGGTGCTGGTGCTTTTCTTTCGTTGTCCTCTAAAAGTTACACATATTTGTTGCATCTAAAGAGGCTCTGCTAGGCAGTGTCTACCTTGGGACTATGAGTAGCTCGTCATCTAAAATATCTAATACAAATTAGTGGAATTGATAGAACTGAAGAGAGTGTGCTCTACTTCGACTGTCATTATTGCTCACATGATAATATAATAAAACAGAGGCGGCCTGTATTGTCCACTCTTGCTGGCGTAGACTTTTCCTTCCCTCCTTTCTTATATCTATAGTCATAAAATTTAAACTATTAATGCTTGACATGCATAAAATATCCACGTGCATATACATGTATACGTAAGCATATTACATGTACTTCTTCACATATAATACGTTGTACTTGTATAATACAAGAGTCTCTTATAAAAGAATTCAATCACTGCGTGGTTTAAATGTGCATGACATTTGCATAAATGCCTGAAACAGAACATTTGTTGGATAAATTTAAAAGCATTTCATTGATATTTATTTCCACTTAAATAATTCTTTTGTTTAAAATTTATAGAAATATTTATATTTCTGACATAAAATATGCATGCACATGTTGAAATATTGTTTGCTTTTTTGACAGATAATACATTTGCTAAGTCATCAGTGTGGTATCAGTCTTCAAATATAATCAATGTAGTGCAAATTTGTTTCCATTTAGTGGAAACAAATTTAGTGTTTATTGATTTCTAATGGCTGCAAATCAAATCGATAGGAGCACCATCTTCTCTAAGAGAGCTTCATCGGATGGGCGCTATTTTTGATTATTTATAATTATACGGAGGCAGAGTGTTTGCAAAAATGATCGGTATGTGAAGAAATGAGTTATCGGAAATTTGAGAATAGAAATTTTTTATTCCCCATCTATCAGAAGAGTCTGATTTGAACCCTGTGCGAGTTGTGTTCAAAAAATATATTTTATTATTTAATTTTAGTTTAAGTATTTGTTTAATTCGTAATGCAAGACCGGATGTTCCAAGATCGAAATTCATTGATGGTCATTGTAAGATTTCGTATGAGTCAATATCGACAGCACTGCTGCTGTCAAGTCATTTTATATATACATATATATATATTTTAGTTTTTTTATTACAATATTTCAAACTTACTGATTATGCTTTCAACAAATATACACGTACACATTAATGTAAACATCTACATGTATGTACATATACATATATTGATGAAAACTATTTAAATTACAAATTAAAGATTTAAATATTTCCGATCAATATATTCGAATTAGTTCACGAGTATAACAAAAATCGCTTTAACGAGTATATTAAACTAAAAAACTTTTCACTTATATTTTCTTTTCAAAGGATTGTCACGCTGTTTTATTTAATTACCAAAACTTAATATTCATTGAATTTTAATAGCCGGCACTCCCCTACTTTTGTAGGTACTGGTGAAGGTGAACTAAAATGAAGTGCATACACTTGAATGAATGTTTGAATGCTTCGCTTACTTTAAGAGAAAGTTGGTTATAAAATCCTCAGTTGTTCTAAGGATATTTTTGTGTGGAGGATTAACAATGAATTTGACTACATTAAAAAAAAACAGAATCTGTTAATTAATATTTTATAGAATAATGATATTTGGAAAGACATAAAAAATATCCTTAAAGAAATTAATTGAATTGTGTTTCTGTTTACAGGATGTTGAACTCATTAAAGTATAAAATGCACACATTTTTATTTGTTAACAATTTGATTTTTATGTTTATGTGCATTCGTGCATATTGCAGGATTAAAATTTGCACACTTTAAAATACTCGTATTAAATTTTTGTAGAGTTTTCTCGAGCGGTGTAATCAGTTTTCAATTTAGTACTTTTGCAATTCAATTTATTTAAAATATATATTCTGCATATAAATTTTCCAACATTTCCTTCTTGTACGAGTAGTACATTTAACCAAATTAAGATATTAATAATAGACTTATTAAGTTAGTAATATGACACAAGGGAATGATAGAATAACGCATTTCCACTCCATTAGTAATTATTAATTATTAGTTTAGAAACCATCTATTTGGATTCTGCATGTAAACTATTCGTATACACAATAAACAATTAATACAGGAAAATATATCGGATACGTACACTTGTGGTGTAACTCCAGGTGAATTGTGGCAAATAAGTGAGCCAATTAAATGATTTAAATAATTTTATATAATATAATTGATTGTGTGCTAAGGCGAAATAAATAATAATAAATAAGTGAAGGTCAAAGAGGTCGTATGTTTGTTATACATGAAGATAAATTTCGTTAAGTCATTTATAAATTCCAATATCTGTGCATTTGAACCGATATGAAGCGATATGTAGTGCAAATTTATTATTTCTATTTCAACAAATTAGAAAGACAAAAATGGTGTTCCTTAAATTTTTTAAATTAAATAAATGTGAGTACTGAGACTTTTTAAAATTTTTCTCATCTTTAAAAGTATTATATTCCAATTGGAATAATATAAATAATTTTATATATTTCTCAAAACTACAATTTGAAAACTTTCCAATGATGTATAATAGGCTATAGTTTTTTGTACTTACAACACTCTTCCTTACTACGCTCTTCTCATACTATCAAATCTATTAAAATTATTCATATGAATATTGTGGCGTGTGCGAAGATAAACACGTTTTTAAAAACTATAGCATACGTTTCCTTTTTTCTCTGTATATGTTGCAGGAAATGGAAATAGTATTTCCAACTTCATCTAGAAATTACAACAAAATCCATTCTTTCTCCGAAGTTCAAACCGGTATACCCATTGGGCTATTCAACTGCATTTAAGATATATTTGAATTGTATTTGTGAATTTTCTTAGAAGCTTTTCAAAATATGACTTTTCGCGAAAGGCTCTTTCACATGATTACTGAGAGCGATATGAGAACTTTGACCAAACCATTTCCCTCAGCCCATAAAAAATTAATATATGCCAAAAGTAAAGCTCCTGAGTATTTCAGCATATTTTTGCTTTTTATTTGGATTCAAAATGAGTGTGTGCTTTAATTGATTTCTACATGGATGTGTTAATTTATTACCTTTTAATTATTAATTAATATGTAATTTATTTTTTCAGATAATTATTATGAGGAAGTGGTAACATATTCATAAATATTAATATTGAAAAAGTTACATGATAGAAAGTTCTTTATCAGGAATAGTTTCGTAAAAAGTGTCGTGCGTTTTCATATTTCCTTTCGTCTTTTCCAGCGGTCTTCTGTCTTTTGTTATTCCAGACTGTGTTTGGCGTTCTCCCAAAAAGTATAAGACCAACTTTTTACAAAGCCAAAGCTTCCCAGTTTGCACAATCTTTGGCCGACCTTAAATGCATGGCAATCACCGGATTTTTTTTTTCTAAAGTAAATGTCTGAGCATTTAAAGCGCACTGACAATTAAAATATAAATTCGAAACACGAGTATTAAATATTTGTGAAAAGCTTTGGATTCCGCTGGTATAGCTCGTAGTAGTTGTTTTTCTTCAGTTATGAATATACTCGTATTTAATAGACACAGAAATATATGCAAGTTTATTTTCCCTTCTTTTTTCCAGATTGTTTTTGCGAAAGATTTTTATCGAAAAAGCCAAAATGGATACAAAATAGAATTATAATAGACAATAACTTGAGATAATTATTCTTTTTTGCATGAGCGATTTTTTGTAATGATTTCAATTATTTTTAAATAAAGCCAATTTAAACAATTTTTTTTTTTTGCTTCGCATTGCGAGTATTTGCCTGTGATGCCTGTTCTTGTTGCCTGCCTGTTTTGTTGAGTTGTCCTTGTTGTTTGTTTTCCCACATTTATTCACAATGAAATAACATTTCGTGTTGTTCTATTTTGGAATACTGAATTAATTGGTTTTGGTTTGTTCAAGTTTGTCTTTATTGAAATATTTCATGCATATAAAAATTAATCAAATGCAAATGAGATCCGAAACCAAATTGTTTGTTCGTATGTTTTAGAAATGCATACCACTGGAAACCAATTTCTGTTTTAAGCTGAGCAAATAACAACGCTCTTTATCTTATATGGGGGGCCAAACTTTACGCACATAAATTTTTTTTAAAAGCACTCCTGTGCTCTACATAACTATATTTGGCAGGACGATGAGGTTTGCAGATAATCCAAATAATTAAAAATGACTACTATGAGTACGATCCCTTGATAGTGTGAACAAGAAATCTAGGAAACTTCGGGAAAAGCATAAATGAAACTTCATGACGAAATTAGCAAAATGTTAATAAAAGCATTTGTTTATTAGAATGATTTCTACATGTAGCCAAGGCTGGCGTATTGAAAAGTTTATGCATTTTCAATTTATTTTCTGACAGTTTTTTCCTGGACACGCAGAATTTTCTATAAAGCGTGTTGATTGGAAATTGATCACTTCATTTGAAGGTGTGCTAATTTTTCAAAATGGCGGGATACGTTTTAATATCGCACGTATTTCGTTCTTAATCCAAAGCAGTAGTAAAACATTTAAGAAAACATTTCGGTAAAGGTTCCCTGATTAAGTTCCCATAGTAATCAATTTCAATGTCTTTTTAAGTCAAATTTAATTCTATTTTTTAAGAATTGTAGTGCGTTTTGATATAAAAAAAAACATTTTGTTTCGTGATAAAATTTATGACAATAATGCATTATTTCATTTTATTTAAGATACTTGCAAGTATTAACATTTTAATAATATTGTTTTATAATACATTTTTTTCATACAAAAATATGTATGTTAAATGGTGTTTAGCGGTTACGCTTATTTCCTTGAAGGTTTGCCACCTCTGAATGAGTCTTCATAGAACGTTTGCTATACAAAAATCTATTTAATATCATATACAACTAAGTTTTATGTAGTAATAAATAATATAAAAATTGTGAATAAGGCAAAAGTAAGGAATATTTAAATCTAGTCATTGGAACGTAATAAAAAAATGTACGAGAAGTGCAATATAATGCAGCCCCATAATTCAGATTTAAATTGAAATCGATTCGCGCCAACGAATTCGCATGTAAATTATTTGCGTCAAAATTTGCTTATAAATTTGCTCTCGCTGTAAAATAAATTTTTTAAACAAGATTTGAATATTTGCTTTTATTTATCGGCCTTATTATTATATATTCTAATTTTGCCATAAAATTTTTTTAATTTTTATTTGCAGCTTTTGAGTTTGTCGATTCCATACTAAAGTTGCTCATATCACACATAAGATCTTCCATGTCAATATTCGATAAATTTATGTATGTACATTAATTGATATAGTGAAAGGACTTTCGACTTTAGGCTACAGGTAGTGGTATTCAAACGTGGTGTGGTACCCTACAAATACAGTATAGACTTTAAGCTTAAAAAAGATATATGTAGTTTTAAACAATCAATAGTTTCCGCATTATTATTATAATCATTTACTTTTCTCTCAGTAATAAACGGTTAACAGAGTGCAAGTACACCTGTCAAGACAATGGCTACCAAGCCAAAAGAATACAGTCATGCTCCAAATACCCACAGCTCGTCGCCACTACAACCGTGTTCTATTTCCTGAGTACAGCTCTTTGACGATTTTTGGCCAAATATGCAAAGGGGGTACCCTTATCAAAAATTGAAAATTACCCCAAATTTGAAATAAAAAATTTTGGCTTTATTATTAGAAAAAATATATCTTAAGCATTTGAAAACATAAAATAAACACACAAGAGCAATAAAAAGTCAAGTTTTCCATTCAAAAATACACAAATGGACGTTTCCAAAAAATGACGATTTTTACCCAAAAATGCATAGGGGGTACCCTTATCAAAAATTTAAAATTACCCCAAATCTCGAAAAAAAATTTTGGCTTTATTATTAGAAAAAATATATCTTAAACATTTGAAAACATAAAATAAGCACACAAGAGCAATAAAATCTCAAGGTTTTCAATCCAAAAAGCATAAGCGGACCTTTTTTAAAATTTGACGATTTTTGGACAAAAAATGCAAAAGGTACTTTTACGATTAGAAATCGATTTCTTTGAAAAATTTAAGAGTAGCAGTTTAATATAAAATAAATTATTACGAGTTTGAGTTGTAACCTGCAGTCTTTCAAGTGCCTCAGATAATGTTGTGTTTCGAACTTCAAGCCTGAGTTTTGTTTTTCACATTTGCAATTATCCTAAATGATTCCATTTGCTATGGTTTCTGCTTTGGCCTTTTAATATGAGTAATTTAATAGTTTCTACAACCGATGTAGACTTTCCGTCTAAAAATATTATTCCAAACGGCAAACGAATCTAAAGTAACAAAAGTCAGAGTTCACAGCATTATTAATTGCAACCATTTTCGCCAGCCATGTAAAAGCATGTATTGGATTTAAACGAGCTTTAGAATTTAGTGTTAAAGTTTCCTTTAAGGATCAAACTCGTTGTTCACATTGTGGCTGAATATCTAATCAATTGTGAGCAGTTGGGTTATGCCAGCTAATATTGTGTAAAGATTGTTTAAGCTGAAGCTTGATATGGACAGGAAACAAGGATGTGTTTATGAAATATTTTTTCATTTTAACTATAAAATGGCAGGGAAGAGCTGGCACTACACATTGACTTCATTAGCATGCAAATATGGCCGCACCTGTACTTCATACCAGCATCGCTGTTAGTTTTCTTGTTCTTCGTTTGTATAACAAGCAACGAGTGGAACAAAATTAATTTTGTATTGTTTTTCATTTTACTGAATCCATCGAACCGTCCTGTAAAAGAGATTTGCTATGAAATCTGTACAGAAGCATCATTATTGTTCATCTAATAGAATTAGAGAACTTTACTGGAATTTGTCTTATATTTTTATTCTCTTGAATTTTCCTCTATTTTGGTTAATTTACTTTATTTCGAAAGTATTTTAAAGATTTCTATCTTTTTTTGTTGACAGTGACTTGGAATTGAAATATTCATGGCAAATTAAAATACAATAAAATTTATTGTTGTGGGCTTAGGCAGCTCCTATGCCCTTCTATAGCTCTTCAGGGAACCTTTACCAAAATGCTTTCTTAGAACAACTAAAGATTTAAGATCTTTCAATTGAAATTAATCGCGGAGTCTGGTAAATCGAAGCTGTAACAAGAAACACAAACGACAAATTCAAATGTAATTAATTTCTTCTTTCTTTCTTTATTGGCTGATGGGCTTTCAACTCGAGTATAGACGAAAGAGGATTTCAAATAAAAACAATTTTGTCATGATAAATTCGCACAAATGAAATAAAATTATGGCTTTAAGACCACATTTTTTAAGTTTAGTTTATTAAGTTTAGTTTAAGCTTATTAATTCACTATAGGCTTTATGTGATGTTTAAAAGGCTCTAAAGTATTTATTTCATTTAATTTTCATATACATATGTTGCTAACTAAACATGTGTATGTGAACATTAACTAAACTTCATTTTTCTGTTGCCTCCGTAGGCGTATGAATTATAAGCAGGCTGCTAAACTACATGACGCGGGTTCGATTCCAGCCCAGATATTGGTTGTTTTCCTACGGACAAGCCAGGAACTGAGCAGGTTGAGTTGTTTAAAAGAAAAAACATTAACTTCTCTCCACTACTTTTTCAAGGATTTAAAGTAAATTTTTAACACACACATACAACTATTTACTAACTTGTGTGTAATTAAACTTTTTAGATTTTCTTTCTATTTGAAAACCTTTTTCTTGTGGTTGCGCAATCAAAGTTAGTGCGCGGTAGGCTTTTAAATGTGGAATAGTAATAGATATGATGCTCATACATATTCGAAACAAGGACAAGATGCCTTCATTGAAAAGGTGAAACATTTTTAGTTCGAATGTTCTTAATATGGATTCCAAAACTTCGCATTTCTTGTGTAAGAATCTTCATTTTTTTGAAATACTATGGAAGCCGGTTTTGGGACTGACAACATTAAGCCAGCCACAACAAATCAACAATAACCAAGTAGCCTGATGGCGCATATAAATAAATTAAAATAAAAAAATTAAATTAAAATTTTCTCAAGAACCCGTTTTGTAAGTTTACTTTATGATTTCTTTGCTATCTTAACGCAAGTCGGCTTTAATATTACTGTATTTCCCTCAAGAAAGTGTCTAGTCTGTGAGACATTTACGCTAATTTTTTCGAGATTCTACTGTACATCCTTTCCCCAATTTAAACAATCCCATCTAGTTTTATAATTGAAACAGATTTTTTTTTAAATTAAATTAAAGTACAGTGTTCAATTTTTTAACCTAATCAAGCATCACATCATCACTTTGTTTGGAAAGAAGAGTGAAGACTATCGTTCTGGGCTGGCGTAAGTTTTCAATCAGCTTCAGCCCATCATTGGCAGCATGAAACTACTTCACACACAGCTTTTAACACAAAAATACTCCGTTGTGTGTATGTAGGCAAGTTTAGGCCCAAATACTCCTATCTCAACCAGTGTGGTAAAAGTGTATCAGCGTGTCAGTGTGTGATGGGCCAAACATAAAATTTAGTTTTACTTTCGGGAATACACGCATAAACATTTTTTCTATACATTTGATTTCTTTTATATATTAAAACGCCATTATATTTAGATAAAGTTCACCAAAAATCAATATCTTACAAGTTATTTATGGCAGTTGTGTGAAAAAGTTAGGAGGAAAGGTCGTGTGAAAAAATTTGGCGTGCAAAAATCGTTTGGGTGAATTTAAGTAAACTATTAACCGGAATATAAAAAAAAAAATTCACATACGAGTTAACATATATCTCATTAACCGAACATGCAGCATACATATAACATTCATGTTTTTACAATCAAATCAATCGATTCGACTGACTTTTTGTGATAGTTATTAAAGTTTTTCTGCGCTCATACAAACTATATGCAAAATTGCGCAAAAATGCCGCTCACCATCGTTCGAAAAATAGTTGCAAAGATTTTTTACTCTAATCAATTGCTTGGATTGTGAAGACTGCTCCTTTGTCCACGGTCTTCCTCGAAATTTCGATTTACAACAGACAATACTGTGCAAGTAAAATTAATCGAAGCCATTTACAAATCTTCGTCGTTTTCATATACATTTTTCACAAAATTTCATTCAACATTCAATATTAAAGACAAAAGTATTTCAATCGCGAACTCTATTGCCTTTTATATCTCTTATTTTGTTTGCATAAATGAAACGTCTTTACTTAAACATAATGGTAAAGGCCGATATGATGTCAAAGGAACCACAGCCTGCAAATATATAAGTAATTATGCTGTCCAACGCGGTATTCGCAACTATCATTTAACTAAATAGTTGGATAGTAATTCTGTAATCTTCACCCCTCTTTATGCCAATCCTTCCTTACTGCTAAGCCCGAAATTTACTGTAATTTGAAAATTGAAAAGCTTTTTATTATTGCTGGGCTGGAAAATTTTCACTACAATGCCATTTTTAATTAATCTGCCATAGGCTTGAGAGTGATATCAAAAATGAAACGCTATTTTTTAAATCAAAATCAACAGGAAGATACAGATAACTTTTAATAGGAAAAAGTAAAAAAATTAAAAAACTTTTTTTTTCTCATATACCAGCATGACTGTACGCCACCACGTCTAAACTTTTTTATTAATTTATCTTTACATTCATATGCATATGAAGATATATTGAAGTATATTAGAAATAAAAGCTGGTCACAACCTCATAATTATCTCGAAATGAGGAAATGAAAATTCTGCGGAATTTCCCGATATTATATCCTGTTAAACTTTAGTCAAATTTTTATCACAATTTATTTGCTAAACTTTTATAAAAATTGTAATTGATATTTTTTAAAAAGTCTGACGGCAAAGGTAAATCGAGAAGTGTAAAGTAGAAAATATACATATTTGTTTGAAATTAAATCAATTTCTTAAAATTCTATGTAACTCAATTTAAGTTTGGCCTTTCATTTCATCTAGAAGCAGGGATACAGTTCATGCAAAAAACTTTTATTATTCCACTGAAAAGCACGTACGTCACTACTTTTATAAGAAAGCCCAATCATCAGTAAGACAAATAATGCCAATAATAAACCCAAATGGAAACAGAAGGTAAACAGAACGTGGCCTTTCTGCATAATGAAGAATGAACGATCTCTTGAAGTTTGTAACATATTTCCCCTCTCCCTCAAAGTACTTTCGAACTCGCAAATTGGAAAGTTTTCCTTATATTTCATAAGGGAAACCTATAAAATATTTATTTATAAGAAAAAACAAAATAAATAAATGTTGAAAATTACGTCTGAATTTGTTTACCACTCACTTGGAATAGTCATTTGAATGCGGATGTAATTTAAAATAAACAAGAATGAAAACTGCTAAGTTGCTTTATATTTGAATACTTTGATGGATATTGAATTGCTTCCACATAGCTTTCTTGGTGAGAAGAATATTTACTGCATTCAACTTGTTGACTTCCTAAAATATTTCTGCCTTTGAACTTGGCAGAATTTCAAAGAATCAGGAATAAACGATTGCAGAATGAATCTGGTCCAGTCAAATAATACTCATATTAGTCAAACACAAATTGGCAAAAATTACGAAAAGCTTTTCTAAACTACAAAAAAAATTTTCACCTTCGTAAACTGGGTACCGGCTACATCCGGCCGAAAATGCATAGGCAGCAGTTTCATAGTGTATTTTTAACCTGCTTAAGTTTGTACAGAAGAGGGAGAGGAGAAACTCATCGGTAACAGTATAAAATTTCTCTTCAAAGTATATGCAACCATTATCAGTATATTATTGAAAATCATTGTACGAGTATACATTCCTTTTAAATTAATAATGAAACTCATTAAGAGTTAAAAAAGCGGGCAGACAGCAAAGTTTTGAATATGTTTTCATTTTTTTAACCAACTATCTGCTTCTTATTCTCAAATATGAAAAACAGCCTAGAAGTTGTTGCCTAATAACATCACGTGCAGATAAACATTACAGGTATGCAGCATGGAATGAGAAAATAAAAATTAAAATTAAAAAAAAAGCGAAGTAAACTTTAATTTTGCAATAAATTTCTCATTAATAAGAAATTTTATAAATTTTAATAAGATATATAAATAAAGAAAATGCTCTGATCTTCCGACTTATACCATTGAAGCCTACAAACCGAGTTTGACTGCGAGTCAAGTGCTGCGGCTGGCCTTCCCAGCATTCGTGGTTTGCATTCATCGGTGGTTTTTGAGATAGCGAGGACTGGGGAACTTACAGTCATACAGGCATTTCCAATAATATACTGATAATACGTGCATATACTTTGATGAATCAGGTAGTGACAGTTTGCTTGTTTTTGTAATTTAGCAGCAATTTTATACTATTACCGATGAGTTTCTCCTTTCTCTCCAGTACAAAACCCAATCAACTCCCTTTCCTATATTGATCCAGAAAATACAGCCTTTGTAGGATCGCAAGCTACTATTTTAGAAATTGTTTTGATGGAGAAGGGCATACAAATTAATGAAATTGCTCTGATTTATTTTGGAAACTCAATTAATTATGTGTGCACAGTTAATTGTTTAACATAAATTTCATCGCCGCATATCGGAATGATAAAAAAAAGGTCCGTGGTTAAATTGGAAAAAGCAATTCCCTTTATCGCCTAACATGTACTAATGCATTTGCAATGTGAACTGCGAGGACGATAGAGAAGGTATGATGGAGAAGTGAATATGTGGAGCTATGCGATATAGTAGATTTGGATTTATCACAGTTTCGCAAACAGTTTATCGAACAGCTAAGGAGAGTGTACCTACGCTGCTAACTGGGACATATATTCATGTATTTAACAAAATACTTTTGGGGGTTCCCAAAAAGAATAGAAATAAAAATCATTCTTTGATTTTCGTGGTACTTATTGGTATTAGATATTTGGGTGTGTGTGCGAGTTTGGCAAAATTAATCATTTTAGAAATTTTATATATTTAAATTTACTTGCAAATATTTTTTCATTACAGATAAATATGTTAAGAGGCCGCCTCGAAAGGCGTATGGACGCCTCAGTGTTGATTCAGATGATGCGTCCTCCGCTAAGCAAATAGTAGCTGATCCCTTGGGGGATATTGACAACTTTGCATTGATACCGTCTGAAAATGGAAATGATGAAGGCAAAAATACTACTAGTACTAAAGGAAATAAATGCGCAGCAGAGCAAGTACAAAGTAATGGTCTCTATCACAAAAGTTCACAACGTACGAACGTAACAGACAATGGCTGTGGAGGTGGGACTGGATATAACAAGTATGCTCTCAGTGGAGATGATAGCAGTTGCATCGGCATGAATTGTTGTAACAGTGGCATAAATAATTCCTGCGTCGATGAGGGTGGCCACTGCACAGCGACTGATTGCCAAGGAAATTATACCGATAGAAGTTTATGTCAGTACAATATAAACAATTATTGTGACATGGAAACAATGTCAAAGGTGGGGAGCAACGCAACCCTGAAAGGAAATTCTGCTTCATGGCGGATTTATAGCAGCAAGGAAGTGAATGAAAATACAATAAACCGATTACATGCAATGGCAATGTCGGATAATGATGACTACGGTAAGTGATTAAATGTGCTTCAAAATAGAATAACGTAAAATAAAATCCTTCTTACGTAAAAGCTAAAATAATGTCTGCTTTTAACATTCTATATTTCTTTAATATAATCAATTCTTCTGCCAATCAATTATTAAAAGTTTCTTAAATTTCTTATTTTGTAAATAAAAATGTGAAAGAAGCATTTTTTTCTACTCAAAATGCTTTAAGATTCCATAATTTATTTCTAATAAATTTTTTAATTAATTAAAATAATTAATTTTTTATCAGCATTTTTTAAAAATCATAGAAAATACATTTTAATGAAATTTGTTAGATTTTTTAAAGAATATAAAATCCTATTGAACCGAAGACATTCACGTTTAGCATCTCAACAATTTTCCATTTTAATTTTAAATGAAAATAAATATCAGAAAATCATTCACTAAATCTTGTCTTTAAATTCGCAGTTTTAAATCAATTGTTAGCTACAATTTAGGATATATTTGTAGAGCTCTTGGAAACGTATGCCAAGTAGAAGAAAATATATAATATGTGGTAGAAATTTTCATCAAAGTAGAAGTAAATTTCGTTTTAATTAATGAAATTTAAGGCCAAGAAATATTTACGGTGTTGAAATGAAAAAAAAACTTCAACTTTTTTTTAAATTAATATTCCACTGACTATTCAAAATTTCAGTATTTTACTACAAAGACGAATTTCAAATTCTTTATTTGCAATACCAGCCGATTGTTGGTTACAACAAGAAGAAGCAAAAATAGGCCAGCAGATTACCAGAATGCATTTTGGATAGAAGTTCAAACTGTGAAGATTCGCATTACGATAGAAAATTAAAAGAAAATTATACAATTTATTATAAAATTTATTATACTATTGCCCACTAGATTGGTTCCAGTTGGGACAAACTCGACTACAGAACTTCAAGCTGTTTCCATTATCTCTAAACTGTAAAAATTTTAAAAATATTCGCAACGAGTGAAACCGTTTTCGGAAATGCTCTGTGAAGTGGCATTTAATATTTCTTTGATGAATTTAATAAAATTATATGTATATTTTAAAGTAACGCGAAAGCAATAAAAAGGAAGCCAACGTATAACGTACTGAAAATTTGACAAAAGAAATAATAGGCGTAATATTTTTAGCCCAAACAGAAGAGGTTCAAATTTAAAAGCTAAACTTTTAACCACTTTTAATTATATATCAATTTTAATTATTTCTTTGAAAAAAATGAGGATTTTCTGAATTTGTTTTTCAGATGAATCTCTGACATGTAATGTCTGTGATCGAGCTTTTCATTGCCATAGGCAACTGGCATCGCACCAACAGAAGAAACGGCACTTTGGGTAAGACTTTAAGTTTGGAATTTATGAAAGCACAAGTATGTACGGCTTTAATGAATAAGTAATCATAAAGAGTTGAGAGGCCATTTCAAAAGAGATTCACCATTACCTAAAGTTTGTTAACGAAAAGTTCCACACACGGATAAATATGGCAGAAAGCGGACGCCATGATTCACTCTCACAGGGAACCGTGAAATTGGTCAAGTATGATATCTTTGGCTGAAGGACTTATTAAGTTGTTCAATAAGAAATTTCTTAAGTCGCGAGTTCGATTCCTTCTCATTTTATTATTATGTCTTGCTATAATAGCTCACGTATTAATTGTGGTTGTAATATTGAATTCACGAAGGCGTGACCATCACTAGCCACGTTTAGTTCAATTGCACAGCTCAGCCATTTGCATTTCTTTCCCAAGGTAATGCACTCCAGATTGCTCACCTAGCATAAACTGAAAATTAAATTCTGTGCCGATTTGCAAGACTTTATGGAAGTGTTCATGAAATGCTAATTCTCATCCAAAGTGTTACAGTAAAAGCGTGTTCACACGAACAGTAAATATCGAGGCTCCTACTCTCATTCAGAGCTTGTGTTTCAACCATAAAACAATTTTGAGAGCTAACCTTTGTGGATTTCCAAAAAACTTAAATTTCTTGTAAAGAACAGTAGAAAGCTTAAATTGACCCACAATTTACTATTTACAGCTTTACATTTTGGAGATTAAACCTATTTTTAGTAGAAAGGAAAATCAAAATATGCAGCCATTTCTTTCGGTGTATGCCAGGATACTCTTCTATTCATTAAATTGGTTATTTCATTGATTGATTAATTACCTCTTGTTATCTACTTTCTTTTCTAGTTTAATGGCTTTTATTTTTCGTTTAATACACAGATGCGGGGGATGTGATAGCTTGTTTCCGTCGCTCATGCTATTGGAGCATCACAAAGAGGAATTTGAGCATTGGAGTGATGATGACATTAACCAGCGCATGTGTTGTCGTCGCAATCGCGCCGACGATTACTTTACGGATACGGATTCGTTTACCAGTGACGCAGAGAGTGAGGATTTAGAAAGACTGCTGTAAGCAAAGAACCAAACAAGTAAAAACAGAAACATGAAAGCTTTTTGACGAAATTACTATCATATCTTGGCTTTGATAATAATTTCGTACTTCCTGTAACCAAATTATTTAGTTATAAGAAAAGTTTTGTTACTTTAACTTTAAGTTTAGGCGCATGTAAAATTTTATGATTAAGAAAAAGCAAATAATTCCTCTCATCATTTTAGAAATGAATTATTTTAGAAATATTTACACAATTAAATTTGAAAAGAAAATACTGAAAAGAGCTAGAAAAGTGATTTTTATCTGTTATTTTACTTTCAGTTACCAGTAAAAATATTTTCTTAATAATTTATTATAATACATTCTTTTATACGAAGTGCGATATGAGTATGATATAATTTCTGTAAAGCGATATTATGGGCAATTTCAAATAGAGTTAGTTATGTAGTTATGTTTATTTTGAATATATTACAAGAGCCGCCTAAATGGAACTAACAATGGAACTATATCGCCAGTCATTTAGCATTAAGTATGTTTACAGAGTGGCAACATCCGACGAAACAAATAAAAGGGACTTCCCCTTTTTATACCATAACAAAGAATTTCTGTAATGCCCCATATAAAACTTGTTTTTAATGAAAGCCTTGGCATTTATATTTTAATTACAAGTCGAAATAAATAATAAATAAATCGGCAGGATATCCCAGGTAATGTCAGTAAGTTTTGTAGTTTTGTAAAAACTATTTGTTTGTTCCAGTTACATATTCCCCCTTTGTATAACTAACATTTCTTTTAAAAATTAAGTCAATAAATTATTAGACAAGGATACTGCCCCTGCCTCTGCTTAGGCCCCCATGGTGAGCTAACGATGCAGACAGTAGCAAGATATTTCAAATCATATCAAGGAAATTACAAAAAAAAAAATGCTTTACGGAAGAATAATTTTTCAGAGTGGAAATTTTTAAAATGATGTACCCACTTGAATTTCGTTCTAAATTAAATTTTTTCTTTAAACTTATTATATTTTTATTCAAATTAACATCTACTTTCATTTATAAATTCAGAGTTTTAAAGAAAAATAAAAAAACACAATTTTTACGTGCACAATTTTTTAAAACAAATGTACTGTGTTATACTCTAAAAGATGCAAAAAGGAAATCCTTTAAGAAGGAAAAACTGCAGCAGGCAACAATCTCTTAAATCATATCAAAAATCTAAAAAAAAGAAGAAAAACTACAAAATATAAATTAATAACATGAATTTTTAAAAATAGCCCGTCGCATTTTTATGTAGGAGCATTTTCACAGGGAATATTTTAACTTGTAGTTACTAAGAGCAGTAGAAATACATACAAATTACTTATCCTGTACACACTCGTACACGTAGTTTAGTACCACAGATCAAACCGCATACACGGTCGCAGGACAATACACAAGTCCTGTATATGAACACTTTTTGTTTGTGCAATATTTTTAAAATTGAAATCGTATCCAAATGTCAAAGCAATCAATCGAGGCCACTTTGATTTTCTATGTTTATTCAACATAGTCGTATAAGGTGTCCGCCGGGAAGGTATACTATTTTGTTTTACTGCCATTTTCGGACACTTCATATTTGGCAGTCGTGAAGTAGAGACGTGGCAAATGTATTATAGAAAAGTATTCAGTGTTTTAATCGTTAAAGCAGCTCGCCGATGGACACTCCGATTTTCATGCTTAAATCATAATAAGGGACGAGTCACATTTTTATTTTATTGGATATGTGAAAAAATAGAACAGTCGGGTTCGGTCAATGGGAAGCCCCCAAATTAATGACCAGTCAGTTTTGCACCCATTAAAAGTGACAGTATGGTGTGCAATTTGGTCAGGAGGGATTCATTAAACCTTACTTCTTTGAAGCTGAAAATGGCATACCGGTAACTTTCAATGAGAGCGACATCATGATTGAAAAGGTTTCAACAGTACAACTACATTTATTGGTTCCAACAAGACGATGCCACATCGCATACAATCAGCTATTTCTAGAAATAGTGATGTTGATTGACCTCTATAGTCGTCGACTTCTTTTTGTGAGAATGTCTGAAAAGCAAGGCTCATGCAATACAAAATACAAACTACTCGTGATGAAATTAATGAGATTCCGCGTGATATGTGTGAAAATATAATGAAAAATGTCCTCAAGAGATCTGCATTTGTCAGGCGGACATTTATTGTATTCCATACATAATTAGCGGCATTAAATAAAACATTTACCAATATAAGATCCACTACCTTTCATTTAATGAAAAATTACAGACAAACAAACCAGTATACCTGCCCGTCGAACACCCTTTAATTTACAGGGCTGTAATAAGGGAGGCACTGATGCAAAGCAGTCATCATTAGGAAGACCAGCGGTCATATTATAGATTTAGCACTTAATTTTATAGTTTATAACAGTAAACAGTAACTAGTAACTTTTCCTCCTTGAATGCCTGCTCTTTATTTTAAGAATGTTATCTGTAGCAGATCCAGAACATTTAAGTGGGTGTAGCGGTATTGCAACAATCATCACACTAAATTTCTACGTAGTATTTTAAGAAGTAACTATAAATTTAAGTGGTAAATGTAAGAATATATGTACATATCTATATTTATATGTATATATGTGTCTCTATGTGTACTTATATATAAAAGAAACCAAATTTGTATATCTATGTAATTATAATATGTGTCTCAATAAATTAAATAGTTTCTTAAAAAAAGCCGCAATTGTTTGAAATTTTACAGGAAGTACTTGGTCCTGTTGCATCACATATAATAATTCCTGATACATGGAATAATATTTGCTTTACCAATATCGTATTATGTATAAAAATAAAATTGTGAAATATGAATTAAAAAGCTCTAATTTTTTGAACTTGAGATCCAGTTTGTAATATTTTAATCTTCATTCAGTTCTATACTTTTCTTTCTTTCTTTTTTAAGAGAATTGCGCGTATTGAATAAGACAAGACAACTTATGCACACATTTATTGCTGAAGAAACCCGTTTTATCTTCGAATCGAATGATTTATGTACAATGAATGTAGTCGTCGCATTTAAATCGGATAGAGCTTTGAAATTTTCGCATATCCAACAAACGATTTACATATTTTAGTATTTATGTATGTATGTGTATCAAAAATTAGATTCGGTCATTAGTCCCAATTAAACACGTGAAATTATCTAAAATACCTAATATTTGCATAATTTGTGTTTTTGTAGTATTTGTTGTAGTTGTTTTTTTTTATTGTAATAATTAATGTACGGCTTTCAAACGATATTAATGTGGTATTGCCAGATGAGACAATTTCGTTATATTGTTATTGAAATTTATATCACACCGGATAATCCCGGATATAAAAGCGCTCAAATTGCTGTCCTTATTTAAGAATTGCAGAATGGCATAGGATGCTGCAATAAGACGCAACATTATGCGAGTAGCAGTCAGTATGCAAGATGATGTAATTGAGTCAATACCGAAAATAGCATCGTGGTATGAAATATTAATAACACAATAAGAGTGCTTACTTCGTAATAAGTTGGCTTAAATAAAGTTTTTAGCTTGTAAGTAAACGAAAACGAAACAGAGGACTATAATTTTTTTTTTAATTATGCCAAATTAATTACTTTTTACTTTTATTGACTTCGAAATACGTAATTAATAATATTCTAAGCTGCTAAAATTGTCGGCTAATTCCTTAATAATAATTTCCCCTAATAATTTGTATTTGAATTTTGCAAAAAATTAAAAATATTGTAATTTTTTATAACCAAATTTTTTTGATACAAAAAATCTCAAAATAAATATTTTATAAAATCGCAAATTATAGTTGACCAATCTGGCAAATGAAGCATACAGAATCTAAACATGTACGAGTTAGAGAGTGTAACCCTAAACTTGAAAGCGTTTACTTTTGTTCTATTAGATGAGCATTAGAGTAAAAGAATAACTGAATTTAAAGTTTATCAATCGAAGAAAGACACTCATTTAAGTTTTGTGTGTCTTCTGCAAACAACTTATTGCGATTAACAAGTTTAGTTAAAAACTAGCAAGAAAAAAAATTAATTATTTTAGTAGAAATAAATTATTAATTTCTAGCGAATATAAAAATTCAAAATGTTGCTGAAATTTTCATTTTGCGTAAGTTTTTATATATCAAGTAACATATATTTGGCTTGCTTGAAATTCTGGGCCAAGGAATGTTATCATATTGACGATTAAAAATGTGGAAGTGGTTACGACAGAATAAGTTATACATACAATTAAACACATTCCGAAAAAATGCTAAAACAAAAAAAGAAAGTGTAAAATATTCCCACTTAATAAAAATTTACCATTTCAAAAATTTACTACACAATATTATATTTTTTTTTATTAATTTATTTATTTATATTATGAATATTTTAAAAATAAACTGTTTTGAATAAAGCATTCACTTTTTATAGAAAGATTTTTTCTCAAAAATCCACTTTAATTGTAAACTTAAGAAACATTTACAGTAGAGAGCAGGTTACAGCGTAGAAAACTGATCAGCTGTAAAGTGACCTGAGTGAGCATCACTATCGTGTACCTCTTTGTCGTTAGAGAATCAACAATCTTCTCTTTACGTGAGCTTCTAATAGAAATTGAAATATGAAGGCGCTTTTGTAAGCTCAAATCTATTAAAAAATGATGTTGAGTGTCTCATTCGATTCCAATAAAATCATACCAAAATTTTCCCAAAACCAGTATGTTATAAGAAATCCTCAATAATTTGGTTTAACGTGAGAGAGCTTTGAGGAACAAGAAAAAATAATAATAAAAAAAAAAAATTAATTGATTTTAAAACTTAATTTTACACAATCATAAAAAGCAAAGAATTTAAATCAAAAATTAAAAATATTACCAAACAGAAAACTGCTGATAGTTTCTCTTCAGCTCTTAAGCTAAGCAGGGTACCAGTACAAGCAGTATAGGAGTATATACTCATGCTTGGCTTAATATGAACTTAGTAAAGCTCTGTTCTACCGGATGCAATACTTTTCATTCTTTGTTTTTTTTGTTTTTTTTTTTTTTTGGTTTGTTTAATCGAATAATAATAAGGCGAATATTAATTTTGAAAGAGATATACACTGAAAATTATGCCAGCAATTATTATCGCCGATAGCGATCACTATGAATCTTCCCACAAACTATATTTAAACTTTATGAAGAACTTAATAATCAAGTTAAGTGAGTTTATTTAATTACTCGTGCACAAATTTGTTCTCAATCTAATTTTGTTTTCTCTGAGCGAAATTACAATTCCAGTGTCGGCTTATTATAAATAAAAAATTGCAGTGACGAACCTGATAATGATCACGTGTAAATCGTACAACACACATTTTACACGTCTAAAACACATATTTATGCTACACATACAATACACATATTTGACAAATAAATTGCTAAAATTATTTATTAATTTTGCGTTTTTAGTTTTTATATTTAGTACAAGCAGGTTGTTCGGCTAGCAACTACGTATTGGAAAATCATCGGCAGACATTAATAGGAAGAAATATAGCGCAAAATCCATCATCACACCAACCACAACGTATTACACAACTCGGTGGACTCATCAATTACAATAATGAATTTTACTACTTTAGAGTTCCAGAAAACGTGGCTGACGATAGAGAAAATACTGGAAAGCGTTTGTCTTCCGTAAAGAAACGCCAACAAATAGTATTTACTAAAAATCCTGTCAATGATGGTTTTGAAACTCTTTTACAAAATCTTTTACAAAATACGATGCAATATGAAACGCAAATTTTTGTCTTTACCAAAATGTCCAATAATGATGTCCTTAAAGAAAAATTCTTAAAAATTCAGACACATACTCAACACAAGCCCGAAGTATTTTTCCTTAAATATCGGAAAGGTATGGAAACGCAACGCATTCAATCCGCCGTAATGGATCACTACACACCAATAAGTGATAATAGACTTGTTCATTCCTCCACTGCATCAGGTGATAATACTCCCGTGAGAAAAGATTACGCGATGAAGTTTTTACCAAAAGATATAGACGTTGTACCTGGTAGCTCTTATATACCCCTGTCCTAGTAGTAGATGTTTTGATTTTATAAAATAAAATTTACAAAAATTATTAAAGAAATTTTTTTGGAAAAAGTCTAGAAAAAATGGATTTACGTCTGTGGAAAGACTTTTAAGGACGAAAAGGCATTTGAAAGCATTTCAATATTTGGTTGCGTTGCATGATACACACAAAAATAAATAGTTTGCTTAGATCGAAAGCTGCCTTGCATACACGTGTATGTGGATACATACACACACATACACACACTCATCTGTATGCATTTATACAAAAAACAAATTAAGTTTCATTAGGCTCAACTGCATTGCCGCTAACACGCAGTCATCTTCAGCTTATTCAGAATAAGAATTTGGCCTCTCTCCGGGGACATTCGCAAAGTTTCCTCAATATTTTTTTCTAATTTTTTATTTTTTTAAGAAAGAAATAGGAATAGGAAAATATAGGCAAATAAATTTGCAATAAAATTTAATTTTTTCTAATTTTAAAAATTAAATATTCTAAATATATTTAAGTTATATATATTAGCTCGACTGTCATACTTTTTAAAACTTTATATTTTTGTTATCGGTTGGAAGAAATTGAAATTCTGGAAAGTCTGTCGCTATACATACATACATACATATTTATATGTATGCAAGCACAAGCCCTCGCAGCTATGCAGCAGATGCCGAATGAAAAGGATATTAAATTTAACTGAGTCTTTGGTTAGCATACAGCCCTTTTTTCCGTTGCAGCGCCAAACGTTCATAGAAGGCAGCCAGTAATTAAATGTTTATTTAAAACCTTTCCGAGAAAATTATATGCAACCATCATTTGGGTACTCATATCTACTCACATACGTTCGAGTCCACGTATATACGTGTAGATAATTGTAAGTAATGCGATATTGCCGGCAAAGTTGATAAGATATCAAGCAAATATTTTTACACTGCCTATTTAAAAAAATGTTATTAAATACGGATTGATAAATGATTCATTATTTAGAGGGTAAAAAGTATACGCAGAGTAACCACATGCGAAATAAAAAGAAAATTCTCATTTTCGTAAGAAATATTTTGTAGTTTGAAGTACGTGGCCGCACAACACAAGTCAATATATAAATGAAAAAGATTTACGTCGAAAAGTAAAATCGTTATATCAAATATCTTATCAAGTTTATAACTATCGACATTTAAAGATAATTATGCAGTCCTTAGAAAGAATTGTTTCCATAAAAAAACTATCCATTTTCTTGCAGCTCTCTTTAATCCCTGTACGCCAATAGGAGTTATAAAAAACTTGTAAGAACTGACTTGTAATATCAATATTTTTAAGTGGGCTAAGTATGATATGAAAGCAGATAATCAGTCCAAGTATAAAATTTCTCATCGAAATATTAGACTTCGCCTATCTGTTTGGGAGAAGAGAATCCTAATTTTCAATTTCCAAACTTTGAGAACCTTCATTGCCAACAAAAACTTTTTTTGCTGTCATTTCTTTAGAGGACTTTAGTATTTCTTTCCACTTATATTACATTGTATTTATATCGGCCTGCATACTACTAAGAGGAATTAATTTAAAAGGATATTACTTTCCTGGCTCCTGGTCACTAACATCACATATTTATTTTCCATTAAAAGTATTTCAAACATTACAAAAAGTTTAAAAATATCTCTGGATTTTTTTTAAATTGAAGAGTAATTATTTAGTCCATTTATTACCATTCGCTGTTTGATGGCGCTTGTCTTGTTCCGAAAATTTGTGGCATCATATCTTTTAAAAAATAATTAACGGAAGGAAGCATGATGTAATAACTAATATAAAACCATACCCTCACCGAGAGCAAGGACATTAAAGAAATAAATGTAAAGAAATAATGAGTAAAAACATTCGGCAGCTCCTGCGGCTTAGCTTTGTTCTGATCCTTTAAATCTTCAATGATTTTTAAATAAAAATTATGTAACGCCGTTTGATTATGAAATCCAAAAATATAATTTTAATTTTTATCTTAAAAGTAGAAAAATAAAAGCAAAAAGCAACAAAAAGGAAAAAAATGTGCTCTGCATAAATATTTTGTACTTTCATTTGCACTCTGAAAAAATGAGTTAAAAAATTGTTGTACAGTTTTGGGACAATTACGTGTTCACACAAGACATTCTACAATTTTCCCTGTGCACAACTTTAGATAGGTAACTGCTTTGATTGGTTTTTAAATTTTAATTTTTATGTTTTTCACAATTGTCAAAAGTCCTTTTTTTTGCTCCGCTTTAAAACAGGGTGTTTTATTTAGAGTAACAAAGACAAATCATAATAAAAGCGTAAAATATATTTTTAATATCAAAGAAAAGGTATTTAGAATTTATAGAATTGATAGAAAATTTTATGGCGTTAATATTTTTCAGCTTTTAATGTTTTTGAAAATAAAGCAGTGTTGCCAACTAAAAAGTTGTGATTGTATGATATATTGAGATACAACTTATCTGTATGTCTGGTCAAACTATAAAAGCGTTTCTAAACTTGAACACACCTTTCATCACTTTGTCAAGATGTAACAACTTTATCTAATCCATTGTTGCACTTGTCAACATCCTTCATCCCTTTACCAAGGTGGTAAAGTCCTCCCAGATAATACTTACAGTAAAACCATATAATATCTTTAAAAATTTATTTTTTTTTCAATAGAAAAACCAATTGAGTTGTCAAAAAGTGTAATACATGTGTCATATGATCACTTTGTATTGTAGCAAAATTTTGTCTACTTCTTCCCACTGTGGAATTCAGATATTCTTTTTTCCTATATAACTTTTATTTGTTGCCAGATGAAATTTTTACAATTTTCCATACTTTTAGTTAATCAAAATAGTCGTATGTATAATATAAATAGTCGTAAATATAATAGTGTTTGTATGTTTACAATAAAATCATGAATTGCCTAATTCACATACGTAATATACGAAGCAATGAGAAGTGGAATAATTAACAACTTTTGGAAATTAAATCGGGAGCGCATTTCAGTTCCTAAATGAATGAAATCAAGTTTTAAATCTATTTTTGAGGCTTTTCTAAAATATTATTGGAGTTGGAAATTGTCGTAACGTAACAAAACTCGTAATTCTTTTCTAAAATATTATTGGAGTTTGAAATTGTCGTAACGTAACCAAACTCGTAATTCATCAATACACCACCCAATTCGGAATTTATCTCAACTTTCAATGTCTTATTTTCATTTTCTGACACCACTGTATTCAGATTTCTTTCAACAATTTCTTAGTTAAAGACAAATAAACAATTCACACGGAATATTTCGGCAGCTAATATGTGTGTGTGTGTTACTTGATCAAGTGTAATTTCTTCTGATTTCATAAACACTAAATTAAAATTACATTTCATTTCTAAACAAAAGTACTTTGAGCATGCTAGAAAATAAATTTAGTTTTTAACTAGGCCATAAACAATCCCACGATTATTTACCGATTTCATTCCTAATTTTAAACAAAAAAATTAACATTGAAATGAGTAAATCAGTTCTGGTGTCATGTGTTATTTAGTAGAGCAAACACTGAAAATTTTCCTTATTTAATTAAAACTAAGACAGATCTATAAATATACTTTATGTTTACGAACTATTTTAAAATAATAGTGCAGAGCTCGACACTGTTACGTCGAAAATACTTTATTTCACTTTCCGCTTAATTAAGCATCTGCGGATTATTTTAGATCAGTAAAAATTAATAAATTTAAGTAAAAATTAATTATGTTGCCTTAAGAGACACACGCATCTATAATAATATTTCACTGCTGACAAAATATTATTAACTTACTGTCTGTTTCTCTAGCCTTACGTTACGTAATGTATTACATTATATATGCGTAATAATAATCATGTGGAAAAATAATTTGGCTTTTCAAATGTGACTTCCTTTAGAGAGAGAAGACATTTTTTTAATTACAACTAAAAATGAATGAAAGGTACTGGCATGATATATTGGCTGGAATTTCCGAAAAATTTGCAATTTGCAATTTCGGTGGTATCACGTTCGACGGGGAAGTACAAACTTAAGATATTTACCAAACTAATAGCCAAGCATGCCTGTGTGAACCGCCTAATAAACAGGAAGTTGCATGTTCGATTCCTGTCTAGACCCTCTGTGTGTTCGTGCGGATAAGCCGAAGGATTACCAGGTTGAAATGGTAAAAAAAGAAAGTGTGTGGTTGACAACTAACTAACTATATCGGCATCGCTAACTATATCAGTTTGATATCAGTTTGATATCAGTCTGAAATTCACACTCTGTTGACATTACATTTTACGATGGCAAATCATTGTAAATCATTTGAAGCCTGAACAACATCCGCAAACTCTATAAATATTCTTTCGAAAAACAAAGTTATGGCGAACGCAATAACGATGAGTTCAATTCCCACACTTCAATTGTATTATCGATGTTTAATCAACATAACGTGAACGGCATTTGCTCCCAACATGATGGATCAATTTGACTTACCTCGCTCTTTACCAATTCCAAAATACAATCGGTGACCTCTTAATTTTCAGATGATTCCCTATTCATGACCATCTATCTCCTTTCCCACATTTAACGCCCCTGTATTAGTTTTTACGACCGTATACGTAATATGCCCCTGTGTCATATTTGAAGTACTGGATGGAAGCCAATGTCGGAAATGCTAGCTTAAAAATAAATGCCACAAAATTATCCGCCAGACTATAATAAAAAAAAAAATTTTAGCCATATTTCTGCCTTGTTTTGCAGTTTAGAGTTTTCAAACAGCTTTGACAGTGTGTGTGTGTGTTTTTCTTTTATTTCCTCCTTTTCAAAGGCTAGCACTCGCAGGAAATGCCTACTATTGCATTCCATTGTCTCTGAATGAGTAGAAGGCAGGTGGAGAGGAAATAGGTGAATAGAGCAAAATACTCAGTTGATGGTTAGTTGTTTTGGATAGCAGGTTTTGGTAATTCTTCTAGTTTGTCAGTAAGTCCGTGACCGCAGATTCAAGCTATTAGTGATGTTAATTGCTTTCTGATAAACTTTGATTTAAGAAGTGACTTTGCCGGCGTCAGTAAAACACTTGAGGAAAATGCATGAAATACATTTATGTGGACGAACGTACTAATAGCATGCCACCAATGGGAGCGTCATACTGGAGTATAATTACTTGATGTTAATTGGAAGTGTGGCATAGTGGAAACTGTGCTTATAATTATTGCACCTCATTTAATATATGTACATCCCAAATAATCTTCGAGTTGCATTAATTAATAATTAATTCATTTAAGTTCTGTTCAAAGAGAGCACGCATAATTGTTTGGTAGAGCCCACCGGCGTTTACATTTTATAAAAATGAAATTAGTATTTTATTGAAAATGGACGTGTTAAGTTGAAAACGGATTTGTGTAAAAGGAAAATTTGTAGTTAGAAAATTTGACATTTCATAATTGAACAAAATGAATTGGTTGTACTTTGCAGCTGCAATAAACTTATTATCAAATCAATTAAATTGTGTCGTGCTTGTGCCGTCAAATAAATTTGAACTGAACTTTTCTGAACAAATTGGAATTGGGAGTGATGAGCATGATGATGAGAAAAAAATTAGTAATTTATCTCATGGCGGCAAGGATAAGTTCGAGTTTTGTAAGGATGAGGAATATCGGCACAAAATTTGGACTAGTGATAAAAAGTACCAAATAATTTGGGTACGTTGGAATCGCACTAAAGCGGGTGACTATGCTGTTTTGCCAAATATGTGTTCAGTGGACAATGGCTTACCGCTACGACGGCGTTGCCATCAATATTTTAGAAGTGTTGAATGGGAAGGATATGACACTCAGGCGGTTTTAATAGACTGCCGCAGAAGCATGTTTTGCAAGGCTGATGCATTTGATCACTATGTTGTGCAAATAAGTGGAGAAATAGAAAGGCACCAAAACATTTGGAAAGAGGTAAAAGTTGGCGAATATTCATTTCTTCGCGATCTATGTTTGCTGCCAAACGGTCTTCATTTAAGTCGAAAATGTTATTATGACGCAGAAAACCGTAGAGCCCGTTGGGCCTCCGTTGATCAGTTGAAAGACATCAAATGTCTGCAACACATACGTCAAAGGACTATAAGTAGCGAGTTAAACCTTCTACATGAAAATATAACCACGTCCAAATTACTCCTGCAAAAGGTTTCAACACGTCGTCAAGTGGCCACCAATTTATGGTCTTTGCTGAAGCAGCCAACAATCAAACTGCTACCTACTGATATTCAATTAATTAGCGACATCCTGGAAACCATAACATTAGATTCTTGTGATATTGAATTATCGAGAGATTTATTAAATATAGTTAACAATATTATGTCTATCGATCCTGTTGTATTACGCATATCAGCTGAAGTCAATGCCACAAATACTTTGCTGGAAACTTTTGAAAATTATCTAGACGGCTTAACTGAATTAGTTTCCTCCAAAGAGAGTTGCCTTGTAGAAGCACAAGAAGTAGACACTGCAACGAGTGAAAATGACACATCAGTCAAAGTTTTAAACTCTCCAAGTATTGGAGTAACTGCTCACATAACTCGCCATATCAGTGTATTTTTCATTTCTCCCGCCTGCGCTCAAATAACAGGCATTGCAATATACGACTCTTATCAGAAGCAGAAATTGATACCCAAACAACACCATCGAATGTATTATGACTCAATCAATGACTTACATTATCGTTTCATTTATATGAATGAATCGGTTAATGATTTATTAAATGAAACTAAACTAGAGTTGGCCACATTTATACCCACCGACGTTTGGAGAGCGATAGAACGCAACTGCTCGCACTTGGATGCGAGTGTGGTAGTTTTCAAAATTTATGCTCATGACGGCTTGTTTGTCGAGAGGAATTTGTATCGCTCGCGAAAACCGCTGAGTAAAATTTTATCTATATCTCTGCCGGGATATACACGTAAGTTGATTTAAGACCATGCGATTGCTAATGACAAAATCATTGATCACGAAACCAAATCATTAAATTAAATTCAATTAATTTCATTTGGACATGGCTGGTCTGCACAATCCTGCAAACGTTTACAAAAGCGTGTCTGGCGCACACACAGGCACACATACACAAATAGCAATTTTAAAGTGTTTGGAAATGCGCAAAAAAAAAAAATGTTTTGTGAATGTTTTTCACTCTTTTCCATTCATAGACAAATAATGCGAATTTTTATTTTTCCTTTTTTCACAATTTTTTTCTTTCACCAACTCCAGGAAACCACACTTTTTGAAATTGGTTTATGTAGAGCATATCGCCAACTAATTGAATTAGTAGACCAGGCAGAGCAGAGGGCACACATGTACGCCAACTTAGTATTAAAAAAAAATGAATTGGTGTGTGTGTACGGGAGTATATAAATATTATAATTGCAAATTAGGGACGAGGAATGTATTACAGTAACTAAAGTAGTTTCGATGTATTTTCGATATTTTAATTAAATGATTTTTTACTACAACCGGAAACTGCTGTTATGCACTGTAACTGTAATAAAAATTCTTTGGCAAACAAAATAAGTTTTAACAAATTGGTGCTTCCCCTTAAAACGCCTTCTATTGTAAAGGAAATGATTGCTTCTAAAAATATACATTTTATATTTAACATAAAAATATAAAAAGACTGACTATTTGAATTGTATCATCAAAATCAAATTTTTTTATATTTATTTCCCATTCCAAACGTGGCAAAGATCGTAAAAACAAACAGATATAAACATAATCAATAGTTTTATTTTTTGTTTAATTTTTGTGGCTTAATGATACATTAGGATCATGACAAATTTCCCAATGGAGTTGGTCTCAGTATCTTCTTTACGGCTGTTTACAAATTTAATTTTTACACTGAAGGCAGCAACGGATCTAAAACTATTCAAAAATGAGATACTTTAAAAAATTATTACCTCTTTATGTATGCCTCATTGAGATTTTACAGAGATGAGATGATGTGGCGAACGCCACTGGTACTGGGAAGGTGCTTTGTGTTCACCACTTACTGCAGTTTTAATTTCCCATTTAGTGATTGTAAGCCGTGAGGCATTGAAATCTAAACAATTTAGTTGGAACACTTTTGGTCAGATTCTAAATATGTATTTGTATACATCTGCTATAGCGTCTTTTGTCGAATAAATACAAGTATTTGCTTGTGGGTAAACTCTTATCGACCAAATTAAAAATATGTTTGGAAGAAGACCAGATTACAGATTCCATACTTCGAGTTATAGTCATCTGACAAAAGCATTAAAAAAGTTATAGTGATACTACCAAAAAAAAAAAAAAAAATATAGTTTATAGTACGACAACTTAAGGAATTTCTGGAAGCTTTTCTGGAACGTCCAGTCGTCATCGCCACACGTACTTTTCTCGATATTGGTACTAAGTAAGGAAGTGCTGAAGATGGGAAAATATGAAAATGCTTTGAATGAAGGTAGAGCAAGAGGCAGTTCTTCACATCTCAAATGAACAAATTTGCATAATTTTCAAAGGTGCGACTTCTCCTTATCTGCGTGACAGATCTTTTAACAAGTCGTACGATTTGCAAAAGTTTATAAATAAATTTTCTTAAAATGATAGAGTTGCATATAATTCAACTAACAGAGAAAAAATTTATTTGCATCATATTTATATGATAGTGTGTCACCAACAATGTCATTTTCATGCGATTTTTTACAATAGGATGGATTCACCTCATTTTTAAGCATTTTTCGACTTTTTAGAATAGGATGAATTCACATCAGATTTTCGTGTGAATGAGTCGTACGGCTGTGTTGGATAGTGCAGCATGCCCTTTAATGATCATGTTTCAATCACTAACTTTCAATTCCTTCATACATGTATTTTCAGATGAACTTCCTGGGCGTCTACCGTTTATACTCCGCCATAAAGGAGTCACGCACAACGTAAGACCAAACCCAAATACTGGCTGCGGTTATTGGAACTACTCTACCTGGGTTACAAGTGGCGTATATACGAATCTTACGGAATATTCTACATCAAACCATTTAATGCTTTGCTTTACGAATCATTTAACGCAATTTTCTTATCTAATAGGAGGCAGCTACAGACAAGAGGATTTAAGCGATGAAATCTTAGTGACATCTGTTCACCGAAGAGCTTTGGATATAATAGCACTGATTGGCTGCTCATTGTCGCTGTTGGGCCTATTCGGGATTTGGGTAACCGCTTTGTTGTTTAAAAAGTGGCGATCTGAAGCTTCAAATAAAATTTTGCTTAATATGTGCGTGGTTATGACTCTGCAAATGGTATTATTCCTCTTTGTAAACACCGATGATGTATCGAAGTCTTTGGTAGAACATCACAGTTACACGAAATGTATTATATTGGGTGCTCTGATGCAGTATGTCTTATTGGTTTTGTTCACTTGGATGTTTATTGTGGCAGTTATGCAGTTTCAGCGTTATGTAACAGTAATCGGCATACGCCATTCCAAACACTATATAATGAAATCAGCTCTCTTAGCTTGGAGTGTGCCTTTCATACCAACGCTTCTGGTAGCATTATTAAATCCGAAGTCATACATACCAACTACTTACCAGCTGGCGACTGGTACTGGTATCTGCTATCCGTCTGGATATGGATTACATTTTGGTGTACTTCTCCCAGTCTCTGTGATAATACTTGCGAATTTGTCAATATTTGTATATATTTTTTACAGTATTTCGCATACACTCAGAATGTCCACACAGCGTCACGAGAAGCATATTGTAATTAAACAAATTCGTTTGTCCATTTTGTTATTTTTCCTATTGGGCCTCTCATGGATTTTCGGCATATTCTCATTCATGCAAGCAGGCATTGCATTTTCATATTTGTTTTGCTTAACCGCCTCCCTGCAAGGATTTGTCTTATTCATTTACTTTGTTATTATAAATGAAAATGCTCGAAACTCATGGCAGCTGTTTGTGTGCCCCACACGTACCAAAAAGGCACTAAAGAAAAATACCGAGATGCAATCAATGACCACTGCTGCCACATTATTAACTCAAGAGCAGAGCTCATCCAGACTTCAATAGATAAATTTCATTCTCCAAAACATCATTACTAGCTTTACTAAAGAGACCCACAATTTTAATTTTAACTTTAATCTAAGCTTAATTTATTATTAGTCTAAGCAAATGCAATAAATATTCTTTCGACCAGAGTTTGAATATAAAGAGATGCTTTTAAAGAATTTTACCTTACAAGTATTCACGATCGCCAAAACTTGAAAAAAATTTTTTCCAAGTTTTCGAGAGAATTTCTGTTAGATTTACATGGATGTGACACTTATTACACGATAAGTAAAAGGGGGGTGCAATAAGAAAAAATAAACTTGTTTATACGCGTTTTGAAGTTTTGCTTTTGTTATTGCAAAGTTCTTCAATTACGAAAAGTTATGCACATAACTTGTTTGCTCCATCCGAGAATTGCTACTTTGTTACCTCAAATGGATTACTTTACAAGAGAAGAGGAGTGCACGGTAAAGTAATAAGTTAATAATAACTTTGTACCAGAGGGCATTCATTACTATTCTAAACACACGTAGCTGTCAAAGTGCGATCATTTATATTCTATAAAAGGATATATAAGTGATAAAGAATTTCTCAGGCATAGTGTAATCTGAATTAAGGATATGCTATAGGACAATACTTTTCCGATTGGCTTCATTTATAAAATAGGATATCGATACAAAAATAAAAATAAAAAAAGATTTCAGTAAACTTTTTAGAATTTTAAAAATTTATAAATTATTATAAAAGGAATTGGAAGGTTTTCTAAGTTTCCTTCCTCTTCCAAATTTCATCCATTTTGTAAAGAATTCAATAAGTTGGAAGTATTTGAAAACAAAGTTGTATATATTATTTCCACCTGAATAACTCCAAAAACAATTCGTATGTGAAAAGCACATTTAAGAAGAACTTAAAATTAATTAAATTTAAATTCATTATTATGTTGCCATTCTGAAGTTGTGATGAAATCGTGGAAGTACATTCATATATGCAAATGCATTTGCTCATATAGATGTTCATATTTTAAAACCAGACAGACGGTGGGAGTTTATTATAATCGAGCTTATGAGATAACTATATTCCGAGCTACTGTGATGCTTCTCGATGGAAAAGGAGGTGTTGCAAGAATTGTCATGCTCAGCGGAACAGTAAAATTGAATTATTCATACATTTCTTCTTCGTCGCTCCCGGCAAAATCATGATTAATCTTGCTGGTAGCGTTACAGGAGAAAATTTTCGAAAAGAGGTATTACAAAGATATTTTCAGAACAAGAAATTTCAAATAATTTTTTGAATGAATATTTTTGCTGTTGATTTCATTTTGCAAATACCGACGTACACTCAGAAAAATATCCTGTGGAATTAATTTTAATAATGATTATTTTAATAGCTTTTTTCAATTGTTTTTAGTCAATAGAATAGATCAATACTGGGGTTCTACTACGATTTTAGTACTATTACTAATAATACATCGAATTAATCTTTAAAAGTATGCCCTATTATATTTAAGGTATATCGTGTTGATTTAATTCGCCAAAAATTATTACAAACTAACGGGATATCCTTTAAAAATAATAAAAAAATCATACTAAAATTCAGCAAAATACTATTGAAGCCACTATTGTTTCAATAGGATTTTCATATAATTTTAAATGCTGGGAAGCAGCATTCAGTCGGTACCTGCAACTTTCTAAAGTTCTAATAATTTAATCCCAGAAACATGTATTAACTTAAAAAGTTGTTTCATATATTTATAAAAATTCATTTTGGTATATGAAAGCCATATTATGTTATATCACACAGCTCAGAAGCATCATTAATTTATACGTGTATTCTAAGCGATATCTGATATGGTGGCCACATTAGCTCAATCGTTCTTCAAACTGATATTAAAACTTGATATGATTACATTATAAAATCAATAGGATTAAATTTACCAAAAATTAATTAATAAATGCAAAGTATTAGAATATGATTAAGCCTTCTTGAAAATATAATGTGAAATGGCCCATTGAAAATTAATGGGGGGCCAACATTAATTTGGCACGGTGTTTTCACTGATTTTTAATATGCTGATCACATAACTTGAATAGTTTTTCACATTGATGTAAAATAGTTTCAAATTTATTGTTTCTAAAGAACAGAACTATTAAATTCCTACTGCTTCAGTGTGCTTTGGGTCAAATTTTGTACCTATTAAATTAATAGGGAAATTTAATAGGATCCTTTTTTCTCAGTGTACGACAACGTATAAATTACATAATAAAATAAATAAAACAGATCAATCTGATTAAATTGTCTCATATACATACATTTTTTAGAAATTCTTTTAAGAAAAATAAAAGAAAATCATGAAAGGCAAAATTCGATAACTAAACAGTTCATTCCTCGGCTCAATTTTTTGTGCGAAAATTTAATTTTTTAAACTAAAAGAGCTTTAATTTTTTTTTTGTAATATTAAGAATCGTGTGTTGGGTATTCTTCATCTTAATTGTTCTTCTTAAGCATGCATTTATATCATTATGAATTACGTATGTGTGATTGAGTGCTTCTATTTTTATCAAAAACAAATTACACTTCGTTGTAATGATTGCTCTGGTATGTATCAGTTTTTGTAAAAATCGTGATTGGTCGGGTGTGTCGTTGTTTTAGCGGAGTAAAATGTTTTTAAAGAAAATAATTTCTTTTCTGCTGCAGTTTTATTTAGTCGAACAGTCGTTTTCTGTTCAACTTAAATGTCAAAAAGATTTTTTTAAAACGAAGCTTCGGAGCGAAAGTTGGGAAAATTCAGTTTTACTAATATGGTTTCCGGCAAGTGTTGGAACTGAGACCACTTTAAACATCTGTTCTAATGAGACCGGACTACCGCTGAAACGCCATTGCGGTTATGATCGTTTAACAAACTCTGGCAAATGGGAGCCAATGAATGAAAACATGCAATTAATTAATTGCAGTTCCATTCCTCAGTTATGCATGGAAGAGCCTTTCGAACACAATTATATTGAGAGAAATGGGAAAACCAAGCATGTCATTAACAAATGGAAGACTGCAAGATTAATGGAAATAGGCGATTTGGAGAAGCCATGTTTGAAGAGGACTGGTTTGCCGTTGACAAGAAACTGCGTATACGATCCCATAATGCGTACGGCACAATGGGAACCACTTAATCCACATATTAGAAACTTTTCCTGTCTACGGGAAACACGCGAAGCTTTAATAACTTACGACCTTCATAATCTATATCAGAAAATTCAGACGGATGTGCATGAAGATGAGGTTGAATCTAAAAAAGTGATAAAGCAAATGACTGAATTATTAATAAAACCGGAAACGGTGCGCGTCCCAGCAGATATTAAAATATCGAGTGAAATTCTGAAAATTGTTACTGAGGAGAATAGAGATCCTGAGCTTGTAACTGAAGTTCTAAATGCCACCAATATTATAATGGGTTTTGATACACCTACAATAGTTAAGGCTGAGGAAGTTAATGGTTCCACGATTTTTCTCCAAACCATTGACAAGTACTTCCAAAATATGGGAAATGTATTGGTGCCAACAAAAAAGTGCCAGAATACCACTGATGGAATATTCTATAAAATATTGAACCATACCAGTATTTTCTATGTAAATCCCGCATGTTCGAACATTTCCGGTGTAGCCATTTATAATACAAACGTGAATCAGCGTTATCACCATTATGACCCACATACCGGCCACTACTATCGTTTTCTTTACTTAAACCAAACACTAGACCAGATTTTGAATGAACCCGAATTAAGTCTGGCCTCATATATCCCATTATCGTTGTGGAACAAGTTAAAAGCTGCTGACACAATTTTAACTTTTCTAATTTTTCAAAATGATTTCCTATTTGTTAATCGTACTAGAATGGATAAGAGGCCCGTCAGAAATATTTTGGAAATCTCAATGCAAAACTATACAGGTGAGCTAAATAATTAATAAATAAAATAAAAATTTTAGAAGTGAAAACATTCCCTGAATTTGAAACGAAAATTAATTTAAAAATATTTTCTGCATGTTTTTTAGGTGAACTACCAGAAGACGTACCATTCATCTTTAACTATCAAACGTTCGGCTATGCAACAGATCAGATTCCAGAATGTGGTTACTGGAATTATAGCACTTGGATTACAAGTGGCATAAGGAAAGAGTATAAAAATGTTTCCAATGATAGACTTCTGATTTGCCACAGTTCCCATCTAACACATTTTGCGGCCATATTTCGTATATCGTTTGACTCACCTCTATATCTGGGAGAATCAATTATGCTTAATATATCACATGATTTGATGCTGGACTATATATCAGTGCTGGGTTGTGGCATGTCTTTCATTGGTCTTTCCTGTGTATGGTTGACGGCCATATGTTTCAGAAGTTTTCGTACCGAATCATCAAACAAGGTTTTGTTGAATATAAGTTTTGTTCTGTCCTTGCTCATGGTGTTCTTCATATTTTTAAATTTACCGACATTATGGGAATCTTTTGTCGATATAAGAAACAGTTTACACTGTATGATAATGGGATCATTTCTACACTACATCGTTTTGGTTCTTTTCTCTTGGATGCTTATTGTAGCGATAATGCAATATCAGCGTTATGTTCAAGTATTGGGATATGAAAGACCATCCAATTACGTTACCAAATATGCCATTTTAGCTTGGGGACTGCCGTTGATACCTGTCGCTCTTGTAGCCTACTTGGAACCGAACTCATATATGCCTAATGCAAAAGATGTACAAAATAATAACTTTATATGTTATCCATCAGGCAATGGTCTTAAATATGGCGTTATACTGCCATTGGCACTAATTATGTTGGCGAATTTGTGTATATTCCTTTATATCTCTTACAGTCTTCGACGCTCTCTGCAACTTTCTCAACATCGCCATGACAGGAAAAACATAATTATTCAAATTCGTGTGTCAGTTTTGCTGTTTTTCCTATTGGGTATTTCGTGGCTGTTTGGCCTTTTATCCTATTTGGAAGGAAGTCTGCTCTTTTCCTATCTGTTTTGTTTAACCTCCACACTACAAGGATTCGTTCTGTTTATCTACTCCATAATTATTGATAAGTCAACACGCGCTGCTTGGATAGTACTATGTTGTGCTAGAAGTTACAAGACAATGGAAGGTACACATCAGGTGAAATATATACATAGCAGATCGGAAAAAAGTAAACGAGATCACTAAACTGATGATTTCTTCTTAAATAAGAATTAAACAGCTAAAAATTGTCTCATTAAAATATAATTAATTTCTAAGGGAAGCCGCAATAAAAGCTTGCGGTCTGACAATAGCAAGAGTACATTATAGCAATAAAAATAAACTTTGAGAATAAACACTTTATATCTTATTATTAATACTGTGCCATTTAATATTATCTTTTTTTAAATTTCTCCAACATCTATTGTTATTACAGCAGAAACGAAAAAGTTGAATCATGTATTAGAGAACACATTTGAGATTAGCACATCCATTTTTAGCACATCCATTTCCGACTCGTAACGTATCATGTGGCGGAGTTCAAAGTTATTCCATTAATCAAGTGTGTTTTTTGTTACTGCGTTTTAGCTGGACTTTATCTGAGATGTTTTCGTTTTGTTGAAATTGTTTCTATATGTATGCACCCGTAATATGACATTTCAAAAGTATTTCCGTTCTGTTTTTTAAATCTTACTATTAACAAAAGAATACAAAACAAAAGATATTTATTATGAGAAAAATATTAAGGATTTTTGCTATAATAATAAAATTGGCAAATCGTGTATTAAAAGTTTCGTAGATGTCCGATAATGCATAAATAAAATAGAAATGATAAAATTTACTTGATGTAATAAAATCTTTTTTAGCAATAATTAATATTACTAGGATTTGCCACCTGACATTTTATATAGGAAAGTACTTGCAATTAAGCATTAAGGCGAATGTAATCAGTATATATATAAATTATTGCTTTAAAATATTCAAGTGGGGAAATGCTTATTACTATATTAGATTGTTGTATTGGATAACCAATAAAAGTCCTTGAACTACAGGAATTATGTGCAGAAAAAACAATTATTGTCAGCTTCGCGGGAGAATTTAAGATTTAGATAAAAACTGGCGAAAAAAATAAAAAAGTGGTTGAGTGCTGAACTAAAAGCTTTCAGTGTTTAATGACACCAACCACTTCCCAAGAAACATTCCCATTAATATTCGTCAAAAACTCGACCAAAATTGGAGAACGTTATAAATCCAATAATGGCAATAATCTACAAGGCGAAGGTTTAAAACTGAATTTTAAGCACTGACACCCACCATTCATTGTGATTCCTTCATATTTAAAATTTTAATTTTTACATAGGAGCACAAAGGTTTTTTTTTAACTTGTGTCAGCTCTGTTGGTTAAACTTACGGTACGGCTCCGTTTGGCAAACCAAGTTTAAATTTAACTTGTTTGTTTAAATAGTATAAAAATCAAGGCAACAATAAGATACATTCAGATGAATTTAAATTTGTTTGCAGTTTTTATCAACGTAAAGATTAATATTATGACATTTACACACTTTGGGCAAGCGATTGTTTATGCTGTGTTCGATAATTGCAATAAAATAAGGAACAACTATTTTCTATTTGTTAAAATAAACTCATTGTAAAACGCCAATCACTTTGTATTCAACACTCTGTTGTTTATCTCTCGAGGTTCTTGTCAATACCTTAGCCCGCCTTCCAACCCGATGAATTATTCTAGTTTTCCACACAATGTATTCATCGCAAGATGTCGCTGCTAATATAAAATAGGATACGCTGAACAGTTTTAATTACTTATGGCCTCATTTCCCTATCGTAGACAGTCGTACGATTTGTCAACTATTGCATCTCAGCGGAAACAATTGAATAGTATGGCATAAAGATTTCCGATTTTTATGACAACCGATCTGAGTTGCTTTCACTTCAATTAGCAAAGAAAAAATTGTGTAAATCTTTTTTGTATGATAATGTGGCACCATGTTTCAGATGCTTCTACCTCAAAATAAGGTTTTTAATAAAACAATAGAGTTAATTGTCAAAATGTAACTGACTCTCTTCTTTTATATGTTTTTTATTATATAAATTTTTTCAGTTAGTTTGGTGTTACGAGTTGGCTGAATTTTTAAAAAGAGTGTTTCAAATTACTGTTTTTTACATTATGGAAACTTATTTTCTCTTTATTTTACGCTTTGTACGCACGGTAACAAAATGCTGCACATCTAATTAAATAACTTTTTATTTTTGCAATTAAAATTAATAAGTAGCATAAGTAATTGCATTGATATATCCCTGAAGTTTTTTTAAGTATAAGTCATTCACCCAAAAAAACTTATAATGTGTTTCAAATAGTTTTAGATAAACTAATTTGCAAGTTAAAGAAAATTACTGTACAATGCGATTTTTTTTCAAAGGAACTGTTGAAACTTATTACCACAGTGTATGTATTTATTGTAAATTTGTTCATTTTATATATACATATGTCATACTTATTTATCATATATTTTTTACAAGTAGTCGTATTTGTCAACGAATAATGAAGCTATCTGAACTTATAGCTTTTTATTGCAAGATTCCAGGAGAATTGTACAAGTTTGGTTTAAACTGTGTGGCTTTCATGAGTATTATCTTCGATTGCTGGTATAAAATCTGCTTAAATTTATACAAGTTAACACACATGTAAGCATAAATACACTCATATAAAAGCAGTAAAGTATCGAAGCAACAGCCTGCCGCATGCTTAAAGAACCCTTTAGGGCATCCATTCATAAAAGCAGTTGCTCTAGAGAATAACCGGCACTGTATGTAAACAATATCAAACTTGACCTTATTTCATGATTTTACAAATTGGCGCCAAATTTCCTTAGCATGCGCATACAGTGCACGAAATGTTTCAGCAACATTGACAACCAGCAACATACATAGAATGTTGCAAATTCAAACAGCATTTGTATTAGATTGATATAACGCGCCAAGCCTACCACATGCAGTGGCAACTTTGCCGGTTGTTTGTTGACAACAGATCGCTTAGTTTGCGTTTGGGCGACCTCAAGCACGGACATTTAATATTGTTGTGTGGAAGCTTGGCATATTAATTATTAACTATTAAACGGCTTTACACGGCTTAAGGCGAGTGAATAAGCAAAGTGTTACGAAAACCGGAAACGGAAGTATTCGCCTGAAAAACGTATGTGGATGAAAAAAATCTATTAAATGTTAAGGATTAAGTTTTTAAATTTTGAAGCGAATTTCTTTAAATAAAAAATAATATAGTGCACCATTCGTTGAAATAATTATAATAAGTGCATAAGAGTGAAAAGAACACACACATACCAACGGATTGTAAAAATTTATTTATTAAAGTGGAATTGCAATAAATTTTATTCAAGCGTTAAATCCATTAAAATTGCATACTTTCGTCAGTTTGTGGTGTATGTACTTTTATATATATGTATATATCATAAAATGGTGCAATTTACTACACGAGTACATGCTATTATAACACTGTATGGAATAAAGTATTGCGCTGTCTTTTTATGGGGAGCGTCACATCCACACTATTTCTGCTTAATTGCTGACTGGTGTTAATACGGAGAAGCCAAAAGTGAAAGGTAAGATGGATATGCAACAGATACAACGAATTGTGAAACTCAAACTGTAATTGTTTAAATACCTGAAAGTCTCCTCTTTCATACACACATAAAATATTTTATCGTGCTTTATAACGACGGACCATTTCCTTTAAGGATTTTGGAAATTTAATTTGCATAAAGACTGTAATAGGCATTTCTATGATAAATATTCACACCTTGTGTGAATAGCTTTTAAGTCTAGCATGTTTTCAATAGTATTCCGAATAATTTGTTTGTTAATCGGTAAACTGTAGCGGTTAGCGGGAAACGGGTAATACCACCAAGGCATAGAACATTATGTGTGAAGTTTAAAAATTTCATTCGAAGTTTTAATAAAACCTGCATGGAATTAAATAAACTCATTAAATTGTAAATGGTACTTCATTTTACACCTCATCCTAATGGCATTAGCTGGCCGTTAATTAAGAGAAGCACATTCATATAGATCATAATTCAGATGTGCTGCTAGATTGAAGTTTGGCGAAACTGCATATACTGGTGTTCAAGGATTAAAAAATTAGAATTTTCAACTTGTTTTTAAATACATCTCCAGTATGAAAGTATGTACACATATCCGCGTATCGTTGCTTTAATAAAAGAAATAATTTATATGTTTCAAAATTATATTGTGTGTTTTAAATGGTTTTATTACGATTTTTGACTCAAAACAAAAGTGTTGGAAGCCACAAGGGCGTCGTAAATGGTATTAAAATATTATGAAGAAATAAATGATTGTAATTTCCTGAAATTTGTAATTATCGAGGATAGTTTTCCACTTTTATTTATTTTTCATTAGTCATTTTGTTTAAGTAAATTTCGATAATAACTCCATTTTGCATTTTATTTTCCATTCTTGTCTTTTGGATAAAGATTTTATTGCTAACAGGTACGTAGTAAATATGTAATAAAATAAAAATTATTTAAATAGATTTATTTTGAATAAATAATGATATAAGATATGATTTGCCAAGAGCGGTTCCAGTCTTAGCATCAAATTATGGGGAGGGCTTCCATTTAAAATAGACTATGAAAGCACATTTGGTATCAAATAGGGATTGAAAGAATTTTTTATAGACGGGAAAGCTAAACTTGTTTGATCAATTACCAAATTATAATAAGAATTGCTTCCGCTTTGACCCCATTTCCCGCAACTCTATTTTGTTTGAGCTTCTTTGTTTAATTTGTGTTGGATCGTCTATCGCAGATGCGTGTTTAAATCATTACACGTATAAATAAGTCTACAAGATACTCGTATACTAAATGTTTTCTTCACAATTATAAATACATTAAGATGTGATTATATCGAACTGTTAAGAGGATTATATTTATAATATAATCACTTAATATAAACAATAACTAATTAGATAATAAACAGTCGCTTCGATTTAAACCGTTTTGTTGATTATTTTTTGAACAAACAAAAATTTATAAGCTTTTGTCTTTTTTGCATTAACCAAGACAATCTAGGCCAGAATCTAATCTGAGATGTGGAGGGAGTTAATTAATTAATTAGGAGTTAATTAGGTTTCATTCTTCTTAGGTTTCTCTAAGAAATAAATTGCTTATATATATTTTTTTTTGTTTTTTTCTTGATATTTTATAATTAAATACTTTGCAAATATTCAATAATTTTCTAAACGAAATACACATGCAAACTTACTACATACATACATACGTACATCATTAAAGCCTAATTTGAAAAATAATTTACAAATATAGAAGCGATACGTACGCATGAATTCTCAAATAAATGACAATAAAACAAAGTAATTGCCATTAAACAAGTAATTGCCCCAGAATTAATGACACTAAAGTAAAGTTAACTGCAGAAACATGTGTGGTGGGGGAGAAATAATTCATGTTAGTTACATGAAGGAATATGTAAATTAGATGAATATTTCAGTCGGCCATTTTACTTCTAGTAAGTAATTCTCGTTTATTTCTTGAAAGTTTTGTAAGTATAGAAAAGCGAAACAAATTTTATGAATCCTACATAAATTTTCATTTACAAAATAAATGACCATTCAAATGAAATTGGAAATTCCACAAGGAGGTATCAAAATTTGTTTAAAAAAATTATTTGCTTGAAACGGTGCTTTAAAAAATTAAGTATTTAATTGCAAAATGTTAAATTACATACATATTTCGAAAAGCAATAAAAATATGTAAATATAGCTGACTGGCTATTCCATCATTCTGATTTGCGCCACTCGTGGAAAACTATATAATGTGTAGGCGTTGAGCTGGCGATAAGGCAAAATGCATGACTACTAAATTTCTTAGCGAGACTATAATATCGCATATTCACAAAACGAAAGTGGCAAATTCATTTGTCTGTTTGCTTAACCAAATCAAAATAATGTACCGCTTTTGGCACAATAAGTCTTATATATTAGTGGAATGAACATACAACCAGATCTATCATGCATTTTTTTCTATTTGTAAATAATAATATATATGACTTGGCGCGATTATTTTATTATAAATTATTATTATAAATAAAAATTGGTCTGTATCGGCACTTTGTTTGCGTAAGACAATGCACGGCATTTATAGGCTTTTTACTTTCGATGGCTCATGTGGCATCTCGTTGTAATTTTCTATTTGCTTCAAAGTCATCTGCACTGCCGCAGAGAGCGTAGGGTGCTTAATCCTAAGTATCCCGACACCGAGTCATATATATCCTCTTTTTGTGAAAAGTGCGTAGAAGTCAAACGGAAAAAATTTACTTAATAAATTAAAGTTTAATTAATTTAAATTAAATATTACAGAAGTTGTTAGTGAAAGTAAATTATTTCTATAATTGTAAGTTATTGAAGAATGTAAGGAAGCAACAAGTAAGACAACGACGCGCAGCTTCCCTACGCCAACAACAATAACAAACAAAAGCAAAATCAAATCATAAAAAACATATATTGCTGTACAAAATGCCTTACTAACATGCAAATATTGGTTGCTGTAAACGGCACATAAATTATATCAGTGTGCTGCTCTTGCAGCAGACTCAAGAGGAGCGTGCAGAAGACAACGAAGTGCTTTTGATTTTCTCCGAGAGGCAGTAACACGGACCGTGCCCCAGCTGGTATTATAGATATTTTTAGAAAATATTTCATTTTTTGCTAAGCTGCCTTCTTAGAATTGATTCGTCTTTGCACGACATTTTTAAGGCATCGATATCCTTATAACATCTGAAGCCATACAACGAGTCTATTACCGAAGTTCCGCTTTTGTCCCAACGCCGCTCGAAAATTCTAACGCCTATTCCTATACAACACCATATTTAAATTTCAATAAGTACTCGTATTCATATAATGCTGTATAATTTAATAAAAAAAAAATTACTTCCATAAAAAGCCTAACGCAAATTGAATGGATAAAGTCATTATCTATCCACGAGCTCAAGTACAAACATATCTTCGTGAAATCGAAGGCTAAACTGTTTGCCTCATTTTGAAGCTGAACAATGATAATTTTTTTTTTTTTTTTTTTTTATTCGAAATCCTACAAGTATCAATTTTATTAGATATCCTTGAGGAAAATAAATATTCACAGATTCACAAATACCAGAACATACGTACAATGTTGTATGGATATGTATGAATGTGTGTAAAACGTATGCTTTACATTACAGCAAGTGTAAAAAGTGGGAGGACTTTTACACACATATTTAATCTTATTTTTATCGTTAAGGCAACTGAAAACATATTTTTAATTTTTTTCCTATAGCAACGCTTAAATAGGCGGGCCAACCACAAGAACTTCCATACATATTTTTTACACGCGGACATTCACACAACGAATATATCTTTTGCTTGTCTTGTTTCTATTTTGTGTTTTTCTTGTATTCATAAGAAATTTTAATTACTTTATGAAATGTTTATAATAAAAAGAAAAGCTTATTATCTATTTTTATGCAAGATGCCTAATAAATAATTAAAATGCCCGAAAAAATTATATTCGTAAACAATAAAGAACTTTTCTTTACACAATAAGTTGCAGATGATTCGTGAGCCACTTGTATCAAAATACGATAAGATTGTACAAAAGATGTAATAAAATGTTGGGCGGCAGTGGTAAATGCTTTTTGATGAAATCCCTTTTGATGTTCATACTACGACTATATGCCGCGGTAAGAAAATTAACATTTCTTATGGATTTTTCTCAGGACCTTTAATATCTCACGTGTTGATTGTTGTTGGAGTGCTTAACTGACAAAGGCGTAGTTACTGCTGAATTAACAATTCACAGGAAACAATTTACATCAACGATCACACTGTGCGACTTCTTCTATAGTAGAACATTTCATTGGCGAAGTAAAAACAATTTATAAAATTCTTCTATAAGCTCAAAGAGACATACATATATAAATAGAAAAGTTTTATTCCCTTAAAACTTTCTTTCATTTGCAGGACCATGAATTGTGTTGTAAAATATTTGTCTTACTGAAAAGTCTATCTAAATAGTTAAAAAAGACTATCGAAAATTTGTATTCGCAAAACAAAATAAATATTTTTAGATTTTTTTGAAAATTATTTTATTTTGTATAGAAAAACTTACAAACAGAAGAATGATTGAATCTAAAAATATATTTCATTTCTGATTTTTCCGTTTTTTTTTTTGATTTCACCGAACTGAGTTACACAGTCGAACAAAAGAGTGCGAAAGCTGGCAAAATTTTTTCAATAGTCATAAAATAGTGATAATGTAACGCAAATGTTTAACAGTAGGCATTTAATTATTTACATATCCTTAAATACACAACTTTAGAAAGCATACTTTTAGGCGCACAGCTATATTAATTGAAAGAAATTATGACAAGTGCGTAGTTTACAACATCATCTGGTACATTTCCTATGCTTACATGGTGAAAATTTATAATACGGAATAAAATAAATAGAATAGTATCATACAAATTATTTCTTGCCAGCTGTGCGACAGTGTTCCTAAAATACATTTCCAGGCTTAAAGCTTTGTATTCAGTGGAATACTAAATAAGACACAAATCATTTTACTTTGATATCAAAACAAAATACGCAAAACAATTTAAAAGAGATTGATTTAATTTTACAAAATTTTAAAGACAGAATCTTAACTCATGTATCATTAAAAGAGGAATTGTTTATTGTTATTACTTTCCTTCTTTGTGGTAGGCTGTGCATTATTCATTCGCCTACAGAGGTGACGTGAACTTCTCCATAGAACCATCTGGTATTTTAAATTGTAAAAGCAAATCAAAGATGTAATTTTGTCTAAGAAGTAGGTTATCCTTGGATTGTCCTGGCTGTTAAATTTGCTCATGAATGCATTGGCTGGAAAAACACTTTAAGTTAAATGTAGGCAATCAGCGAAGTTGGCTTTGAAAACTAACCTCAGAACAACGTTTCATAAACCAGAAGTTTATAGTAAAATAAGAGAAAAGCAATTTTTATTCAAATTAGCAAAGGAGACTTTCTTCAAGAATGAGAGTTATGCCAATAATATTTTATCAATACTGAAACCTGAAATTGAAACAATAATTTTTAAAAGTTTTCATATAAAAATATAGTAGTTTTAATATTATTAAATATTTAATGAAATAATGTGAGGCGAAGTAATACGAAAATCAGAAGAAATTTTATGCATTTAATCTCCTAATAATGTGAGCAGTATCGGGAAATAAAAATAATTTTTTTTAGAAAAAATCAAAAAATAAAAAATATATTTTTTTGCAGTTACAGGCGGGGTCACTTTAGACAAATATTAGGCGAATGTTTGATTAAATATTTCCGAAATTTCATTGCAAGTCAAGCTTAATATGGCATACATAAATGGAAATATAAATACGAAACCAAGTAAATACAATAGGCACATAATTAGCTTTTCACCTGTTGTAAAGGACGTACCAACATTATGTAATAACTGGCACAACAATTACTTTGACAAAACGTCGTGGTCTTCGTGCTCATTGCTTCTGTCATAAAAGCTTATTGCCATAAGGTATCCTTGCTAAGTGACGAAAGCACCAACAATAGCCATGGGCCTGCACTCATGTGCCAAGATACATGACTTGTACTCATTTCCATTTTCCCACAAAACCGTTGACGAGCAGGAAACGGAAGAGATAACTTAAACCATATAATGCCATCTGCACGTACGTGTGTGTGGCTGTTTTCGTGTGTTTGCCTAATAAACACATAAATACTCGTATGCATATTCTCCGAAGTAGTACAAAAGTTAGTACAGGAATTCTTTGTTAAAATATTTACCTTTCTGAATATACGCTTGTCTGTTTATATATGCTTCGCAACTTTCACAAACAAGACTTTTTTCATCATAACAGTTGTACACCATAATTAAAACAGTTAATAGTGTTAAATGAGGGTTAAGAAGACATTAATTCAGTTCTAGAATTTTCTTTCATTAAGAACTGAAAAGTGTGCATGACAAAGAGAATAGACTCTTTGCTTTGTGTGCACGGACTCTGCGTACTTTTGCGAAATTAGAATCTAAACAAAATTTATTTCCCCAAATAAGTTTTGTAGTTCTACATATGCAAATGTACTCGTCCTTATTTAACAGTGAAGGCACAAAGTATGTATGGGTTGCTATACTTTCACAATAAATCTTCTTAATTTCCTACAAAAGTTTTCTTATGAACAAATAAAATTGGAAAAATTTAAAATATCTGCAAGTTTATTGTATGTATGCGTGTATGTATGTATGTGTATGAACGTCAGCACTTTTTTTTATAAATTTTTCATGAATTAAAATAAAAAGAATATCTAATCGATATTTAAATGTCATGTACTCGTGTGTGCAGAAAACAATGGAAAGCATATTACTCGTGGCTGCAAAGTGTGCGAGTAAGTTTGAAGGAAACAATCATTGAAACGATTATTTTTTAAATAAAATAAAGAGTTGTTAATACAATTGTTTTCATTTTAAAAATTTTTCATAAATTTAAATCTAGAACGGATAATGTACTTTGAAAAGCAATATATTCGTCACATCTTTACACCAGTTAAAAAATTGCAAACACTTTAAATTATTTTTGGTTTTATTGAGGCGCTTTTATAAAAAAACCAAACTTAAAACTTAATTACATCGGCGATTATTTCATATTTTCATATGAGATCCTTTAAGCGATAAACTCTTTTTGTTTTTTCTAAGTTTTTTGCAGAAATGAAATATGAGGCAACAACTACTCAACAACTACTCATTTCCAAATGAAATTAAGCTTTTTAAAGCTTTAAAATTTTCTAATTGTTCTCTAAAAGTTGTCCGATAGTGAAAAATAATCTGTGTAAGACAGGAATTCTGTCTATTTTTTTTTATAAATTTTTTGCAAATATAAATAAATACTGTAATAAATTGTTTCAAGTATTGAATATAACGAGGAGAGAAACAGTTTGGGTTTTTATGATTATCTTAATTATGTAACACGGCAGGCGTATTGCCAGCATTTCATACGTGTGAAAGACTTCCAAATCAGTTAACGGTCTTAGACATGCACTTGAATAGTGAAAAAGTATAGTATCTAGCTGCACAAACCAAATGCGTTGAATATTTCTGAATTTTTTCTTTTGCTCTTCCTCGCCAGGTAATTCCAAACATAAATACGTTTAAACACAATAATTGTAATTTAATTTATTTGAGTCGGTTTTAAAAAGTCACTCAACTCCATGTATGAGTAAACACTCTCACCCAAAAGCGGAAAGCGGAAAGCGGAAAGAAAATTATTTCGTAAGCACAACGATAATTAGCTAAGGCTGTGAGTAAACTAATTTTCGACAGCAAATATTAAATCAGATATGATTATGTTGTGATTATTCCACTAAAAACGGAAACCGGAAACCAAATAGTTTTGATCACTGTTCACTATAATTTTAAACTTATAACCGGAAGCACTGAAACAACAATCGTAGTAATCAAAGAATATTTCGAAACATTTTTAAAAAAAATTGAACTTTCATCGATCTTTGATTTCAATAAATCAACTGGAATTACTCGTTAAATAAGTTGTGGATAATGACTGTAAATCAGCCTTTTGAGTAACACAGTTGTTAAAGAAGCACTGGTCATACAGAGTCATGAAAAAGCTTTGTGGAAATGCAACAAGATTGTGATACCGCCTTTTTGATGCATTAGAAGTGAACGCTACTGCTAAAAAAAAGTTTACTTTTGTTTAATTTTTGGAGTTGCTATTTATATCTATGCGACAAAGCTACATAATATTTCATACATCTAAGCAGGCAAAAGCTTTCCTGTCTCTCTTAGTTGTAAAGTTCAGGAGTTGTTCTTTCTCACCAACAATTGCCTCACACATTATTACCTGTTTTAAACAGGTCTTGATTAATTATAGAGAATCACACTATAACTTTATATATTAATACAACGTAATACGTTAAACTAACAATAGAACTTCCACGCATTTTTTGTTTGTGGACAACGAAAGCTATTTAACGTTATTTATGGCGTCCACTAGCACTACTATTCTCAGAAATTTATAAATGCCTGTGTTTATTTTAATTGAATCATTCTTGTAATCTCAAACAGAAGTTAATGTGCGGAATTAAATACAATGCATGGAAACTAAATTAAAGGTAACAAAACCATAAACAATTAAGCATACACAACAATGGCTGTGGAAAATTATGAAAAAAACGTTGTTATTAAACGGTAATTTTTATAGTTGGTTGAAAAGGACGCCGGGACTGGTGTCGATGTTACTATCAGCTAAAGCTTTACCAACCTTTAATACTAAATAAGTGTTAATTAATGCACTGCGTTACAAACTCATAAATATTTCGTCAGTATTTTGCCAGTATGCCCAACACAATAAATAGTAATTGCTTCTATCAATACTTTTCTCTCTAATAAGTTCTGTAACGAAGTAATGAATAACCTCTAAGTTACACAAATGGCTTTTCTAGAGGACGTGTATATGGCTGAGGTTAAAATAAAGCTCTGCTATTACCTTCAAATAGCATCTGTGCACATTTTCTTTCTAACCGGCATATGTTCCCGAGCAAATATTAATTCAGTGTCATGACTGTAAGTGGAATTGGCAAAGTCGCATTGACTAGAATATGCGATAAGTTGCACAGTAAATGCCAAAAAGCCACATATACGAGTTTACTATATTAATCCGAATAGCCGGCACACTTTTTGAAGTGTTACGTTTTTTATAACTTGTAGGCGATAAACTAAAGATAATTTAAGCTGTAAGATTGAAAGCGAGATCTTGTATTCCATTGCCGTATTATCAAGTGAAAGTAAGGAATCAACAACCCAAATATCGAATCAATTTATTTGAAAGTTAAGGCGCAAAAAATTCATAAAAATTTAAATTCGTCAATAACCAGCATTAGAACTTAATAAGTCAGTTAACTGATAGCTGTGAATAATCAATTCGAGTGTATTTCTAAATTAAAAATTGTTTACTCAGTAGAATTTATTCCGTTTCAACATTCTCAAATCATGTTATACGGCAAATAGAAATTGTTCACTTGAGCGGATTTTAGTTTTGGCAACAAAATTGTTTAATACAGACATATTTATAAACTGAAGAACCGCCTTATTTATGTGTGTGTGTGTCTCTAAGCGACTGTGGGCTTTCCCCGTCCGTTTTTTTATTTTAATTTATGAAAAATATTGTAAACTGCAATGAAATAATGATTTACAACTCAATAATTCATACATGATTCCTATATTTCGGTATTACTTTATCAGTTTCTCTATTTCGTACATATAAACTTGTATGTGTGCATGTGTGTATTTTTTATGATGTATAAAAATTGCACACAATCAATTTCAATGTATTTAAAGTTAAAAATTAATATTGTTTTGAATATTCATGTTCGCTGTTTAATGGGCTTTCAATTAAAAAAAAAAAAAAACAAAATGATTGGCATTTATTTTGGGCCGAATTAGTTGTAGTTGTTGTAAATTCTTCTGCTATAAATTCATTAGCTGATCATGAAACGTTTTTAAATAAATATGTGCTTTCCAGGCGTTTTAAATTTGTAGTCATTTTACTCTATTGAGGTTTAGCTAATACGGACGCCTCTGTAGGTGAATGCATAGTAAACAGCCTACTACACAGGAGGTCGCAGGTTCGTTTCCTGCTCAGACCCAGAGTGTTTTCCTCCGGACAAACCGAAAGCTTTATAGATGCTGCTTGTTAAAAAAAAACAAAAAGTATTGCTTTGTATACAGCAAAGAGGATAATGTTTGACCTTTTTAATTTGTACTGGAACAAACTTGTAATTATAGCTTTTCATTCACTGAAAAGCTTGAAAAAAGATATCGTGCTTTATTACTAATGACTTCGCCATTAGCATGGGAACATGAGCTTTCGACGCAGTATACACTCATGTGAAAAGGAAAATGAAATTTTTGGTTATATACATCTGCATCTCCTCTATATATGTATATATACAACATTTTTAATATTTATTCTATAAAAATAATTTAAAAAATAAAATAATTATTTTTTTTGTAAATATTATAATGTGTAGCAAAGTCAAGAATTTCAGCTTTTTAAAAACGGTATGATGAATCTCGCCATTGCTGCTTCGCTAGAAAATTTTGCATTCTGGAGTTCAGTATCGGCTGTTGGGTTTTAAAATTGAAAACATTTCTCAAGTTTTGTCATTGAAATAATAAACTTGTAACGGATACCTCTAATGTATACATGAGTCTGTGAGGATGTCATTTAAGGCTGATATAAGATGCTTCTCATTGGTTTCCTTGTGACAGATTATTTATCATAGAACAAATCCTTTGCCTTACTCATAGCATTTTATTTGAACACATTTCGCTCAATGTGAAATTCTTTACTAGCAAAAATCGGTTCAGAAGGATTCAGTGCATGTTAAAAAGGATATAATTTCTAGTTACTTAAAGGTACGTCTGGCCCAACAGCTCGAAATGGTCAATATTATATAATTTATATTTACTTTTTAAGTAGGCCAAACATACTGATAAATATATAATAAATAATAAATATAATAAATAAATTATAAATACGCGAAAAGAAAACAAGGAAAATTAGCATTCAATCGCTAACGTATGCGAAAGAATATGAACGATATTTTACAATAATGAAATGCAAGTTGAAAATTGTTCGTACTTGAAAATTAAATGAGAAGTAACATGTGAGAAGTTCTTGTAATTGTTTATGCCACGAATTTTTTCATTATTAATAATTAACACATTCTTGATAATTTAAATACTTGTTTCTGTGCATGCCATGTAATAAATGCAATAATACACTAGACAACAGTGATTGTATTCCGGATAGAACGAGTAGTACTGTCGATTCATAAGACGTTCACATTAATCCTGATGGCGAGGAATTAGATTTTTTTCTTGATAATAATAACAATTGTAATAAAATGTTTTCCTTGAAAGTAAATATATTCTTAAGCGACTTAGAAATATTTGGTAGATTGTATTGTGGAATGTTCCGAAGTCACTGATTTATGGAAGTGCTTATAATTCAAGTGAATATTCTGATCCTTAATAAATGAGAACATTCCATTTAATTGCTTGAATTCAAGTGTACACTTTACAAGCCTCCCAGCAAAATATTCTTTGCAATAAACAAAATGACTTTTATTTTATCATTATTTTTTATACATTTTTTTTATTCTGTACTCGCATATGCATGTATTAAATATTTTAATTGAGGGTGTGTATGCCTAGAATTGTATGTGTATGTGTACATATCTACTCGTACGTTTCCTTATTCCTCATTTTACCGCGAAAAAATTTTTTATACCGTTTGTTGCTATGCAACTTATGTACATCGTAACAATCATATGTCGACGATATTTTGTTCACTCTTTCCCTACCTGGCAAGAATTTTTTTTCGACGAGACCAAGAATTTCTGTTCACTTACAAATAATTCATGTGTCGAATATTTTTATGTCGCACTACTGCGGAGCATTAACTGGCTTATCTTAACTGCCCATAATTTTTCCTCAGCTGGGTTTTCTGGTGCAGATGTCATATTAAGATACACAGGTATCCTAAGAAAAATATTCATACGATTATGTGTATGTGTGTCCTTAGATGTGTATTGTTGTGTATGGCTGTGTATACGTTCTACTACATGCTTCTCTAATTAGTGTTGAGATGTTCTTCACGTTAAACATTTAATTGCAATACAAAAAAAAAATCCGAACGGCTGTATTTTTTCATATGAAAATGAAAAGAATTTTTTTTCACAATCCTCAGTGCGAAGTAAACAAAAATGTAATGAAAATGAAAATGTTGCCGAGTACTATATTTGGCCACAGGACTGAATAAAAACTGTATTACCTAAAAGAGATTGCTGTCATCCTTTCGTAGATGATAATTTTGAAATGAAAATGTTGTGGTTACTTCAATGTCTCAAACAGATTATCCAAAATATTGTTACACTTTTTGTTTTTGTAAAAGTAAACCACAAGAATAAATATTAGACATGGAAGAATGTTTGACGCAAGCAGAAATATATAAGGCAGAAGGGAATCCTTTGATTGGAATGTGCAATTCCTCTTCTTCTTTTCTTGGTAACATGTTAAAAGCAAATTTGAATCAATAGTATTCAATTATAATACATTTAGAGGTCCTTACAATGCATGCTCAACTAAAATAAATATAAAGATATTAGAAAAATACCGAAAGCAGGATGACTTAATTATTTTTTATTAGTTAACTAAAATTACAGTGTCAACTCCCTTATTTTTGTGATTTTATATGCAGCAACACTCAACTTTTATTATATAAAGCACAATAATGGAAAAGGATACATCTCTTTAATTATTATATATTTATCAATAGTTCTAATTTTGCATCTCCCATCAAGACAGTTACATTTTTGCTCCCAACACTCCTTGCCGCATATGAACAACCAAAAAAGCAAAGATAACGAGTAATCAGAAATGCTCTTTGGCGGACTTGACAAGGCCCTGACAAGACCTTGGCAAGACAGTGAAATACATTCTCAGACAATCCTAATAACTAGTAATAATTTTTAATGCAGCCAGACCACGAGTATACGCCGTATAGGCAATCCACATTCGTCTTATCCATATTTTAATTAAAATTTATGACAAGTTTCTTATCAGAAACAGAAAGAATTGGTAATAAAGTGAAGTATACGATTAAAACAGGCAATAAATTTCTGATTTCTTTCACACGATTCGAGCAATATCGCATGCATACATACATATATATAAAAAATCAGTTTAATTTTATTAAAGAATTTTTTTTAAGAAATTATTTTCAATGGTATGAATATTATAAATTAAATGTAATTTATATAAAATGTAATTTAGCCGATGGCTTTGAATAAAATATTTTAGCAGTATTTGCTGCCCGGCGAGTTTTTATTTCAACTACTTTTTCTATACACGAGTAGTGGCGTTACTCCTGTGCAACTTTCTAAGGATATGCGCGAAGGCAGTGCAATTAAAATAAATTCATTAAAAGAAGGTGAAGGGTAATATTAGAGGTATTTCTGTTTATTCTGTTTAAAGTATAAATTTATTGTTACAAATGTCTGCTGTAACAACCCAAAATGTAGGGAAGCGGGAATAATAATTCAATCTAGTAAAAGTATAAATACTTGTATTTACAAAAATTTGCAGGGGCTTGATAATAATAAAAGGATGTATTAGAATGTAACCAGAAAGAATTATAATTTAAGTTTACTAAGCGATCTTATTTGCATATTTTATTTTACAATGAAAGGAACTGGATTGCCCTCGTATAAACGATGTTTTTACATGCAAATTCTATAAAAAATTATTATTGGGATTGGAAATACATTCTTTAGCTTGATATAAGACCACAAATTTTTTCCAAATTTCATCTAATTCATATCAACATTCCATGCCATCATAAGATACTTAAAAAATAAATATGTTTGAAACGAAGTCATAAATTTTTTTAATATATTTTTTTTTATTAAATAACATTCGACTAAATTAAATTATTATTATTTCCGTTTTTTAACGAATAGGTGCTGAAGTACAACAAATAATTTGAACAGCACAATAATTTACCTTTTATTACGTTACCTTTTCCATCGTATGAATAAATAAAATCCTTTGGAGAATAATTTGTGTTATTGAAACTTAACATTAGGAATTTACATAACTTCCTATACGTAATTCTTTTAACATTAGAATAAATATTTATATTAGCCGTTACTATTGCCTACGAATTGATTTTACGCAATCAATTTGTTGTGTATAAAATGTATAATGGAAAAACTACAAAATTACTTTGGGTAGTAGTACGAGTGGAATACTAAAAAAATGGTATTTTTTCGTCCTTTTTCCCTTAAGACCCGTGGTATTGTGGTCAGCATGTGTGTATCAAAATACAGCAGCGAATGGTTTTATTGTCGACTAATAAAACTGGACAACAAACAATTATTTCTTTATTCTTTTCTATAAGAAAAGTTCTATAAATAAACACTGCGTAAAATAATTTTAAAGCTTTAGTTCTGCTATTGGCGGGCTGTAGTTTAAAGTGTGCTCCATAGGGCAAAGTTTAACTAGATGTGATTATCATTTAACCCAGCGGGTTAAGTTAGAATATTCTACAATGCTGCCACGCGTATAAGAGTACACACAGCCTGGGTGCAAATAAGCGCCGGGGTGAATGTGCGAAAATAAATTACCTGGTATGGAATAGTATCCACGAATGTGAAGCTAATGCAATTTTTCTATTATAAAGTCCTGTAATAAAGAAAAAGCACTTGTTTTGAATTTTTTTTCTTCTCATTTTCTCGATTTAGAATAATGGATTTTTCATAATCCATTTATATAGTGTGAGACGTCAAGCTTCTCGTAACACCCATTAGCTGCTTTAATGACTTTCCTGTTGCTCTTAAAGTGTTTACATCAAAGCCACTTTCTAAGGTTAGGAAACCCTTTCCACTTCTTTAGATGTATTTAATGACTGCCCCCTTCTCTTATTTTACTATTTTCACATAAGTAATCTAAGCGTTGTCTTGAAACGACTGCCAAATATATACTAATTAAACAATCGATTAGAAAAGCGGTACTTCAAGGTTATATCGGAAACTTTTCAGGCCACCCTCGTACGTTACATAGTGTGAAATGAATTTTAAAATTTAAAAACGGAAATTTCTCGTAAAATGTCTCCTGATAGCCCAAAATGATCATATTCAATACATTTTCAATATTTTGCAGAATATTAATTTTTTGGGAATTTAAATAATAATTAACTATTGTTTAAAAATGTCCCTTAAAAAAAATAAAAGAAACAAATTTAACTAAATTATTAAGTCGAGTTACTTTATTATATATATACGACTATTGTTAATTTACAATACTTCATCTGGTATTTAAAAAAAATTCAAATCAATTACTTCATGCAGATGCTAAACCAAAAAGTTTAAAAATATTAAATATTATATTGATTAAATAATATGCAGTCTGGCAATATTCAGTTTACACCTAGAAAGTTATAACGAATGGAAATTTTTACTTCCTTTTTCAGGGCACAAAAATATCGTGTCCTTTTTGTTAACAGTGGAAACATTTAAAATTTAATTTTAGACCACTTCATTTTGCTATGGAAAGCTTTAGCATTTACCAGACACTGTAAACGCGGTTTCATAAACCATTACCTTCTCTGGGGCAATTGCTTTCCCTTCTCATCAATTTGAAGAAAGTCGAACAACGTTAAGTTAGCGGATGTTTGTTCGCAAATACTGTTTGAATTATATTACGATATAATTACAATTACATTACAATTGCGTCAATCGGGAATGATAGTACGGTCATAGTTGCCACAGTTTCGAAACAGCATGTTTATGTAACGATTTTAACGATTGCGCTTGCAAATATTGCTCTCAAGTTCTAATAAAAAGTTTGCTTACGAGCTCCCAACAAAATAAATAATAATTTTAAAAAATAAAATTCTTATAGGAATGATTGTTAATATTGTGTCACATATATGTTTTTGTAATTATCACTGCCCGATAAAGGAGCATTCATACATAAATAATTAATTTTGTGGAATCAACGTTCCTAGCTTTCGTTCTACGTATTTAATTTCTATAAATCCAGTTCCAGTGTCTTATTTCAGTTTCCTGAAAGTGAAAAACTCACTTTACCGAGCTTGCCACACTTTCATTGTATTTTTCTGTCACGTTTTTAGGGTAACTGCTCGCTATGCTTTTGTTTTCTTCCATAAATTACAAAAAAAAAAAAAAAAATATTCTCTGTTTAGATCGATTTGGCTTTGATATCAGACAATAATCAGAATGTGCATACATCCCGAAAAAGTGATACAAATTATATGTGCTATTACGTGTCTATTAACTGCCTTTATCAAACGTGGGTATGCGTGACATTTTATTTACGACAATTAAGCATACGCTCACGCAACATGAACAACTATTATTTACAGAAAAATGAGAACAATTACTGAGAATAATAAATAATAGACCCCATAAATAATGGCATCGCAACGATTTTTCGAAGGGTCCTACAATTGGGCACAGTGGCACTTAGTGCTTGTCTAATGTAAACAATAGAGAATAAATTCTAAAATATAAATGAAATATTTTTAGGTCACCACGGGTCAGTATGCTTAGAAATGATGCAACTAATAGGAAAGTGATTTATACGATACAAAATGAAATTTAACTGCAAAGAACCACCCACGTAAGTGCCCGCTGCTACCGTGCAATTTTATAATGATCTTAACGCTGACTAAATGTAACAAATCCGAATTGGAGCATGACACGCATGAGCGTGCCTGATATGGAAATATTTTAACGCCCGTAATATTTTACTAACGCTGCTGTATGACCCCTCGTTTTCATAATTTCAAGCTCAGCACAGCTTAACAAGGTCTTTTTCATAAATTTAAAATCTTTCTGCCAAAGACACAACTTATGACGTGAAAGGAAAAGCAAAACTTACAAAACTATAAGTGCAGTTGTAAATTTAAAAGTTTGCAAACTTCCTTTACAGTTTGAAGAGATTAAAGTGATATTCAAGAGAATACAAAACATGGGACAGACAATACAGCTTGTCACGACATCTAAAATAGAATGTGTAATAAATAGTTTTATACTAGAAATACTAAGAAAATATTCAAAGCCAACTTAATTTCTTGAAATTTAATAAATGTTTTGTAAATTTTTTACGAGAGTCCTTTTGAGAATTTCCTTCTAAGAAGTGTTTATGTTTTTCCAACTCCTGTGCAAATAATAAGTGATTTCTAGGTAGTCTTCCGATAAGCAATAACTAAAAGTCTTTTTGCATGAGCAAGTCTTATTTATTTCTTATTAGGAATTTTCACGTGCGTACAGAAGTATGAATCAAAGCTGGCGTACGCGTGTACTTGTTTGTAATGTGTAATAAATACAAATATTTATTGCCTCCTAACTTTGCGATTAAGTCTATATTTTATTAGTCACCTTTTATTGCAACATTTAATTAGTGAGTCAGTTTAACTAAACTAATAAAATTGCCATGTGTCCTTTTAGTGCAGAAGGATGCAAGGGGGAATAACTTTTATTTCTTAGTTCATGTGTTGCGTATTCGAATTGGCATACAAAAAATAAAATTAATAAAGTAATCCTGAGATTTCTTACACTTTCGTGGCACGAAAACCTTCTGACGCTCATAAAAATACAACAAAAGAAAGGACGAACGTCCGCCTTGGTTCAAAGGTGTAAATGTAATTGTGGTCCCCTTATGAAGCAATGACGCTTGCCGGCCAATATTTGTTTCCTAAATAAATCTTCAACAAATGTATACATCTAATATGAATATATTGTTTTACTGACTTTGCAATTGTTGAAATATGTTCGGTTTGTTTAAAACTATTGCAACATCCTTTTGTTAGTTAAAAATAAACTTGGAAGTTGTAATTATACAACACGCAACAGAGATTTCTATTAATTAAGTGCATGCAATAATAAAATTGTGTTTTAATGCACTTCATTGGTATCAAAAGCAGATACGTATTGCAAACTAACACACAAATATATTGCGCAATACGGCAAGTCGATGCCATAAGAATACAAATTATTTCCAAGGCGTTGTTTTTCGAATCCTGTACATCCTTTCCAAAAAGAACCACCTGATGTAATTAATTAGTTCTACGTTTTTTGAGAGATTCTAAAAATAAATTCATATTTTGAAGTGTATCCTGCACGCGTTCATCCATACAAACGAGTATTTAAATTAATTACATACAACTTATAACAGAAAATGTCCTTTAATTTATTTTCTTTTTGTTATTTATAATTTACGTGCTACAAATATTTTTAAAGAAAAGACATTCACATTATCGACACGTGATAGATATCGTACGTCATAGATATGCTTCAACCTATAAAATCAGTAATTAATTTCACATTTTTATTTTGCAAGCTTTTCGCCACTATTTATTTACATACCTGTTGATATTTCATCTTTCGAGATTGGAGGATTGGTGTGTGTGTGTGCGGGTGTTTGTGTGTGTGTGTACATAAGTGGAAATAAAGAGTAAATAATTTTAATATTAAAAAGGAATTAATTATTTCAACAGCTACGGGAAAACACTTGAGCATTAAATGTGCTCATATAATGAACGAGAAAATTAATTAAGTCTTTAACACATTTAATTTTCATGTGAAACATGCAAAGATGTTAAAAATTCCGAAATGCACACAAATGCACACAAATGCATAATTTATTCATTTGCAGGCCTACTCGCAGGACGTCGATGGAGAATTATACAATTGCATCGTGTTACGAAATTGGCTTAAAAAGCTCTTCAACTCTTCAATGGGAATAAAAACCGTACTTTGTTCGAACACATTTTCTTGATGGTGTGTCATCAAGGACTTGTTGTACACTGTCATGGCGAATCCTTTGAATTTCTTATAAAGTAAAAATTATGTTATACTTTAAATTTATACATTTTTGTAGTTGAATGCAGGAAACTAAATTTCAAACTGTACTTTTAAGGATAAGTTACGCGAACAATTTTACCAGTGGGTCGCTCTATAGATGTACATAATGTTGCAAGTTAAATTATTTCATCGATTTGACTTGCATATGAACAGTCCGCTCAAAGTGAAAGCTTGAAAAAAATATAAAATTTTTTTTAAGACAACAAAACCCTTCGATGTTTTTTGGGCTGTTATAAAAGCTGCACTTCAGTTAAATGCCAAGCCATCGTGCATTGATCTTTTCAAAGTTGTTTCACTCCAAATCACTTGTCGCGAATATTAGTTCGATCAAACTAGGCAACGCTTTGCTTAATCATTTTGAACTAAAATTGTAGAACCACTTTATTAGACATTTTGCTAACTTCTGAATAAAACTTATGTAAACCTGAATTAAATACGAGTATGAGTCTTACTTTTGCGTAAATTATCCTTAATCTTAATATATACATTTATATACATATTTTATTTAAGTAGTTATAAATTGTTGTAATGTGCAGAGCTGGATACAACTGAAACTTTACAATGAATAATTTTTATTTACACACAAAATGTTTTTTGTGTTGCATTTTATGAGCTTCCCGGTTTTCTAGTAAAATCCTTTCTTTACAAGTTGAAGCAAAAAGTAATATTTCGTTAAGTATAACGAAAATCAATTATTTCTTCTCAATTATTGCTTGAAATTTAATTTGACTTTACTCGAACAAAAGTGTACTCGTTGGTGAATAAGCTCGTTTGGCATCATGAGAAAAACTGAATCGCCAAACTGATAAAATCCAATTCCATTACAGACGCGGTGTTTCGTATGTAATTCTAAGCGTTTATAGCACCCCCTGCCATTATTTTTCTTAACGATTATAACCAGCCATTAGCCACGTTAACCAAAATTTATGTTCAGTGGTATTTATGCGAACAAATATTAGAAAATACCGAAACCACTGGAATGAAAAGGAAAAGCTACAAAGACTTTTTATTCTTTCTTGAAAAGTACGTGATAATTTATTAAAAATTATCGCTTCTAGTTATGCACGCGTATTTACAGGTTTTCAGAAATCACTCAAAACTTATCTGCGTTGTCAGTTGACTGAACAAGTTGTAAATTAATGTTGTGATGTTAACAATAGTTATTAGTGGTAGCAACACTTTAGTATAACAAAGTTGTTAAGACGACTATTGAATTGATGGCAATGATAAGTATTGTCAAAGTTAGAAGCAGATTATTTATGGTTGTTTTTATTTAACTTATCGGAAAAAAACAATTTGTTTTGAAGGCCCAATAATATATTTTTTATAGAAGATTAAAATGCTTAATTATCTCATATCGTTATTGTTAACACTTCTATAATAGTAATTCATTTTTTAACAGTATTATTGGCCAATACTCTTAGCTATTTTGTACACTCACAAAATTACTTCGGCAAAAGATTGCATTTTATATTTTATAGTAACTTATTTCAACATTTTTAAAATGCACATAAAGAAGGATTTGCAGTTGATTTTGGTATTGCATTTAAATACTTGCACCCTTGATTCGTTTCCTGTTTACAATTTTTACGAGCATGTCAGTCAATTACCGAAAATTGGATTCATTATAAGATAGAACCAAATTAAATTCCTTATTTCATATGAATTGTTTTATAATACTTAGTTTGGCAGATCTAAGCAATGCGCCAAAGTGAACTACATTTCCTTAGAAGTAGTATATGTTTATAAGATGTTTTATTTTGTCTATATATCTTATTTTCAGATTACTTATATGTCTTATTATATTGTAAGATATATATATATATATATATATTATTACAAATATACTTTGTTGTACTTTTATATCTTAATATAAGGTATTTTATACTAACTTATTTTTATAAAGCTTATTATAAATATATTATACTATATACTATATATACTATTCTTTCTTATGCAAGTATAAGATATCTTATACTAACTTATTAATATATATAGTTTATTATGAAATATCTTATACTGTCATACATTCATATATATATATATATATCTTATTACAAGATATACCATGTTATACTTATATATCTTAATATAAGATATCTTACTTATACTAACTTGTAATTATATAGATTATTATAAGATATCTTATACTGTACAACTACGTTTGAAATAATAATTTGTATGTAAAGTTTTATATAAAGAAATAGTAATTGTTTATATTTCTTATTTTAAGATATACTTATATATCTTATTTTAAGATTAATTATAAATCTTATTTTAAGATTACTTATATATTTTATTATATTGTAAGATATCTTATACTGCCTTATACACATATTTATATACATATATATATATATATATATATATTTGCTATGATTTTTTTAATTGTTCTCGGCTCAAAAACTTTTTTCTTATAAAAATTTAACAATTTTGTTAAAAAATTTAAAAAAAATATAACATAATTGAAACAAAAAATTCTTACCACATTTGAGTATAACAGCCATAAATTTTCACGCAATGAGTTTAAATCCCGCCGCAACAAAAAAAAAAACAAATTCTATTAAAAACTGGACATTGTGATTTGACAAAATACTGTTTAGGCTTTTTTTAATTTGAGAGATATAAAGGAATTTATGGCGAAAAGCATAAAACTTGTTTAAGCAAAAATAAATATGAATCGTGCAATGACACACTGAAAAAAATATTTCTAAATCACTTTATTTTTCACATTTTCAAATCATCAGTAAAACTGCATATAAATAATAATTGGATTTTTGAGTTGTCACGGTTTTAATCTGCTTTTCATTCATTTTTAAACGTATTTTGATATAATTTTCCCTACACAATTATTTTCAGTGTATTAGTATATTCCCTGACACGTAGCAGAATAATAAGTTTCATGAAGCTGATGACATTAAAAATTTATAGGACCATGTGGGTTTTAAAAACATCAACATTTTCATGAACTCAACAAGAGCACAATACAGTTTAAGCACATAAAATAATCAATAATTTCCAGAAATTCCATTTACAGTGAAGATGAATTTTATTTATTGCAGCAAATTGAAGCGCATAGATTTAGAAAAAACATTTGCTTTATTTTTTAGAAATTTGCCAACTTTTTTTTTGTGCTCAGAAATGTGAAATACTTAAAAGTAAAAGTATGTTTCGGATAATCCAAAAAAAAAATCAAAGATTTACTTTCTGAAAACGATACCAATTTTAGCTAAATTTTTATGCGACTTATTGGAGACTTAAACAGGAGCAGCAATCCTGCCTTTAGAGCTTTCAATATGAGAGATAATAAAACGAGAAAATGATTTCATTTATTTTAATAGAAATTAGACAAACTATTGACTCTCCCTCTGAATAAATTTTAATATGATTAAATGGCAGGAGTAGAAGATAAAATAAAAAAAATGAAAGCTTGAAAAAAATATAATATTTTATTTTAAGACAATAAAACCCTTCGATGCTTTTTGGGCTGTAATAAAAGCTTTACTTCGGTAAAATAACAAGCCAATTGTGTATTCATCGCGCATTGATCTTTTCAAAGTTGTTTCACTCCAAATCACTTATCGCGAATATTAGTTCGGTCAAACTAGGCAATGCTTTGCTTAATCATTTTGAACTAAAATTGTAGAACCACTTTATTAGACATTTTGCTAACTTCTGAATAAATCGCATGGAACCTGAACATAACACGAGCAATGGGAAGCCCCTTTTTTTGCAAATTATCGTAAATTTCCAATACTGAATACTGAAGGTAAGAATAGTGCCTATAATTCATGAAAAATGATATCATAAAGGGTTATCCAGTAGGGATATGCAGATTTCGATTGTTCATATTTTCCAATTGGGTTGTGACGGATGCATTACACATATTTGTGTTTCTTGATTATTAATAGTTTTATCTTGGATCATTATACAGCAGAACAACGTTTACACAGATCGTAAAAGTTTATTACAATATAACGAGCTCGAAACGGATCCATAAAACAATCCACAAACAATCGGCGCATAGCAATTGAATATTGAACGGGTCATCGGTGAACTGCTACATTTGTTATGCGGAAAGTAGGTTAAAATTGGAAGGATCGTATGCAGAATATTACGCATACCTGTGGCAGTAATTTGAATGAAGTTGTCTTCAAAACATAAAATAAAAAAATTAATTAAAAATATTTACTTTGGTTTTGTTTTATTTACATTTAAACAGTGCCTGGATGTAATGAAAACGTGCCTGGATGTAAACGAGATTCATAATAAAAGTGAAAGAATTCAGCATCTGATTGTGAAGTTTTGAATAATTTTGGTGCATCCGTCTTCCATTACAGTAGGTCGTTTCAAAATGCACCGCATTTAGTTGTTAATTTTATAGATTTCTCTATTTTGTTCTTTTCTTTATGTACCAGCACTCGTATATTAAAATATTAATAATAGCTTCCTATACCTCAACATTGCTTGCAGACATTTTGTTCTTAGTTATCAATATTAACTTCAATGTTTAATGATGGAATGATAATAAAACTAATTATTTTTGTGTGCAAAAATACTCGGACGAAACAGATTTAATCTTAGAGGTATGACGCAAATGTAGCGTGGTCTTGTTGAAGAATGTACCCATACGTAACGTGCACACATACACACACACACACACACACACACATAGGGGGTTTGTAGGTGTTTTTACCGCTTTTCAGTTGTCTTTAGGAAATATAGGAGGCATATTTCTAAATTAAACAAAGTTCCTATTAACCGGGATATCGATCTAATTTTGTACCAGCAGAAACTCTCAATATCACTTTAGACAAAATCGGTTGTAAATTGGGCTAATTTGGTCGGAGTGTGTTAACATACTCGTATACTCATCATTACGGCTCAGGCAGTGTGGGCAGAAGGAGTAAATGTTGGCAATTCCCAAAAAAAATTTATTTTGAGAGTAAATAAATTGTTATTAGAAGTTACGTTGAATTATAAATAAAATGTTTCTAATGAGTTCTTATGATTCCTATATTTGGCAAGTATACTTGAATCATTCGGGCAGCAACAGCAAAGTTTTCCGAGAACTTTAAAAGATAGCAACTGTAGTTTCAATACAATGACGAAAATGTAAACAGCTGTCGCCGGTAGCTACGAAGCCACAGTATGCGAATTAAATGAAATTCCATACGGTAGCAGCGAACGAAAAAGCATTTAAGGAATCACAGAGTTCAGAAGATCAACTTCCTATGCCGTTACGTAAAACATTTATGAGAAATTTCAAGATAACAGTAAGTCCAGTTTAAAGTTTGGCGATTTGCAAAAACTATATACATATTGACACACACATTCAATATATCAACTTGTTTTCCGAGCTCACAGGAAATAAGCATACCAGCCCATATAAGATATGCAAATAAGTATGGCGGACTAAGAGTTCTTTGTACGCCAAGCACGCCAAATATTACTGAGCATAAGCTTTCTAAAATATTAGACTGTAAATTTCATGAAGGACCAAAGCAAGTTAAGTTATTAGCTAAAACTAACAGAGCAAGTATTGCAGGTATTTCCGATCCAGTTACAATTAATGCGTGGTTTAATTTTTACTAGAGCGTACCGGAATTTCAACGATTATTACACCTACTTACAAATTTTTCATACGATATTTTTATACTTGGTTTTTTGTTCGCTTACCAGTCTCATTGGAACTGTATACCAATTTAGCTGTTCAATGAGGCGATGAGTTGTTCAGTCATTATTTATTTGCATATCACTGGGCTTGTTTTATTATGGAACACTGCTATTCCTTTCACAAACTTAGAAACAAATCAAAATATCTTACACTCTTACAATATGGCAATAATCATATTTCTCGCTTTATTTAGCGACAGATCCAGAAGGTATTAAAATTAGTTTCTTTGTAGAATCGCGCAGACTGGACTCCAATCGGAGAAGGGGTGGAGAAAGTATTAAAAAATCGATATATTAGGCAAACTATTATGACGCTTCGTGTTTAATGAATAGTCTTTATTAAATAATTTAATCTTAGTTGTGAAAGAGCTTCGAACACGTTGCTGGTAGCAGAGAAGAACTCTTAGATGAGAGAAATATCCTACTCCAAACTACATAGCCCTTAAGACAGTTAAATAACTTAATTAATGAGAGGCTAAGTCAGGGCAGGAAATTAACCAAATCTCTCTTTCCTCTGAAAACAAATTCCTTTATCAAAAATGTGATTGATATTCGTTGTTAATTTTCCCAATGCTCGAGTTACGGTTCAGTTGAAGTTACTTGAATTTTTTTTTTGGGTGTTTGCGAATAGTCTTGACGGATACCGCGATTATGATCGCTATGATTCAAACTTCGCAAAATTCTTTTCCACTCCATTATATCGATTGTGGGGAAATCTCGAATAAACAAGTTAATGCAAACCAAAAAAAAAACTCACCTTAAACCAGAAACATTTTTATAAATGGAAAATAAAGGACGACAACATAGAGAGCTTTTAAATTCTCATAAATCACTCAAACATTATCCTATAAAGTTTTGTATGGCAAAGGAAGTATCATTGCCGATAAAGAGGATATAAAATATTTGGGTGTTGACGAAAAACTTAACTGTCAACAACATTCATATAAATTACATGTGCAATAAAGCTATAAAATGAGGATATGCTCTGAATTTAGATAATGTGTGTCTGTTCGAGACATCCTGATTTATGGTTGCATAGTTGGTTCCTACAAATCTGCCAAGAGGAATACAAAAAGCTTCAGTTTAATAAAAATGAAAATTTAAAAATAATCCCTAGTCGCTTTTTCGGGGATACAATGGAATCTCTGGACAACACATTTAAATACAAGAGGTAAACACGTCTGTCAAGGATCTACGAAATAAACTAATTGTCTTGTTTTTGAAATTATAAGAAATTTATTAAAAATTCACTGGGAATTCTTGTGTTAAAAAGAACTCTGGTTGTGATAGTTCTATCAAATATGATTACAATATTTATAAAATTATCAGAAGTTTTTGTGACTAGTATTCGTGCAAGTAAATTCCGATACGTATGTGCCTTATGAGCTTGTAGAATTAGCGAATTAACAGTTCAATAAGTAGACTTGGCCTCAAGTTATCAGCAGACTCTCAAAAGACGTTTCCCCAGTTTACCAAATTTTTCATTATAAAAAGCATATGATGTATTTTAAGCCATGGAATAAATTATTCTAATTTGCCGTAAGGCGCGTTATTATTAACTGGCACGTAGAATTCTCCTTCCACCATATAGGCATTAATATCAGAACCCATGCGCACGCCACTGTATGATGATCCACAATTTTCTTCTACTGCATCTTTATAGTTCTTACACTGGATGGATATGTAATTATTCATGCCAACGGCTTCAACGTAATACTGTATTGAACGAATATGAGAGCATTTACCGGTCAGATCACTACAACCAGGCTGAGTTTTGCCACCATTGGGATAGAAAGCTCCCTTGCCAATAGGTTTTAGGAAGCCCAATGTGCCGCCATTTGTATGGATACTTTCAACATAGATGGCATCTGTACTGGACAAACGTTGATGTGGATTACCGTAGCTGAATAAGGGAAGAGCCGGATCTAAGCCCACAATGGTATGAACTTTTCCTGATTTAACATTCTTGCCTGTAAAACCGGCGACATGAGCGCCCAAACTGTGGCCAATAATTTCCAAGGTTTCCAAATCTAAACCGTAATTATAAACCAAAAAGTCTATTAATTCAGCAACAGTTTTCCCAACGCCAGCTACGGCATACGTAGAGGAAATATATTCATAAGAGCGAGCACGGTCCCAATCTACGAAGATGAAATTGTAATCCCCTTTGGACATCCAGGCAGCGCGAACCCCGTAATTAATGTATTCATCTTTACCACTTGTCCAGCCATGTATTGAAATACGTGTGGGAAGTTTGGGATTAAAGTTAGAAGCATCAATCGATCTCCGCGAAGCAGTAATAATTTGCCCTAATTCTGGGTCTTCCGGAGTATACAGATAGAACGTAACCGGGTTAATGGAAAAACGGACTTTCGATTTCGATTTACTCTCAATATCAAAATCATCCATGTCCACCCATTCAAAGGAACCATTGATTTGGGGAACAAACCAACCGTTTTCCCCACTGACGGGCTTTTCTTGACGAATAACAGAGCCAGCAGCTGTAAAGCGTTATTCCATTACGAAGTGAGTCAAACATCTAGTTGTCGAGAGGAAAACTTACCAATCACCGCACATAAAATAACCAGCGCGAAGTACTTCTGCATTTTAACTCTGAGAAAATTCAACTGAACGTACCGGTATTTAAATTGTTTACTTTTATAGCAGTATTGAATGTTTATCTATAAGAACGAATTTGAAAACTTGTATTCGAAAGTGTTTTAATTTTTTATTTAATCTCATTTGTATAATTGCAAGTATTTGTATTTTTGTATTTTCCAAGTTTTGCGTTTTGATTATGAATTTTTCGGAGGCTCTTAACACTTCTAATCAGAACGGAGAAGTGTATTTCGATAAGAAATAAAATTTGTTCTTTATTTATAATCTTTTATCTTCTTTTATTCGGATTTCAGATTATTTTTTCAACAAAAATATTTTTTTACTTTTTTTTTTCTTAAAAAAAAGTCTTCTGTGACATTTAATAACTATTTTAACGCAAAATTAAAAAACAAGCAAAAAAAATACACGAGTGACATATTTTAATATAAATATAAATGTAAATATCCATTATCTGCTTACATTATCCGTTTCACAAATCGTGCGATTGGGTAGGATAGAAAATCATGGCATTCAGTTAGGTATTATATTCATTTCAGACTTGTGCCAAGGCAACATCGCATTTGAAGTAAGATTGAATCACCAACCAATCCCAATATGGAGCTCCTTAAGAGCTGCCAGAGGATATCTCTCTCGGTCTCTCTCTCTCTGTCTCCTTCTCTCTATATAGTTGTTGTGTTACTAAAATCTGAGTAATAATGGATGGGATGGTGAAAATTTGAACACAAATCGCATTTGAAGTGAGACTGAATCACCAACCAATCCCAATATGGAGCTCCTTAAGAGTTGCCAGAGGATATCTCTCTCGGTCTCTCTCTCTCTCTGTCTCCTTCTCTCTATATAGTTGCTGTGTTACTAAAATCAGAGTAATAATGGATGGGATGGTGAAAATGTGATGGTATGATGTGATATTCCGTCATTTACCATTGCCTTTTTATCCTGAAATCCTTTGCAATGCCTGTATTTGCAATATATTTTGTAAACTAAATTTGACTTTTCCGATTTTTCCATTTTCTCCTTTGTTTTGCTTAATAATTTTTGCAATGTGTTTTAAATTTTGTGTGCCATTGTATACTTAATATTATCATAAATATTTGATTTTTGTAATCTTTACGATATAAGAGGAACACAGGGAACACTTATATATTTTATGGGCGCTTAAATAGTTATTTACGGTGTTGATATGTGAAGAGGTGGTTGGGCATTATTACAAGCACCGACGTTTTTTTTTACGTTTTGATTGTATATCGTGTGATATTGGGATTTTGGTTTTCCTTTCGAGGAACAGACACAAATTGAAAACGTGGTTCCGTATTGCGATCTAGGTGGCCGCTTTACAAAAATAATAAGAATACACTTGCGCATGCGCCGTTTTTTAACAACATAGTAACTTGTTTTGTTCCAATAAATACAAGATATGACAAGTCTGTGCTCTCATAGTGCTTATGAGGTAATTTCAATAGGTGTTTATTGAATGTATATGAGTATAAAAAAAGAGAGCTCGTCGTGAAACTGAAAGCTGAATTTAGTTATACTGCTTTTCGATAGATTAGTGCCAAGTTTGAGTCTTTTATAGGAGAGACCAGTAGAAGTATAGGAAAGCATACCACCAGTGCCACCAATTAAATACTACTAATTAAATATAGTTATTGATTATTTGTGTGAGATTATCTTATCACAAAAAAATTCTTAAAAATTAATTTAGCAAGTGTGTTTTTTCTATTTTAATGCCTAAAAATATGCAACTAAATTTAAAACAATTATTTAAATTCGTTTTTATTTGATGTTAAAATCAAAAGAGAATTAAATTTGGGAATATAAATTGATTTAAATATCATATAATCAGTAACTTTGAAATGAGTTGTAGCAACTGTTCCTTCTTCTAAAAGCTTTGGATTCCTTCTAAAAAAGGATTCCAATGCTTTAAAATCTTAAAGAAGAAACCGAAACCCAAATTATAAACTTGGCCTTTAGCCTTAATGAAAAGCAAGTCTCAAACTTCATTTTTAGTAAAATTATATAATTATTATATTTTTTGTGATTCTTTTGTTCGGTGGTGTAATTTCCTTGCAAATAAATCTAAATAAATAATAGTTTAGATTAAACGAAATGATGGGAACACTTTTGTGTGAAAAATATTTCATTGTCAATTCCGTAATATATACAATTTTTTAGTACAATTTTACTTTGTTGTATACTTTTGTTTACTTTTTTTTACTTATGAATAATGTTTTTCGGTTTTTATGGTATTGATAAAACTAATATTTTTAACATAACCACTTTGGTCCTGGCGTGCCTCTTGCTGGACATTTTTTAAATGATTCTTTTTTCAAATTTGTGGATGGTTTTACTATGTGTGACCATTTGCACAGATATCTGTACATATCGTTTTTAGGTGTCTTGCTTAGTTTTTTATTTTATTTCTTTTAGATTTTGGAATGGTTAGACGAAATCGATAAAACTATAATTTCTTTAAATGAGAATCAATCTGTGGAGTCAAATAATTTTAAAAGGCAACACAGAGAGCACAGTTGAATTATCATATTTTTTATCCTTAAACATTTATTTGAAGAAAAACCTCAGTTGTTGTTTTTAAACAATTTAAGCATTTTTCAAACTGGACAGCCTGATAACAACTACAATGGATTAATGTTAAGTAGAAGGCGATGTCGACAATTGCGACGATGCTTTCGGGTTTAAAACCGACATGCATAATTTGGACTTTGTTTTTATTTTATTAATTGTTAGAAAAATAATGAAAAGGCTTCTTTATAGCGATTTTATATTAGTGATTTGGCTTCCGAATAAATTAATATGAAATTTAAAAAAGCGAGAATATTGTTTAAACTATTCTCCAAGGAGCATAAATTATATTACGAATAATTATTTTAATTTCTTTCTGGATGTTATTAAATGAGACATTTAAATTAATTCCAAATATAACTGCTCCTTCGAAAATGAAGTTTTAGTTTTTTTAGCGAAAATTGTGTAGTGCTAATTGGATAACTCTCTAATTAAGGAACTTTCTACACAAATTAAATTAAAAGAAATTAAACACATCAAAAGCTTTGATATGAACTTTTCATTGGCGCCTTTTGAAGAAAAAAACAAAATTAGTTTTAATCCTTAGTAACACACATGTTCAGAAATAAACATGACCGCGTTTAATGATGTAAAATGTATCTCAAAAGAAAGCTTATGATTATGAATGTGGTAACAGTTAATGCTGTACGAATGAGTTTGGTTGCTATTACGCGTTTCCTTCAATTCGAAAGCATGCAGTTCCTTAAATATTTTATTGAAAAATACTTCAGTTTAATATTTTTGTAAAATTATTTTCAAAATTAATTATTTTGAAATGAAAAGGGTGGGGGGGAAAAATGTGCATTATTGAATCTTAAAATTATTGTATTATTTTTATCAACTTCACCAGAAATACTTCCACAATTACCAAATCTCTTGCAAACTACCCGAAATACTAAAATCTATATATTTTTATTCTCTGCAGACTATTGCAGATTTTCACGATATTTTTAGAGTTAATCAAAATTAGAAATTTGCACAGCAAAGTGTTCTGATAATCGAACTGCACGATTTTTGCAAATGCATGCGAGTATTAATACAATCTTGATAACTTCGCTTTTATATTTTATCTACCATTTCATAATTAAATACGAACCATCTATTCACAGGAAAGTTAATTATTGAATGAATTGTTAATTATCTTTTATAAAACTGCAAAAAAGCACCATAATATTTTATTAAATATATTTCAAGCCATCAATACATTGTAAAAGCTACAAAAAAATTTTCGTTTCTAATTTCGCAACATACCAAAGGGAGGTTTTTTATTGACCGGTACATTATAAATGCCAGAGACAGTGAGGGGATTCTTATCAGCTCCCATTTGAACGCTGCTGTAGGTTTCACCACATCTTTTAGAAACAGCACTTTCAAGAGTTTCACACTGGATAGCTACAAAACTGTTTCTGCTAACAGATTCGGCAAAGTAGCTTATAGAGCGTTCATGACTGCAAATGGCGGTCAAACAGCCAGGCTGAGATTTGCCGCCATTTGGATAAAAGGAGGCTTTACCAATGGGCAGTAAAAAGCCAAAGGTACCGCCATTAGTATGTATTGTTTCTACATATTTGGCATCCTCACTATTTAAACGAGTCGCAGGATTGTTGTAATTAAATAGGGGTAGAGCGGGATCCAAACCATATATAATTGATACTTTACCCGACTTAATATTTTTAGCAGCCATACCGGCAACGTGCGCACCTAAACTGTGACCAATTATTATTGTTTTGTCCAAAGACATGCCGTGTAGTACCAGAGTTTCAATCATATGAGCTACTTTTGCACCAACTTTCGGTACAGCTGCCACAGATGAAATATATTCAACTGAACGAGCACGACCCCAATCCGTAACTACAACATTGCAATCCTCTTTACCTAATAATGCTTTACGTATTTCTTTATTCATGCTCGATAAATGACCTTGCAGAAATCCGTGTATAATAAATTTTGTTGGGTTAGCAGGATTAAAATTTGATTTCTGAATAGACTTGGCACTGTCGGTGATTTGTTTGCCTTTCCTGGGATTTTTTCTAGTATACAAATAATATTTTACAGGCGTGAGAGTAAGTCCTTTTGCATTTTCGATGCCTTGATGATATGACTCATATTCTTCTTTTGCCATCCATTCAAATGTGTTGTTCTTCTGAGGCACATACCAACCATTTTCTCCATGAATGCGCGAGTCATTCTTCTCAAAACTAAAAGCATGTACTACAATTGTAAATTATATCATTGTATTAATACTTATTCCAGCTATATATTCCACTGCTTGAGCTAATTTTACCTGCTAAACAGCAAGTGGCAAAAATCAATAACAATTTCATAACGCCAAGTTTAAACAGACTGTGCTCTACTCTTTGCTGGAAGAGTTCTTTTTATACCATTCGTCGTTCCTACAAATGTACGCTACGCGGTGGCAGCTTTTGCTGCATTCGTAATTAGATTTTGCCATTTTCACTTTATCGGCCAATAAGTACTTGAGTACTTTGCTTCGTTATTTGCCTTTTATTAAATTCCTTCTGATAATCTATTTACTCAACCGCTTCTGAGAGATTTTCTATAAGTATTGAAGTATAATTTCTTTCCGGGAGTGCACTAAAACCTAACAAGAACAAGATAACACAATATTTCTGATTAGAATGATTAGATGATATCAGCAAAAAATTTAATCTTTAGTATTTATTATTCGCCGAATTTCACTGGAATCGAAAAGTTTCGATCCACTAAAAGAACTGAAAATTCCATCAATTCAGGGATTGCTTTTCAGGTTTTCTTAACCATTCGATTGACAAATTTTGTCCAGATTTTCGTTGTGAGGAGGGACCTCTTCATCTTTAGGAGTAGGCGTTTTAAAATGAAGCAAATGTTTTCGGCCACTATGTCGCTCAAAATTTGAAATTATTCCTGCTGACTATATATATTGTTATAAATTTGTTTTATTTACTTGCTAATCGACCTCTCACACCGCAAATATGTTTTCCCCCGAGGCTTTTATCTCGACCAAGTTTCAGCAACACCCACTTTATTCTAATCGAAAGTATTTTATTTATTGTTAGTTATTTGATTTTCTCACTATTTTTTTATAACCTTCTATGCTGTTGACTTTCTTATCTCTGATATCATTTAGCCACTACTGGAAAATACGCAAGGAAGGGGAGGAATTTATGGTATAAAAATTGAGATCGTTTGGAACCAAATTTTCAAGACTTCCATTTTTGTTTAGCATTGCAAATTAATTACCTGGTAAGATTCTCATCCTGTACACGCTTGTCCTAATATACATGTGCACATTAGGACATTTGGAAAATTGGAGTCACTCAGCTGGTAAATAGAGGGATACTTGTTTCAAATAAACATCACTTGAAGTTACAGTAATTATAACCACTCTTTCTAATTGCATTCGAATTCTGGTCGGCCCCATGGAAAGGAAAATATAATTTGAGATTATAATAATACTTCTTGAACGTTCATATTTAGAGAAAAGAAAATATTATTTTATTTGCTAATTATAAAATTAATTATAAAAAGTTTACAACTTTTGCATTGAACGGAAAGAAGCTTACAGGTAACCTCCTCATAATACGGTTTCCTCTGAAGCGTTTCACCTCTAATGAGAACCGCAAAGGACATGTACAATTGTTTCCCTAACACAGCATGTGAGAGAATCGAATAAAATTTAAAAGAAATTGAATTAAACCTCATCCTGTATTTCCTAAATAAGACGATTAGTGGGTCAATTTTGGCCAATACTAAATTTTATTTATTTTGTGGATTTTATAACTTTTTTTACATTCATGCCATGTAAGAATGGCTCAGAATGTTTCAGAATGACTTTTGCAAATAAATTTTCTATATTCTAAATACTTATTAGAATATTTGGTGCTGTTAGAGCCTTTTGGGCAAAGAAGCAAATATAAATTGGTAACTGTAAGTGTAAAACGGACTCTGCTTGACTACTTTCAACATATGTTTTAGCAAGAGATCTAGGAGATGTTTCTGAATTTATATATTTATTTATATATATGTATGTATTCTGCATTTATATGTTTAGCTTTTATATTTAATGATGTGGTATAAAAAAGCCTCTCGGGCAATCGATCAGTTCTTCTCTTAGGATGGCATGAGGATTTTTGAATTTAGCTCTCACATCTATCACATGGTATAAAATGCTAACTAATATCAAAGATCGATTTTTTGCCTTATATCATACAGTAGCGGGTTTAATTTCCATAACCAAAAAGAGAATGTGAATATTTGTCTGATTGAGTTTTGAGTTCCAAATTATTGAAGTGTGCCGGAAAAACTAATTATACTAAACTTTCAATCACGTCCACTGAATATTTGCAGTTCGGACAATTTTGACCCCTTGTTGGGGGATAAGGGTTAAATTAAAGTCATTTTTATTCAATAAAATATTTGGACACCAAGAAATTCATCAAATACATGCTAAATTAGTATTTAAATATCTTTTCCCGTTTTTCTCTCGCTTTTGGTGTGTTACCTGTACAGGAAATCATTTATCTAAACCTTTTGCGGCATAATAAAAGAGGAAATTATAAAAACAGCTGCTTGCAAAATATCAGCCAAATATAAAAGTATACACATTAAATTAAATAGATCGATATTGGCGTTAAACAACGACTTCAAAGATTGCTTTTTTTATAACGACATTACAATAAAAACATAAAGATTCAATAGACTAATAAAGTTAATTAGAAAAAAATTTCTGAAAAACTTTCAGAAAACACAAAGTGCAATTTTAAGTGGTTAAACTAGTAGAAATCGGTCAAGTATTTCAAAGTATTCAAAGTATAGTAATCTTTTTTATTCTAATATTTCTCGTACATTCTTCTGCTAATAATGATTGTATAATTTATTAAATATTTTTATTTAAAAACTGCCAAATCGATTTTTTCACATTTCGTAACATTTTTGGGTTTTTCTATATTCGCGATTTAGAAGAATTATTTTAGAACCCTACAAAATATTTTTATTCAATTTTTAAAAATCCCTAAAATTTTCGCCTACCAAAATTCATGGTGTGAATCGGCATAATTTGAAAGAAATATGGTGAATGTTCCTTATATTTGGTACAATCAACGTTTAAGCTTTTTATATTTAATTTTTTAATAGAATCCCAGCCTGTTTGTTAAATTTTTTTGTTCATTTTAAGTTTTAGTTCATTCAAAATAATACAATAGAAAGTAACAAATTTTGTGACTTTCATTTGCTTAAATACCCTTTATGAACGAAGAACGCCAATCAAGAGCCGTAATTTACGAAAAACCATATTGCACAATAGTGTGGGAGACTTAAACTACAACCATTTGCATAATTAATACAATTTTGTTTGTGATTGCCCCAATGCAAGAACAGTAAGTAATTAAATGAGTTCTTCAATTGGTTCTCATTAACAGGTTTTCGATTAAGTTGATAAATTTCTTGATAATTTTAATTTGTTTTTCCAGATAGTAAGTCGTATACATAAAATTAAAAATATATCATTACGATTTGTTTTAATGGCATTTTTTCACTCCGCCAACTTAAGTACTTCGACATAATTGTGCCGATGTATTATTAGATAATTTGGCTCTCATTTATAGAAAATAATTTTAGCTTTATTGTTGTTAATTTCTAAATTTTATTATGGTCATTTATATTGTATGTATTGATATTTGGGGCATTCCATATAAATCGGAATAAGTTTTGCGTAAATTCTTTGCTTTCTTTGTTTCTAAAAATTGTATATTAAAGTGATTTTTGCTTAGATTCAAAATTTTATGCGGTTTTTATAAAATAGAGGAGCATTTTTTATATGTCTATAAGTTATTTGCGTTTTACTAGTAATTTACAAAAAAAAAGCTTCAACTGCCACTCTAATAGGATAATCCATTACGCACCAATTCCACGCCTGAAGCAGAAACGGCGATAATGAACAGCCTACTAAATCGCAGGTCACAGGTTTGGTTCCTGACTAGCTTTGCAAGTTGAGTTGATTAAAGAAAAAATATTCCGAGTTTGAGAACTTTCAAAATTGTAAGAGCATTTTCATGATCTTGCAATGATATTTTTCCACAATTCTACATAAGTGAGCATTTATATTTTATTATTCTCAGTATATGTAAAGGAGTATGAAGAAGAAAAATTTTCAATTATATATTATTGTATAAACAATGTTATAAAACTGCCGGCCACCCAAAAAATTTTTTTAATTTTTTATCGGATTGAAATTTAAATTGAATTTTCGATTGATATATTAAAAAATTGTTAATATAAAGAAAAAATGTGATTGCATTTAATTAAAGCAAATACGAATTTTAATTAATTTTATGCTAATCGATGTAAAATTCATAATAAACGTTTTCTACTTGCAGAACCATAAATAATAAATAATTTTTAAATATTTTTTTTTTTGGTTGTAACAAGCACAATCTGCAAAGCTTTCGGTTTGGCCGGGAGTCGAACCTGCGGTCTTCTGCTTAGTAGGCTGCTCATTATACATTTGTCTGCGGAAGCATATTCTTCCATTCTCTACTTATTTCTGATCACAATATAAAAAACAAGCTGCCATGGGCTTAGAAATCCGAGGGGAGATTTATTCGCATTGGAAATCACTAGTCTTTGTGACTACAATCATTAAATTTTTTATATATTCGTTGAACTTTTTAACAATGAAAATTTTTCTCCAAATTTAGTTTGTCATATTTTCCGTCTTACTCTCCACATAATATATTCCGCCAACTGTAAAGGCGCTGTGCATTTTTTACGACACTTGTCCATAAAAGGCCCCTCAAAATCAAGATTGCCTGGTGAAAGTCCTGCTTGATGCTTTGAAAACTATTTTATGATGGTGGCTTATCAAAAGCTGCCATTTTCAATAAATACAAGTAATAGAATTTTAAATTCCTGCACGCTTTAAACTGCAATCAATTTAAAAATGATTTTTATCTCATAACATAATTATCTACATATTACAAAAATTGTCCACGTTTAAAATTTAGGCGATGCACAAACCCAACACCAGTCTGTTGCTACCTCAGTTATTTACAAATCAACTATCAAAGAAAATTTGCATTTATATTAATCCTGCTCCAGGCATGTCTGCTTATACATGGTGTAGAATTCCAATATGTTTACACCGTTAGGTTGTTTAGTATTTAAAAGATGTACAAAAGCAGAATTTAAAAATCTATTCCGCCGTAGGAGTAAACAAAATTAAAGAAAATTTACTAATTTATAAGAAAGCAGTGGTAACACGCTCAGCCTACTAAAGCAGAGGTTGCTGGTTCGATTCCTGCATAGACTCTGACAGGGTGAAAGCTTTGCAGGTAGGTTAACTTAATAAACAGAAAAAATGAAATGAATGCCTCGGGTATTTGGCAAGTATACGAGAAGTATAAAATGATTGAATAAACTCCTTTTTAAAAAATTACTTCTAATTTCCACTGTAAGGCAAACTTCTACAAAACATTTAAATGCTGAATTGAGCTGAGAATATACGAGTAAGCCTACAAGTCTACATAGACGATATATGTAGTTTCCTTTTTCATTGAAAATATATATATAAATATAAATATGTTTTTACTATTTTCTTATACTTCGGGAAGTTTTATATCGACTCTTTTAAGTAAAATGAATGTTCTTTTATGATTAATTGCTGGATTTTGTATAAAATCGATTCGTTTACTTATTTTGTTTCTTCTACGATTACTCTGCATTTGGAAAAGTACTTCTATAAGTGTTTGACAAGCCACAAACAAATGTCTCGTATCGAGTAGGCCTTTGCGAATATGTTCCATTCCAATATCATTCCGATTGCGCTGCAAGTTATCACTGATTTATTGTAATACAATATCAAGAGTACTTTAAAACTTTTTAAATAAATCAGTGATAAGCTTTCTATATCATTATTATTGTTTATACTTTAATTAGAACAACGGAGCTTTATGTTCTGCTATCTAATCTTCTAAAGCATATCCTTCACCTTCATATTTAATCGCACATTAGACCACACTGCAGACTGATAATACTTGCGATCAGTGCTCTTGCCAAAGTTTCTTTTGTATTTATCCTATATAGATAATCTCCCTGTAGTTGGGATATATCTTATTTTTATGTATTACATTTTCTAAGAGAGCTTTTATCACCAATCCCGTACTATTTTTGAATGTCTTATCTTTTAATGTTTGTACCATTCCAATTGCTATGCGATTTAGTGATGCCAAGTACAAATTTTAGTTGCTTACGATGAGAAAATTTATTTTGAATTTTCTAGACGACCCACTTATAGTGATTTAGTTTAGGTTTGAAATGAAATTCAAAATTCCTTTTAAGTTATCTATATGTTTGCTAAGCTCATAATACATGCTTAACATGGCTAATATGTTTGCTACAAAGCTGGTACTAACTAAATTAGTACCCATAGCGGGAAAAAAGCTCAAGCATAGCTATATAATATATATATATATATATATATATATATATATATATTGGTATAAAATTTACATGGGGGGAATACATTTTATTTTGAGCAATCGCTAGTAGTAATAAAAAATCTTGGGGAGCTCATGCTAATCAGCGAAAATAATCTCGCATTCTCCGATGAAAAAAAACGATAATGTATCAGTCATAGATTAGCTAATAGCATTGTGTGTCTAAAGATTCTTTCATTTAGTGTTTCTTATTTATGAAAATAAAATAACCATTTTATTCCATCACATGTCAAATATATGCACCCTTCCAAGGTACGTACTTTTACCGCATCTATGTGCTTTTGCCACTCTTGCAGGATATCTGCTGTAGAATCGGCTGTGTAGCATCTACCAGTATCAGAAATATATTTGTATTCTTTGACCACTAGCGGTGGGGCTTATAACGTTAAGCTGTACGTTTTAGTTACGCTGCAAGCCGGGAAATTAGCTTCTTCGCTCTCCGAATTTCTTATTTTGCCCCCTATATTTACTCTTTATAGTTGACAAAGCTCCCTGGCAAAAAATTGATTTCTTAACGGAGCGATTCACTTGGAAATACTTCGTTCAAATGCCAAAAAGCTAGTTGTATTCCAATAAAAACAGATAAGCTTAATCACAGTAAATTCGCAACGATATTAATATTAATAACTGTTGGAAGACCCGTTATAAGGAGGTATAAGTAGAGGCTTTTGAGAAGTAATTAATCACAGTCAGTTTAAATTTTGTAGTATGAAATTGTTACTGGTTTTTTCCGTCGGCTGCTTCGCAGGTAAAAAATACCATTCTCTGCAATATATACTTTATTATACACCAAAATAAATTTGCAATTTTAGTACATGCTGCAATTTTGAACAAAGATGACTCACGCATTAACGGACTAAATGGTTGGTACGTGCCTCAGGGGAATAACACATTTGAATGGGTGGATAAAGAAGAATTTGAATCGTATCGCCAGGCCATGGAAAGAGCTAGAGAAATAACTCTTACGCCTGTAAAATATTATTTGTTTACGAGACTTAATCCCACGAAAGGCAAACAAATCACCGATAGTGCCAAGTCTATTCAGAAGTCAAATTTTAATCCTGCTTGGCCTACAAAATTTATTATTCATGGATTTGAACAAGGTCATCTGTCAACCATGAATAGAGAAATACGTAAAGCATTATTAGGTAAAGAGGATTGCAATGTTGTAGTTACGGATTGGGGTCGTGCTCGTTCAGTTGAATATATTTCATCTGTGGCAGCTGTACCTGCAGTTGGCGCAAAAGTAGCTCATATGGTTGAAACTCTGGTACTTCACGGTATGTCTTTGGACCAAACAGCAATAATTGGTCACAGTTTAGGTGCGCACGTTGCCGGCATGGCAGCTAAAAACATTAAGTCAGGTCAACTATCAGTTATATATGGTTTGGATCCCGCTCTACCGCTATTTAATTACAACAATCCTGCGACACGTTTAAATAGTGAGGATGCCAAATATGTAGAAACAATACACACTAATGGCGGTTTCTTGGGGTTTTTACTACCCATTGGCAAGTCTGCGTTCTATCCAAATGGCGGTGAATCGCAACCTGGATGTCACACACCTGTTTGTAGTCACGAACGTTCCGTGAAGTATTTTGTCGAATCTATCAGTATGAACAGTTTCGCCGCTATAACATGTGAAAATGTCGAGAGTGCCGTTGCTAAAAATTGTGGCGAAACCTACAGCACAGTTCGCATGGGCGCCGATAAAAACCCTATTATCTGCTCTGGTATATATAATGTACCGGTCAATAAAAAGTCTCCCTTCGGCATGATACATTAGAACTTGTATGCAGTGCTCATTTTTACCTTGTTTTACACGTAATAACTAATAAAAAAAAGTTATAACAAAATCCCTGTTAATAATATAATTTACCGGGGAAGTATTGTATGTCATTGGATATTAAACTGGGAACTAGTAAAACATAATTAAGTGTAAGTACGCCGTAGAAGGGAATATTAATTCTAATACTGAGATTTTCTTCAAGACTCAGAACTTTGAATTGGCAACACTGTATTATTTTACAGTTCATTAAAAAACTTGTAGTTACTTTTTGCTTACTGTGGTTTTATATCTAACTCCCAGATGAAGTGCATTATTGTGTGAATTGGTGAATGGGAATTTTTCAGAAGTCCTCGCAAAGCGAAATACTTATAATAGCGGTTTAGGGCCTTCATTATCGCAATTGACTTACTCAAAGGAACTTCTGATGCGATAACAATTTCACTTGCACTTTCTTGGCCACCAAGATCGTATGATTGTTGTCTTTCCTTAGGGAATACGTCTACGTACGGAGTCAACCGAATATCTGAAGAGCGTAGTTAAAGAATGCGGTTTGTTAGCTTTTATAAAATGTTCTCTCCAAGGAAGCCCATTTAATTTAAATGAGAAGCGTTTTTCCTTGATGAATTATGATATAAGCTTTTAACTCTGAAAACAAGAAACCCTGTATTACATTCGTTAAGCTCTTGCAAATGCTTCTTTATAAAAAATGTTCAGTTGCACGAACTTTGAAATAATGATTTTTAAATTCATTTTAACTTGTTATACTATTCTTTTACTGTCAGAACTTTCGACAGCGCCTCAAAAAGCACACAAATACTCGTATTTCTTGGAAAGAAAATAACAAATAAAATCTCCAAAGTGATACAATCACACTTAATGCGTAACTAATTGCCTAAAAACACTGAAATCAAGAGAATATAAAAACACACACAAAATTAAATTCGTAATGGGAGAAGAAAAAAACTAGAAATCATGAAATAAAGTAAGAAATAGTGTTGACAAATTAATTTAATTTTAGGCATTTGCAAAGACAGCCGACCGAGCACTTAAATGGGGATTGGATTTCATCCTGCATTATTTATTGTTTGCACGGTGACACATTCACAAACAAATTATACAAATAAGGATAAGGAAATTGTGTACATGACTGGAAAGTTTTATTCACAAACACTTGAAATTTATTATATTTTATTTATTTACACTCTGGTGAAATACCATTATATAATAAAAAAAAATTTGGGGCTGGTCCTGGGAGTTTGGTCTGCAACTTTTGTCAATAATAATTAGCACATTGTGAGGAGAAAAATAACTTTAATGCAATAATGGCAGAATTTTTGTATGATATTTCACTGTAATATGATAAGGAGACAGACTAAACGCCAGCAATACTTGAGAAAATTACAAGTTTAAAATAAAATTTATGTCAAGTAAATATTTTTATTGTTTCATTTGACTTTTGTTTGCTTTTATTTAAAGACTAAAGAGGGAGATTAACGTTATTTAATGATGTACAAGACCGTTATCTACAAGAGCTTCAGCACCACTTTCGAAAAGGTTAAAGTACAGTGAGACTGGCAGACGAGAAAGTACGACTGAAACGACAGCATTAATTGGGGGTAGCCGACCCGCAAAATATAGTGAGTTAAAATAATTTTACGATCCGTCAATATGAAAATTAGTTTCATTATCAAATATATTATGCATCAATCGAAGAAAACAATGTAGAGCGAAAGCTTCAAATTTTTGTTAACACAAATTGATAGTGAAAATTGTTGTACTTTGCACAAATGCACCATTCTTGCAACTCCTCATTTATTTAAATAAATTTTTAAAATTATAATTTTTCAAAAGTAATTATTTAAAAATCCGTTATTAAGAGCTTTAAGTTTGTTATATTTATGCAAGCAATTTTGAAACCAAATGAGAATCACAAACATTGCGCGTTGCCACTGAATATCTGCATAAAATTTAATTTCTTGTACTGACGTAACATTAATATTTTTAAAATTCTCAATTTTTAAAATTTCTTTAAAAATTTATTTTTCTTATTTCTCTACCAGATAATCTCAATAAAATTTTATTCCAAAGAGTACAATTGGAAACACTAATATAGTTAATTAATTAATATAAAGCTTGAAAGATTGTTAAACAAGCAATAGCTTACATATGTATATATGTATGCAAAATTAACCACTTTGAAATTGGTAATTGCAACAAGGGATTCTCGAGGGGTTCAAAAACTGCAACTACGAAAACGCCTACGAAACTAAGTGCTCCCGAGTTAAATATTACCAGTCTCGCACGGACATTTCTGCAGTAGTGCGATTGTTGCTGCTTGAATTAGAGCGGCGTTCGTACACGGGAACAGTTGAAATAGAATAGCACTCGGTATGGTGCCTCATTTAAATATGGTGGCTAAAACTATAAAAAATGTTCCAAGCAATACTGATAAAAACGATTATTATTACAATGAAGTCATGAACGCAACTGCAAAAAAACTTATTGAAAATGTTGGCACCGAGTACAGCAACAGTTTCAGCATACATCCTGGTGATATTGACAAAGGTGTGGGTAGTGAAGGGGTCCACACAGCTCAAGTAAATGAAAACAGCAGCGATAGCAATAATTTATATTTTATACGACCACAGCAACTACTGGCAGACATTTTCAACATCAACAACATACTGGATGTGAGTGTCAACAATCAGTATGAAGATTATACAGAACATTTACGCAACGACACTTCCTCGCCAACGCCATTATTATCAGCACCAGCATCTTCGCCCGAGTTACATCTATTGGCATCTTTAGCTAGTGTTACCACTACAACAATATCATCGGTAACACATCAAATAGTGCAGCCAGCAGATAATTTATTTTTCTGCGATGGTGAATCACAAGCTTTAGGCACCTTTAACTCATCGCTGGCAAGCGGCAATGATAGCACTAGTGGGGACGTCGGTAGTGGCGACGATGAAGCTCTGTCCAGTATTTACTTCAAGACCGCCGTCTATTTATTGTACATTCCCATTTTCGTGTTTGCTCTGCTAGGCAACGGTACCGTATGCTATATTGTCCAATCATCACCGCGCATGCGCACAGTTACAAATTACTTTATAGCTAATTTGGCTATGGGTGATATCTTGATGTCCTTATTTTGTGTACCTTCATCATTTATATCGATATTTATTTTGGGGTATTGGCCGTTTGGCACCGCTCTGTGCCATCTTGTCAATTACTCGCAAGCTGTTTCGGTGCTGGTGAGCGCTTACACATTAGTGGCAATATCAGTTGATCGCTACATTGCGATAATGTGGCCGTTGAGACCGCGCATCACAAAGAGGTAAGTTATTTATTGTTTTTATTATTATCGTTATTACTTCAGTTGAATTAAAATTTTTATGCAGGTACAAGCGATCTATTAGCGGTTTAATGTTACGTGTAAAGATAAAAAGATAAAACTGCAGCTCCATTTAAATTGAACTAAAATTAAATTTGAACTAAAAATCAATATCAATACTTGAACACTTAAGCTACAAGCTCTTTAATACCCCATCCTTTTCATGAATATTCAGAAATAATATATTTGATTTTCTATTGGTAACATAAGATAAAAAAACCTTAACTTTCATGTTTGTGTAAAAACTGCTTATGCAAGTTCACACCAGTTGCGATGGTATGAGTTTCTTTCTTCTTGTAGCAAAACAGGCAATTCATTCATTATCCTTTTAAAGGATTTTGTTGGCGGCGGCTAAGAAACTTTTTCAAATTGTTCTTATTTACAGACTTATGTAACAAAGCCAGTTAGCCTTTTTACAACAAAGTAAAGCTAACTTGTATGAGAACTTATACAAGTTTAATTAAGTCAAACGCCTTGTGTTAAGGAGTGTTAAGACTTTTCTTAAAGTCTTAATGAATATGAACAAAATGCTTGTAGCCGTAAAAAGGTTTCTTAATTAATATTTTAATTGAAATTTATTTTTACTTCTAAGAACAGCAAAAGTAAACAATTGAACAAGATGGTGCTAATAGGTTTCTCTTCTGTACTTTTCTCTCATACAATTAGAGAAAGGATTATTTAATTGCTTATATTGCTATATTTGACTGCAAACAATGCAGCATTGTTTTCGGGTACCGCACCATAAACTTATTTGTTGTGGAATTGTTACTACTTGTAAAGTAAGCCCGTCTGTCGATGTTATTTATATTAAAATGTGAATATCCTTATAGATAAGAAAATGTGAAGCAGTGCGTATCGGCATTACGGTGTCCTGTTAAAAGATTTGAAATTACTTAAGTGCTAAATCATTTGCCAACTCAGTCAACCATGATTTCAGAGCTGGTAATAATAGAAGTCAATGCCGTGTAAGCAATTCGGCAACATTTCTTTCGGGTTATATTGGCATTTAGTCAGCGCCCATAAGCGTATCCTAAATGTTTCTCTAGTACTACAATCGTGAATTATATCCAGGAATATCACATTGCCGATTTTTATTCTCGCCCCGTTTTCTTTAAAAAAGAACGAAAAATTCAAGCAATTTCCTCGTTATTAAAATCTTTTTTGCTAAGCCTGTAAAGGATCTACTTTTATAACTGCTGACAGCAATTCTTCACTTAGAATATTCCCGATAAACACGGCGGATTCAATACATCTCTCTCAGAGTGAAATTCTGTGTATTTTACTACATACATATATTTTTTTTAAACAACTCAACCTGCAAAGCTTTCGGCTTGTCCGCAGGAAAACAAGCAAGGTCTCGGCAGGAATCGAAATCGTCACTTCCGACTTAGTAGGCTGGTTATTGCCAATTCAAGTAATACAATTATTAACTAACTATACCTGCAAAGCTTTCGTCTTGTGCACAGTATAATACCCATGGTCTAGACAGGAATCAAACCGCCGACATCCGGTTTACTAGGTTTCAGTATAAAAATATGCCAACAATAAATAAAAATAAAATTGTATTAATTGGAAGTACAATTTTTGTCTTGTTCGCAATTCGTCTTATTCACACAAATAAAAAAGTTATTCGTTAAATGCAATACAAATCGTATCTGAAATTCAAAGTATTTCGCTGTTTTTAATTTTATTAACAATGAAGCCAGTCACTCTTTTACTTATACCTCTTTTCGACGTCCTGCTAATCTGAGAAAACAAGTGGCACAGCAACTTTTCCCTCAATTTTCTGTTGTATTCTTTAAATATTGATTGAAATTTGCTTGTTCTTCCACATAAAATGAAACTTTTTGAAAGTGATACTGAAACGCATAAGGAAAACTCCGATATTAAACAACAAAATAAATCGACTTTAGAAATTAGTTTATGTGAAAATAATAACATAAGTAAAAAGCAGTTAAGGTGCGGGTAATTCCCAAACTTTTTAATTAAAATTTGCATTGCTGAGAGAAACTTTTGAATAATAATTTTTTTTTAATATGCAAAAGGAGAAAACTTGGGAAAACGCTTGAAATGAATTACTAACGACAATTTTAACACTATTCACCCGAAAAAAATTAATTCCGTCTTAAGAAATTTAAAATTTATTCCAAAACATAATTTTTCATGAGTTATTTATAATATTTTAACTTGCAAATTGCTAAACAGTCACTGAGAAAACGTGGAAAAACTGTTCAATTCCAAAACCATCAAGCATCTGCTCACGCCAAAAATGTTGCGCACACTTCTATCAATATGGCTTAGTAGTATTTAGTAATGGGATATAATGTTCCGGTTTAAAATATTGAAGAACTCTAAAATCAATCAAATAAAATAAACATGTGCTCATCTATAAAATCTTTTAAATCATGATATATTGAGGGGCTTCATGTCGACCAAAAGCGCTATTATGCAACATTTCTTATTGGAAAGCTGATTACATACAGATATTATTATTTCCTTCATACTAATATTAAAAGTGTAATAATAAATTGTATTAAAAAAAGTAATGAAAAAGAAGTTATTGCATTATTTTCTTCTTGTGTTAAAATCATGCAAAAATATAAATAAATCTTTCTGTGTTTCTATTTCAGATATGCAAAATTCATAATAGCAGCCATTTGGATTATAGCCTTGGCGACGGCATTTCCTATACCAATAGTCTCAAAGCTGGTGCAACCCGGGGAGTGGCATGTGTACTGTGAAAAGTGAGTTAATATTGACAGAAACACTGAATGGAGTGCCTATTTTTCTAGTTAGTAATGAAAAACTTCTTTCGTATACAACACAGGAAACGGCGGCATTTTGTGTATAAAACTTTAAGCCTAAAAGTATGCAAAGTAACAAATGGATATGTTGTGTTTAATATGTTATGAATTTACAAAAGAAATTATTTCCGTTATTTGAAATAAATTTCGAAGCAAAGCTTTCACTAAAGCTACACTTATATGAGAATAGAAGAATTATATGTTTGATATGGTCTCGGAAGTATCAGAAGTTTTTTATTCTGTTGTCAAGTCAAAAATTATTATTTAATGTACTTCCTAAAGCAGTCCCATTTGAATTGTCAACATTTTTTTATTTTGCTCTCATGTATACTGAGAGATATCAGCATTAATTCCTATTTGGAAGCTGCGCTAGAACAGACTGCTTGGTGTAGCAGCCATGATCTGGAGATTGAAAATATCCGTTTGTGTATTTTTGTATGAAAAACTTGCGTTTTTTTCTCTTCTATGTTTATTTTATGTTTTCAAATGCTTAAAATATATTTTTGCTACTAATAAAGAAACAATTTTTTTTTCGAGATTTGGGGTGAATTTCAATTTTTGATAAGGGGTTACCCTTTGCATTTTTGGCTAAAAATCGTAATTTTTTTAAAAAGTTCGTTTGAGTATTTATAAGCGAAAAACTTACGTGTTTATTGCTCTTGTATTTTTAGTTTATGTTTTTAAATGCTTAAAATATATAATTTTTAAAAATAAAAGAAAAAAAATATTTAGATTTTTGGGTAATTTTCATTGGAGATTGAAGAAGTCCTAAAAAATTTTCAAATTTTTTAAGTTGTCGAAATTTTTTCAGCCGAAATGGTGTGTTCCGAAATAGTGCTATTCCAGCCCCTTCCAATTATGTAACAATCAAATTAAATAATCTTAAACACGAATACTTCTATTCGCCTCGAAATACTAAATTCTAAATACGAAATTCTAAATATCTCTTAGTTATTACTTTTTCCAATGTATTTTATGTTTGCGAATATATTTGTGATACAATTGCTATTAATAAAGCAAAAAAATAAATACGTTGTTGTAAGTTAGGTGTTCATCCCTTTTTGTGATAATAGCGTTAGGCTTGGGAAAAGTCTGGAGCCAAATTACAGAATGCGATATCGAGTACTGTTCGTATAGAATAAAATGTTCTATACTTAAAATTTTTTGGATCACGGATCACGGCATTCGTTTGTAATTTACTACTACTATAGTACTATACTACTATTCTACTATATTAATATATTACTACTATATTTTACATTGCTGTAAACATATGACAATAAGAATAACCAAACGAAAAAGCGAACCAAAATTAGACAAATTTATAAAAAATTGTTAAATTAATAAAATAAATTAATATTAAAATCGATTGAAGTGTTTTTTTGTGTTCCTCATCTTCGGAATCAAATATTGGTAAAATAAGAAGAAAAAAAAACATTAAATTTATATTATATTGAAATAAAAAAATTTCTAAAACAACTTACACTTTTAATTGCGTCTTTTTTTGTTTCTTGTTTCTTTGCTTTTTTTCGAACCTCAAAATGAGTTGTGTATGTTTTCGATAATAAATTACCAACCGAGTAGGAAACTTCGAGTAAAAAGGTTTCGATAACGAGTACCGTGATCCACGTTAACCGCATTTCGATAATAAAGTACCGATACCTGTATATTTTTGAATGCTAAATTTGCGTTTTTATTACTTTTCCCGGTTTATTTTAATAAAGCAAATATAAAAAAAATCAAATTTCTGTTTCAAGTTAATTTTATCCCTATAACACGGTGAGTTGATTTTAAAATGATTACTTATCGCCAGGTCGATAAGTAATCAAAATAATCCCTTTATATATATTTATGCGCCCATTTGCTTGTTGCTGACAAATTTTAATATGCATTTCTATGTTTACACTCGTATAAAGACGACGTTTTTATTGATAAGCATTTGGACTCAAATTATGTCCGTACATTCATGTAGTGGAGTATTTTATAATAATTTAAATACGTTTTTAAATTAAAATCAGAAAAATTGTATTTATTTTACTAACTTTAAGTTGCATGCCTATGTTCACGCATCTTTCGCTCTTCCAAACACTCATGTTTCACATATTTTTTTTTTTGGTTAAACTTTCATGAATATGAAATCATTGTAAGGAACATGCAAAAGGTAGTTTTCTGTTGTTGCTGACAATGCTGTTGCTGATGGCTTGCAACAAAATATTCTTAGAAATGATTAATTTCCCGAAGAATACATAATAATACGTACTTTTTGTGCAAATACGCCAACACTTCCATTCATACAAACATGTGTATGTATGTAAGTTTTTACGGGATGGCTGATAAGATAATGTGTTACATGTTATTCGTAGTCACTAACTTGTCAAGGATTTATTTCTACCTCATTTCGTTGAGTACTGCAATTTATCTCTCACAGTTTACAAATTTACCTTCTTTTGATAAAAGATTTAAGTCGACTTAAGAAAATTTAACAGCTTTTTTTTTATCATAAACCGCAATTTTCACACCGCGTTCCTTAATCTCATCTAGACACGTTTAGTATGTAACAAAACAACTGGTTACAAATATTTTGAAAAAGAGATAAGCACCTTATTTGGAAATGTTAAGGAATGAATCTGTCAGAATAAACCAGTAGAATGTAGCCATGAACAGTAATAGTAACATTGAAATATTTTTCTATAATTTTTATTTAAATAAAATTAAGGTGAAATGAATTCAATACGAATGTTCTGTAAAAATTGTAAACATTTTATTTAGTGTTCGAAGGCTTCAAGATGATCCTTCCCTCTACACAGATTTCTTCTTATACGCCATTTATGTAAACTGCACTTTGCTTACATTGTAAAGTGTTTCTATTATTATTATTATTTTTTTCATAGTAATGGGAAATTAATAAATAACATAATAGAGAGTGTTGTTATTAATATTCAATTGAGTTTGACACGCTAAAGAAAATGCAACGGCATGCATATTGTGTCATTGTCTGTTCAAGTGCTTTTAAAGATTATCAAATAACACTTGCACATATACTAGCAATGACGACGTCACGATACACTACAATTCACTTCCCTCACGTCAATAATGACTGCGGTAGTTGAGACTCAATCAGATTAATTCAAATTAATTTAAAACCAAAAACAGTTCAAATATATTGGATCTTCCTATAATAGTTGTGGCTTTAAACTGCTTTGAAATATTTTTTCTTGATATGTATGACATCTGAAAAAATATTTAATTTTAAATACTTTATAAATAACTTTTTAATAGCAAATTTTTACGATTTAATTAAACAAAAATGTTTTATTTGACCGTAATTTAATAGCGGCCTCATTTGATGCTTCCTAGAAGAGAGTATTTGGAATAAGAAAACCAGATCCTTATTCATATTTAGATGTTTCCTACAAAAGAAATTTATTTTGTTTTTAATTTTGCAGATACGTGTGTCAAGAGGAGTGGCCCTCTAAAGAGCAAAACTATTACTACACTTGGGCGTTACTAACCCTGCAATTCCTAGTCCCGCTATCAGTGTTAGTATTCACTTATACACGTATAGCTTTAGTTGTGTGGGTTAAACGGCCACCCGGAGAAGCAGAGAACTTGAGAGACAAACGCATGGCAAGATCTAAACGAAAGGTAAGTCTGATAATCGAAAACCAATGCAATTTAGCCGATTAACAGTTTTCTTAGTTAACCAAAATAAATACACTATTTGTTATATCACTTTTCTCTGCGATGTAAATATGTATGCTCGTATATATTATTGTACATTTTATATTTAAAACTCAAGTATTTATCCTTAAAATTATTTACAAAAACATATTTCCCAAAACGAAATTCCCAAATACTTTAGCCGTAACTTATAAAGCTTATGGCACATCCACAGCAAATCCATTTCATTTAAGTTTGTGTTCTTGTTTTATGTCATCATCTGCAACATGGAGAAATATTTGCGTTTTCATATAAAAATTGGATACTTTAAAGTTAAGAAAAAATTTGTTATAAGAAGGAAAAAACTATACAAATCTTATTATCTTCCATTTAGTACAATGCTCGCCAATCTATTTCGAGTAGAAACCTTCATTGTCGTCGACTGGGCTTTAAACTTGGACAGAGTTCTGGTGCTACATGTGCAGAAGCCGTTGAGTCTCGAGTACATAAAAGAGCAGATAAAATTCACGTACACATTCTATGTTTTGAAAATCCATAAAGAAAAACGCCCTTTTACAACTACTATTCCTCGCTGCCTTTGTATATCTTCGGTGCTTTTACTTTCAATATCCTCCAACTTCCTACTGATTAATTCTTTTAGTAAAATTTACAAAAAAGTTCCACATGCTTTCACATGTGGGCATGTAAGCATTGTGAGGCAACAGCGTATTGTGATAAAATTTTGTTCCAGTAATAAAACTTACCATTGAACAGAAAATAACTGCCTACCTTATCATTTTCGGCTCGCTGTTCTGTATGCTTTCGCTTGGAATCTTTTTCTATTCACATTCTTAAATAATATTTGCTTTTATTTTTCGAATAACATTTTATTTTCCATGCAAGGCAGAGTCAAGGGCTCAACTTTTATTTCGTATCTGGTTGTTTTTCGCTTAAGAAATAGATTGTCACACATTGTAGTGTGTTGTATGAATTGTTTGCTTTCCCAAAGTCATAGAAATTTTCCTCAATACTTTGTTATTATAGAATAGAAATAAAGGCTGATGGTGGGGGGTAATTGGAATGTGTAGCTGTTGGTGGACGGAATAAAAAGGTCTCGCTCTGGCCAATTTTTTAATTTAAAGCCCAAAAGCAAATATCACAAAAGCAGTATCACTATTAAGAAAGGTGTTGTAAACTTAAGAGTTGGGACTGGAAAATGCTTCCATTGAAAGTGGCATTTCTTTAATATTAAAATATTTTATTATTTAAATTATAATTTATGTTTGTTGCTGCATAGGTTTTATTTCCTTTCCTCTTTGGTAAAATTTTCATAAAAAATAAAAACAAAATGAATACTTGCTATTTTATATTGGAAGACAAACGCTTTACCAGCCACTCCCTGCCTGTAATTGTTATTAACTATTCAGGTTCCATCTCTTTTTTTCTTTTTGCATAATGAACATTTATATTTTATAATTAAGTTGCAATTAGAAGATAATGAGGAAATTTGCGAAGGAACCAGAGTGTAAGCATTTCCACTAATGCTGTTCATCTTCAATAAATCTAAGATTATGCCACACTAGAAAACATTTTCGCGCACATGTATTTGTTTGGTATTTATAGATACACGTAGCCAATGTAGACAAAATTTATTAAACAATAACTAAAATTCTCTTGATGAAAAATTGACGCTAACGAATGCCAAAAGCCGAACAATAACGGTTAAGATAATGGAGTTAAAGCTAATGATTGCAATCAGCTTTCAGCTTGCAGTGGATGTTGAAATTTTAGTTTTTTAACTCTTAACAATTTGTTTAGCTGTCATCAGAAAAATGAGCAAAAAGTAACAATAACTTATCGATATCTCTGCTTTCGATACACCCTATAGCACCAGCACAATAATTACTTTCTCGTATACACGTACATACATATGTATGTTTGTTTAGAACTCCTTCATGTTTCATTTTATCGATATGAAATAACACTTGATACTGGCATCAATATAAATTAATAGCATTTCGCTGGACCTTCTCTGATACTTATTTTCCAGCGTGTGCGTACACTCTCCAAAAAAAAGTGTAGCTCCTCCTTCTAGAATATTTATACAGATTTCATATATATAGAGAATTATATTTTTCTTGTAATCTTGTTGACGTTAATTTGTGATGTATAATGATCGTCTAGTGGTTAAAAGCGATTTAAAGCAGTTAAACTTCCACGAACTGGACGATATCAGTCGCCCGCCTGATGTCCTGATGACGATTTTGTTTCAATAAAATTTTCACTCATAAAATTAAGTGCATCAAATTTAGCTGATAAATATGTTAAATATGTAAAAAATATTAAGTTAGTGAAGCCATTAATATAATTAATTTATGGATTTGTGTGATTCTGTGCGAAATAAAAGTTATGATTTCCAGAAGGAACTTTTTATTCCGAGGCAACTTTTTTATTTTATTCGCTGACGATAATTTGTGAGATGGCAGATTCCCATAATTGAATATCTCGGAATTTCCTAACTTTTAAAAGTAAGTAAAATGGCATGTAGTTGAACAACGCCATAATGTCTTCGGAGTTATAAGATGTATTGATGGGACTAGATGATTAATAAAGAAGATTTGATCTTACGGCTAATTTTAGGTTGGTAACTGTAAGGAGTGCACGTACATGCAATCCTTTTAGTCAGGGAAAATACATTTCGCGGTATGAGAGAAAATCACCAATATTTTTAACAAAATCTTATACTCGTAAATTTAATAATATACATAATTCTTCAGAAAAGCCCGTAGTTATGTTCTACTAGCCATCCCCAATATTTATATAACTAGTTGTATCAAAATTTTACTATCTGCTTTCCCACTCCTGTCTGAACGGATTTTTATCGATCTTGCAAAAGAGGCTGTTTGTCCAAATGTAGTAGGAAGTTGTAGAGACTCTCGGAATGAGCAGGAGAAGTATTATCTGGCAACTCATTTCAATTTGTAAAGGGAAATATGGCATAATAATTGACAGAAGACAATCTGGTATCCTCACGTTGCACTGAATCCATAGAGTGACTTAGTAGGGTAAAAATGTGTAGGGGAGAAAAAGTTGTTTGTTTTTTTCGCAGGTGGTCTACCTGGATTTGCATAATAATAATTATCTCGAATACGATGATTTCATGTTTCAGTTATTTTATTTTGAAATTAAGTGAGAATATTTTTCGTTATATCTCATATCATCTTCCTATATAATTTTAAAGACAGCTTGGCAGACAAAACATGTTTTGTGTTTGTTGTCCCATCATGCTGATAGAACAGACAAGGAATGAAATGACAATATCGTTAGATGAATTAAAATTTAGTCAGCAATTACCCGTCTCGTTCATTACGATAAATTTCTTTTGGTATGCACGAGTAATTATTAGCGAATTTGCAATACTAATCGGCCTCTGTGTTTTCTTGAGATTTCAATTTAATTATTAAACTTAACTTGAATTTTTTTTTTAAATATTTCGATTATTTGTTAACAATTGGCTTATACAGTCCTACACTTGAGTAGAAATTCAGACCAGGATAACGATTCAGTTGTACCCCTAAAATTTCAACTTTATATATGTATTGTGTGTTTGACCAGTAAATAACATGACCCTCATCACCCTTCCCACCAAATGAGGCAGTTTCTTCACAACAAAGTTTACAAACTTTTAATGAAAACAACAATCATAATAGAAATTGTAAGTACTTGTAACGGCATAATTGAGAAGAATAACACAGAGATAGTCGTTCTAAGTAGCGTCTTAGCAGCTTTACAAAATTAATATTAGAATAACATTGTTATTTTATAATAATACTCTTCTCAAAGAAGAAATGTTTTAGTATAAAAATAAAAATACTGCTCGTCTAATATAAAATCAGAGGATTATTTATTTCTATGAAATTATTTTTCTTCTCTTAAAAAAAAATATTTTCTTGCCTTCTTGTTATTTTTAGTGGTATTAATTTATTTTTGATAAATCTCAACAGCACTGAAAAAAAGACCGAAATGAAATAAATATGTTCGTTAAAAATTTAATGTATATTTTTACGAGGCGTGTCACAAAAGAAATTTTTCTTTCTCTGTTGTAGAAGCAAGCAATGACTGTTTGATATCATTGGAAAATAAAGGGGGTCTAACAATCTTTTCGAGGAGAAAAAAGATAAGTTTGGAATAAGTTAAAAAAACCACACTGGTGTACGACTACTTGCTCCCAACATGAATATGTGTGCTATATGCATGTTCTTGTTTCTTCTTTTCTACAAAAAAAGGCAACATTACACTGGAAAAAAGAAATTTTGTGTTTTTCTCTAAAAAAAAAAAATTCTGCCCTCTTAAAGTGTTGCGTGCCCTTTTGTACAAATTTTGGCCCTTCGCAGGACGAAAGGCATTGCACTTTTTGCACGGAAAAAATCGACAGGGCAGATAGTGCTCTGAAAAAGAGATGGCTTTTATTCTTACACAGCGTTACGAGTCAGAAAATCAGATTTTAATTATTATTTTTTTATCTAGTATCGTATAAAACAAACAAAAGGCAACAATACGACTGATTAATTATATGAGGTAATAAAATTATAAATTTTTGCTTTCTCAAGCAGATGAATTAGCAATCTGGCAACTGTACATTTTTGTTTACACATTTCATGAAGTGTACATACATAAATGTCTTTTTATCAGCTGTTGAAAAAATCGCAACATACTTTTTTCTAATTCGTGTTCTTTTCTCGTTAAATAAAAAATGAACATTTTACAGGGCAACATTTTTATTGTAGAAAAGAAACCGCCATTAAATATTATAGTATATGTTTGAAATCTCCATATTTATCTTGAGGCAAATCGATGACAGAATATCCATTTCTTTTTTTATTCAAGTCAGAAGAGCAAACAACTAAAAGCAACAAGAAAATCCGCAACTCAATTTGAAATATTAAAATACTACTTGAGGCGTTTTTTCACAACAATCTAAAACTTAAAAGAGGCGTTGGGCTTCTTTGCCATCTCGTATTATTGGAAATTGCTCAAGTATGCTCCAACCAGTAACAGTCATATTCCTTTTCAGAAACAAATATTACACAACACAATACAAAACAACTTCAAAATTAATAATGAAAGTGTCTTGAATCATTTTTCATTCGAGTAAAGCAGCAAATACGCTTTTCCAAACGACCAACACTAAAACTTTTTATTAATAATGTGATTTTTCTACGTATTTTTATTTCGTCGAAGATGTTAAGTTTATTAGAGCCTCTTGGTACTTACGTGATTTCTTGATTATCTCTTAACATATAGAAAAGATCCACTTTTACACTACACTATACGAAAGTAACTGGAGAGACGACACCAAAGATAGAAATTACAATTTCCTGCAACAGTTGATATAACAGGCATTCGACTAGCAAGGCAGTTAACATGGGGTACAATACTTGACAGCATCTTAAAACGATTATAATAGTCGTAAGGAAGAAGTCATTTGGCCAAGCAGAGACAGTATAAAACAATTTACTAAAGCAACTAATGTGTTAAATTTAAATTGAAAGTTGCACACCGGGGTAGTTCAGAAAACAATTAGATCAAATTTGTCAAAATTTTCAGTGTTATCACAACAAATGAATAATATTAGTTGGAATGTTTTCCCCCCCTATTAGTCTTTAAGCCTAAAGCACTTTTAAGCATCCGATTTTGTTAATTTACAGAACTGGCCGTCTGTCTCTCTTATAGTGTTTATTTCAACAACCAACTTTTAAAGTGTTGCTGCGGTTTAATGGAGGCAGAACTGTTCCTTTTAGTTAATGCATAATCATTATAATAAAATCATTAACAAGTAATAAAAAGCTTTTGCCAGCCTTTTTGCACAATACGCCACAGTGAGGTAGGACAGGCTGTATGTGTCATGCCATGAACAATTGGCATACACAGTGTACACGTCAGCGGTTCGTTGTGTGCATCTGCCTGCCATGAAACGTAGGATCTGGAAAATTGTAAACATATTTTATGAGCTGCTATACTTGTTGTGATTATTTAAAACTTTATTTACTTCCGCTCAGTTGTTTGGTTGAAAGATCGCTATGCCTTGAGGAAAATCACTGTGACTTTTAATATGAAACATGAAAACTGCATTTTTAAATATAAACATTTTTATCATTCAGTGTAGACAATGCGAAACCAATTAGCTAAAACTAACTTTAAGGGCGGTAATTTTTTTTTCCAGCTCCACCGTAATGCATTCTCAAAATTTATTAAATTTGCTTCATTTTTTGCTATACACTCGTAAACTGAATTAGTAAAAACAATATGCTTAGAGATGCAGCAATTGTTGCTCACCTACAACGAATTAGGCTTGAGTTCCACGTACAAAGTTTTTTCTCACAATACTCGCATAATAATAAAATATTTTTTTAAACATTTAATTTTCCTTTCACGAGTTTTCCAATCTCGAGAAATAAGTCAAATGTAAAATGTTACAAGACAGACATTAAAATTTCGAAATCCACAAAATGCATTACAGAAATTAAAACTTTATAAACATGTTAATGTAATGCATAAAATTGACAAATATATAATAACTATTATTACCATAAGGTGTTCAGAGTGTAGCTTTCGTACCTCATTACATTCACACTACTAGTCGCATGCCTACGGCATATCGCTCACAAAAGTTTCATTGCTCAAAGTCATGATAATTGAAAATAAAAACTGTCAAACCATTAACTCATTCGGAGGTAGTTTTATTAAAAAACTATACGTTTTAATAATAAAAGCATATTGCATATGCATATTATGCATATTATGCATGCTTGTAATTGTTTATTCTGCAAACAAATATTTATTTAAATAATGAATAATAAATACAAATCGAAAACGGCTGAGAAAGTATTCGCACCAACAAAAGGTAACAAACAACTCGATTAGTAAAACCGATTGACATTATTCGCATAAATTTTCAAAAGATTAAAAATGTTTCAAAAAAACAAAAAGCAGAGAGAGAAAAAAGTGAGATAAATTTAACGTGCATTGAAATGAACACGCAAATTGTATAGAAATACAATTTAAATAATCGATCACACGATGCTCGAATAAAATTAAAAATAACGAGCATACCAAGAGCGTGCAGCCAGTACTTGTACGAAGCGACGATTTGAATAGCTGTGACGAGCTACGGATTTAGCTAATTTGCATTAGCTAAATGTTAGTTGTACTTCGGTGTCTCAGTTCGAACTTTTTATTAATTTCTATTTTTTGACCACACCTCGTATGTCTAAATATGTGATTTCTCTTTGTGCACGGCAGATGCTTAAATGAGGGAATTCATTTTCCTTAAATATATGTATACTTGTAATTCTTTAAATGTGAAAAATCCGGATTCAACAAAGTCGTAGCTGTCTGTTCCGAGAAAGTTATTATTCTTGTGATAAAATTAAGTGATATTTTGATATCAACTTTTGTTTTCAAGATTTATTGAATAAAATGGTTAAATATTTATAAAACAGCAAAGGATAAGTGAATGTTCATGCATTTCTAAAAATCAATTAAAAACGTATCCCCAAAGTTGGCTCATTAGCAGCGGCAATATGATGACAGCTGCTACAGCCCACGTCTACCACAACAACATTCAGAACGCACTTTGCAGATGAAGTTGTTTACATATAATTAAACGATACCCAATGCAATCCATCTCGTCGTTGCAGTTGCATTTTTTGTAAATTTATAACTGCCTTTGTTAACATGGATAAGCATTACACGTACTTTGTTGTTGAGCTAAAACACTTGTATTATTATTTACAATAATAACAGTAGATGACATTACACCATTTCCAGCATAATTTGTTTTCTGCTTGTAAACGAGTATGCAATTAAATGAGGCATTTCAGTCGACACCTGCACTGAAATAACTATGCAATATAAACACTATAACTTGTGTACGTGTTACGAAATATTAGTTTCCTTTAGTGCAAAAAAATTCAAATAATACTCGTCAATAAGCAGAAATAAATAGAAATGTGGTTCGTATGTTTAGTTGGTTAAAAAAAAGAAAAAATATTCCCCATAATCGTAGTTTAAATGTCAAATTTTTATATAGTTAGCCGATTAAATGTTGTTTAAGCCGTAAAAGGAAACATAATAAAAAGTTAAGAAAAACTTTTGGGAATTCTGAAATATTAGTGGGGAAAAATGTGCATAGATGGAGTTTTTGTTACTTGGAAAATTATCTGCGAAATTGGCTCAAAAATATACTTTATGCATGTAAAACGTCAAAGAAAATTTTTGTCTGCAACTCACTCTTAAAAAATCACTTTGAAAATCTTTGGATCACGATGCAGTGACACATTAAATTGCGGGAATTACTTGAAACAGATAATACCCAGAGGAAAAAATTTTTCCGAGAAGAGGCTGCAGAATATGATTTATAAATACAAAATGGAAATAGTGCACCTCATAAGAGTAAGTATGCTGACCACATTTTATTCGAAAATGAAAACGCAAAAAAAAAAAATGGACAGAAATGAATGCTGCTTTGCAAAAATGTTGGGCATTAAAAAGAAGACACTTTGCGATGCGAGTTGGCCTGCTACTGCTTAGAAGATCGTAGCCTACGCAAGTAACAATTACAACCATATTGCTGGGAATCCTCTCACTTTTTATGTGGCATGCATTTATTAGCATCATGCAGATATTTTTTTTAACGACGAACCCAACCATCACTAGTGCTTCCCTGCATTTGTAGGCCGCTAATATCGCCGTTGCTATTATATAATGTTATTGTAAATTTTTCTCAATTTTTCTTTTTCTGCAACCCAAACGAATTCGTTGTAAAGGCGATGGCTGTGTCACTACTGGCTTATCCATTTGTTTCGTTGATGATACTGAAACTACGAGTGGTATAGCTGTTTATAAATGAATCTTTAGAGAAATGAAACAAAAGCAACCAACCATTTGTTGCTCACAATGCCCAAAGTTGCTTGTCTACTCTGATAAATGCTATTGCAATTACGACATACACACGAAATTAGTTATACCATACTCGTAGATGCAACTGGGCTACGAGAGTGCGGGATATACGGACTCGGTATCAAGCTACTAACTATGCAATTGCATTCCAATTGCTATCATTTGCATGAGACTACTATCGCGATGACACAAAAAAGGACAATCGTATATCGTGAAATATTATATCGTTTTGTTTCGTTAGATAAAACATCATTGAGTCACACTCATCATCAAATGGAGCAATAAAGCAGAATGTGTTTATTTTAATTAAAACGCAACAACTGCGAGTCAAATAACCGATGTAACTGATGCCTTTAGATTCCACACACATTAATAGTTTTAATTCCTATGAATGGTCGCTCGGCTAATACTAGGAGCAGAGGATATCTAAAGTTACCAAATACAAATTACCTTTAACAAAAACCATTTTTGCAAAATAATAAAATAAAAGTTTGTTGTAAAATAGCAACAGGCAAGGGAGAGGCATTAGAGAAGAGTGCGATAAATTTAAAGGAAAGCCGTGTGAACATTTATCACACTCATTGTCAGTTCACAGAAGATAAAATGCTTTTAAATAAAAAAATATATATTTTTGCATACACACCAATACATTTCATAATATTATCCATATGCGGGATATGACCGATATTTTATGGTTTCGAAAAGGTAACCTCAGATTTTTGTAAATACATTTCTTATAGTTTGGGGTATAGCTATAAGGAGTATGCAAGAAGAGCCTATTATTTTTTTAAGTTCATTGAAATTATTTACTGATGGATGTCCGTTGCCCACAGGTGAAAAAGGCCTAATAAATCAGGCCCAAATAGCACAGCGCCAGTTGTCTTCAAATTACTATTACTTTAAACGAAGTTTTAGCTTTCAATTTGTATATCAGACCTCATTTAAACTGGTCGGAAAATAAAGGGGAATATGGTTGTACTGTAATAAATATCATGAAAATTGTTAGAAAACCCGAGCTGAACACGTTGCCAATTTTAAAAAATTTTCTCATAATAAATGGCGTCTATTCCATTTCATGTTTTATCATCACTACAATTCTCTTCATTCCCCGAAAGAACGTAACATTTGCAAGCTTTTAATTTTCAGATCAGATATCACATTTGCCGTAATCGCATGGTTTGTGATCGCAGTTAAAATGACCTATTTTTGTCCTTTGTAGATGATTAAAGCTCTACTGATTTATATCGAGTTTTTCATTAATTTTAAAGACAACTCCGTTCAAATAACCGCCTGCCTGCGTACTGCATAGGATCTTTCCAATTTTGAAGTACCTTTTCGCATAAAGCAGGAACGTTCAATATTCAATTGTAATGAGTCAATTGTTTGTGGATTGTTCGTATAAACCAATGACTTCGCATAACGAGCCCTTATAAAGTAATCCAATAGTGTTCGATCAGAAGATCTAGGCAGCCAACTTACTGGTACAAAACGTAAATTTAATGAGTCGTTGAATTGTACATGCAAAATAGAACCTGTCATTCTCATCGAACCAACAATTCTCATCGAACTCCATTAACTCCACTTCCTACTTTTTTTTCGAAAAAATATGGCCAGATAACATCACCAGCAAGAAGAGCATTAGACATTTACTTCCAATGAAGACAATGGCGTCTCGTATACTTTATGTGGAATACTTTTGCCTTCAATAAGCTTTCAGGGAAAAGTACCCTGCATCAGAAAGCAAGATTTACTGGAAATACGTTTCGATGGCACTGTAATTTTTTTGTTCTAAATTTTTACGATCTGCCAATGTTGTTTTGCTGTATAATGCTACGTGGTAAAGCTATTATTGACACTGAAAAAAAATATGGGTAATGCAACTGCCACAAGCCAATTGGAAAATATTGTATGATCCATCCAAATGTGAATACCTCCACCTGGATAAATTAAATATTACTTAAGTCGTGAAAAGAGAATTTTTTAATGTTGTCGAGTCGCTGTCACTTCGCCTTTTTAGGGGAACGAGAGTTACGTTGAAAGACTTTTCTAATTTCGATAATTAAAAACGCCGGACAGTAGTTGTTGTCGCTGAAGACCGAATAATTTATGTATGTATGTGTATGTCTATGTACGTATTTATAAAGCCTTGTTAGTTTCAATCAAAATTAGAGTTCCTTCAAATAAATTATTAAATGGCTTTTAACAATAAATAATCTAATCGGGAACTTTTAAAAATCGATAAGCTGAGCTTTCAGTGCTTTCAAAAAGATTTCAGTGCAGCAGTAATTCCAAAACCACTCAGATCCCTTTATTTTCTTTTTACTAAGTAATGACTCTTTCCTCCTAGTTTTGTAAGAAATTGTCCGTCTTTGATTTTATTTCTTATAAGAAAAAAATGTTTAGCAAATGTTGCTTGATTTTCACTTAAATTATAACAAAGTCTTTTCCTCTTTCAAGCAGTCGTAAAAAAGCAGCCAAAAGTGTTTCAAAGTGATTATACAAGGTTGTCTCATCTCTTATCGCAGCCATGTAATGAACTCTATTTATTTTAAAAGACTTTTATAAATGAACTAAGGTAAATAGTATGACTGACGGCGTTGTGTGCGAAGTTTTAATAGTATTGTAATGATCTGAAGGAAAAACGTTTTTCCAGCATGTGCTTGAAATTAAATACTGACGAGCATCTTTAATTTAACAGACAAGCCTCTTATGCATGTACGCTGGGTGGCAAGTACTACAACTTTCTTGAAATTGAAAAAATTGTTGGTTACTAGTTTGCTCAGAGGAGCTGTGAATTGTCTGGCATTAGCTTTTTAACACGTATTTTCATTGTTTCATACTTCCTTGAGGAAATTTTCATGTGGAGTAGAAAACATTTTTATTAATAAACTTCAAAGGTATGAGCACAAATGTTGGGTGATGTGATTTTAAAGTTTTCTTGCATTGTTTGCGGCTCGCAGATACTCGTACACATATAAAATAAGCAAACGAAAAAATCGTCTAGCAGTCTGACACACTTTAATACCCTCTTCAAACATAAATTTAAATTGAATAGGATAATCATACAAGTCAATTTAGCTATTCATTGTACAGAAATCATGACGGTATCTTTTTCTGCAGTTTGTGACATTTAAATGTTTAATTTTTTCATGCTCTCTGCTTCCAAGTATAAAGTTGGCACCTTATAGGATAAACTTTGTGTGTCTAAATAGGGCATTGAAAATTCTATAGGAATTTCAATTAGGAATTTCCACAATATTCCCAACTTTTTATCTGAAGTGCGTCATAAGAAGATTCTTATTATTACATAAAAGCAATTGATGTTTGACACGTTTACACAAAAAAAAAAAACAAAAAAAAAGAGAATTAAAGAAAAAGGAATATGTGTATGTAGACATCTTTATATGCTTCATTATCATCTTTTTTCCCACATTAGCTTTCAAGGTTAAATTCAGATTTGTTTGTATGTTACTTACTTGCAAGATTGTGAACCAAGATTATTCTTTCTTTTAAAGATAATTGATACTAAAGATACATTGAGAAACGTTGGACGAAAATTATTTTTCTGCAGCAAATAAGACTGAAGTCTGAACTCTTTTCTCTGCACGATGAACCATTATCACATGCGTCCAGCGCTTTGTGCACAAGAAAATAATATTAAAAATTTGATCTCATTCTGAAGGAACTGTTACACTATTATTAATTATTAGGGGCATGTGTGAAAAATTTTAAAATTTCCTAGACAATTGTAAGATATTTTATTGAAATTTGTTGAGGAGTCTGCAACTTGCAGTAAAAGGGAAAATTTTTAGTAGAAAATTCTCAGGATGACTCGCCATTTCACTACAAAAGGGATCTAAGATACATTTTCGTGCATGGGGAAAGATTTTTCGCTTGGAAAAGAAGAATCCGACGCGAATACCAGCGTTATTGCGAACTCGTTTAAAATAATATCAGGAAACACTTCCAGAGGATTCCCGAACAGAAAATTCACGTTTGAAACATTCCAGGAAATGAAAGAGTACACAAAATACGTCAAAGCAAATCATAAAAAAAAATTATTACAAATTTTTATCAAACTTTCATTTGTAGTGGAAAACTGTTTTACTGGATGGCAGCTCCTCAGTCAGCCTGCTGATTGGTTATAGAGTGCATTTGAAGACTTATAACCAATATTCGCCTCTTTTATATGTGGGTGTATATCTATTTGTATTGCTTATATACAGTTCACCATTCACAATAGAGATTTCCTTAGCTTTAATTCAAATTGGAATAGTTTTCCCGACAGACACAAGAACTTATAAAAATTTAATGAGCGAATCTATTACCAAGGCAAGTCAAATTTTTCATGCAAGAAATTTCTGCATCATCATTGAATAGAAATCCAAAGCAGATTTAAATAAAATTCAAATGGTTCGACAAAGATATCCTGATGATACGCATTACCACGGCAAGTCAAATTTTTCATCCAAGAATTTTCTACATCGTCATTGAATAGAAATCCAAAGCAGATTCAAATAAAATTCAAATTAAAAAAATTAATTCTAAAAAAAGAATAAAAGAAAAGAATATATAAGAAAATGAAATAAACCTATGTGGAACCTTTTGGAACCAATTTCACTCCCCATCTAAACGTGTTACATAATTGCCTATTTAATCCTTAATATTTGCATAATTATTGTTTATTTTACTTTATAACAATTAATACAAAATATGTTTCTTAAGACTTTCTCTTGAAATATATTTTTATTGTGCGACTTTATTCATTATTATTTTTATATGCAAATTATGAAGAAACCATTTTTATTCCTCAAAACCTTTTTACTTTGTTTAGTTTTTTTAATAAAAGTATCATATGCATTTCCAACCTGCAATGTTACATCATTCACTTCTTACTGCTGCACATTTTTTCAACTGCAATTTTGTATTGCTTCTTTTATTTTATTTTCATTTCAATTCATATTTTGGTTGCCTTTGCTTTACCTCGAGTGCTGAGGTCACACCAGCGGCAATCGGGTGAAACCAGTGCCAATTGTTTTTTTGCATCACTTCCTTTCTTGATAAACACCAACGGCAAATTTTATACTGTAACAACAGATGTTTTTGGCTGCAATGTCAACAAGCGATTAGTTAAAAAGCTGTTTCCCTTCCTATTAAACCAAAGAAGAGCCATTAAATACAAGTACAAATAATAAACAACTGCTGGTTCGAACTGTAGAAAAGCCAGCCAAGCGCATTTAAGGCCTCTGAACTAATCTGTGACAACTGATTTCATACAAAATGTTGTGTAATTCAAATTGTCACGTGCAAATGATGAATTGTAATCGGATTTTCATATATAAAAAAAAAAGAATAATAATAAAAAAATGTCGTTGGGATACTTTAAAGCTTTCAATCAACTAATTACTGGGAAATAAACGCTTTCTTTTAAAATCAATTACGGAACGATTACCTGAAGTGTAATTAGCGTGTTGCAGTTTTAATGAGGCCACGTGAAATTTATTGTTAAATAATGAGAAGTTTAAACGGCTTTTACGAGCTCCCCCACTTTGACACTTATACGAGTAGGAAAACAAGTTTCTGTCAGGAAACTGCCTTGTTAAGTATTTGCATTTGAGATGAGACCTATCAAAATATAACTTTCAAGTTCGTACGTCTCAAAAGCTGCATTATTTATTTAACAGCTTAAAGTTTTACTTTCGCGTTGTATTAAACAAAACCGCAGTAACAAGCAGTTAAATTTAACTGCCCTTTCCCACTGCGTTTATGAAGTGTGGCTCTGCCAGCGATGACCACCCCATCGCCAATGCGATCTATATTAATGTAAAAGCTATTAAGTTTTATTGCATTGCGCTACGCAACCAAAAATAAAATAGTTTGCAATGGTAACATGACTCTTTTAGTAAAACTCTTCATTATGGCCTTTTCCCCAATAAGTTTATTATGCAGTTAAATAAAATTGGTCTTAAGGAGGATTTTATGTTGTCTTTTATAGCGGCAATTTCCTTGTGATTCAAGTTTAGAGAAATCAAAAACAAATCAATGAATAGTGTGAAGATCAACCGGCAAGGAAGTTGCAAAGCTAAAATTCAAAAGTTCTAATAACGCAATCCACAACCAAACATTTTCCTAAGTGAGTGTAATGCTGCTTTAAAGGTTAAAAAGGGGATTCCCCTCTATTTTTAAAAGGTATGTATTACAGACGAGTACATGATCCAAATGCAAATATAGGGAAAAATTTAATGTGGCCATAAAAGTGTGATCAAATTTAAAAACAACTGTGGCTCATTAACGGGTTAGTTCGACCTAGTCCTGCAGTTTAGCTTGTTGATATAATTTTATGGTTGCACTGCTTTATGGTTGCAAATGGTTTCTAGATTTTTGGTACAGGCTAACTTTTGAAATCACCCTACAAGAAAATTTTGCAAACCCATCATACGAACATAATGATATCATGTGGCCAAGAATTGGCTGTAGATCTATTAGAAGCGTAACTCGGCGACTTCTGTTTGAAAGAATGAGATCATTTTTTTTTTAAATATAAAATAATTTTCTTTTGCAATACAACAGAATTTTTTTTAGTTCAATAACTAACAAAACAACAGATTTTGAGAACAACATTTTAATACTCGTGTAAGCAGTGTGAGAAGACAAAGTGTGAGTTCAGTTGTTCGTTATCTACTTATTATTTGGTAAGACTTATCAAACTTGAAGTAGAAGACGTAACGTAATTTCGTTTTACTTCAAATTTGCTACAATCTATTCTATCAGGTACCTCCATGCTAATGATGTACAGTAACTCTCAATATTTGAGAGTTGGATGACGTCTAGACGATGTTTAATATAGACAATTGACTTTTCTAACATTTCATTCAGGAAGTAGTCAATGGCCCACTCCTGTCTTACTTTTTGTCCAACTCCAATTTTGTTTACATCAAGTTTGCTTATAACTAATTTATTAACAGCTACTCAGAAGGTAACTAATTACAAGTTAGTTATTAGTTAAGGGCTTTTCTTTTTGTTGGTAAAAATATAAACTAAATTGAAAAAAAAATCCACTTGAGGAATTTGCGAAAAAGCTTTAAATATATTTTTTCCAAACGGTTTTTCTTATCTATTTTAAACAAAATTAAGCAAAATTTATTGCACAAACGTAATTTTATTAGTTTTCTTAAATTTCAAATCAGTTTGCTTAGAAAAAATGTTTTACTTGAATTGGGTGGAGGAAAAAGTGAGTTTTATTTGCCGGGAGTGCTTCCACAATTTGCTTTACGTGTTATTTCGTTTTGAGTCTTCACTGAGTTCCATACACGTACATGCATGTGCCACGACAAGTGTTGAAAATAAGATAACGAGAGATACAAGAAAAGGCATTTGTGCTCCCATCTTCATCTTCAGCAGCATCATCAATACATTCTTCAAGTATTGTATTCCCATTTATTATGGCAGACCGCATTGTGCTGATGGTTGGCCTTATTGTTTCAGGATTGAAGTTTACTTACGTGACAGTGATTATCCAACATGTTGGATTTTTTTGTATTGATTAATATTTGCATGTTTGCTATTCACTGAACCATATAAAAATGGTGACTTCACATGATAATGGATTTGCAATGTTAATCAAATTGTAAATATTATTTTAAAATACATGAAACAGGGAAATTTGTGTGACAGTGAACCATATAAAAATGGTGACTTCACATGATAATGGATTTGCAATGTTAATCAAATTGTAAATATTATTTTAAAATACATGAAACAGGGAAATTTGTGTGACAATGAAGACAAAGTCATAATGGGCTGGGGACAACAAAAGAATGCTCAACCAAATAACCTTAAATAGATTAATCAACGACATATTGACCTTCATTTGAATTTTCACGAGCAAAAGAGCAAAACTGCACAAAATCAGTAGTTTTTTAAATTTTTGTATGCGAGTCAACCGTACACTAATCTATCACAAATGTGTAAGAGCGTTGGTTCGATCCTTAATTCGAGCAGATGAAAAGAAATACTTCTACACTATTGAAAGTGATCACTTGAGTGATATCAACACATAATTAATGTCGATGCTGATATAAATCGGACTATGCATAGCCTTCCTCGCATGCCTTCCGCACTATCATGTGCGGAAAATGGTGGGGGAATACATTACTGCATTTGTAGTGTATCATCATCCGTCGCGTCCATGTCGGGCTCTTCCCAAGTGGCGTATTCACTAGAAGTGGCTAAATGGCAAGAAAAGTGGTACGCTGACTGCAAAGGCAGATGGACTCTAAGTGCTAAAAAAAGGACAGTAAAAATTGCGGCTCCCCTATTAATTGTAAATTAAACAGAAATACTTTCAATACATTGTATTTTTAGCATTTATTTAAAAAGGAAATTATTATAAATTGGAGTCTTCACTGACCTTATCGAGAACTGCATTCTATTTATTTATTCTGAATTATTTTTCAATTGTTTTTGTTTTCTTCAATGACAGCAAGTTTCAGTTTTTTTTAAAAAATGATTGTTAAAATCGTTGACGAAATATTAATAGCAACACATATAACTTTTAGCATATTTTTTTCAAATCTTTTATAAAACATTTCTAACCGGATTGTTAAATTATGTGTTTTTTTTGTATTTTTTGTTTTTGGGTATTTGCTTTTTTTTTTATTTTTAAATTAGAAAAAATAATTGTTGAGGCAACTTGAGCTTGTTCTGGCAACTGTCGGACATTCTAATATCAGTCTTGAAACTGAAGACATCTGCTTGTTTGGCTGCTCTTTATTTTAATGTCAAGTGTGCATTGCATTACCAAACTTTGCTTGTAGTTGTTGTTGTTAATATTTTTAATTTTTTGTTTTATTCATTTTTGCTTTTGAATAAAATTGCATTAAAATCATTGCAGTCTTTCAGTTGCATAAAATGCATTCATATTTCATCAAAATTAGAAACGCAATCAACTCTGAACTTTCAGCTGAAAAATTTTCGATTTGGAATGCGTATGTGAGGTTACTAAAAACATACGTAAATACATAAATATTTAATTAAAAAATGTAAAACAAACATTCGGAAGGCATACAAAAACTATTCAGGCATGACTTCATCGTCTGCAAGCACAAATTTAGAGAATAGCAATGCAAGGATTTTAAAACCAGCATGACTTTAAAGTTTGCTAAAAGACATTGTAATAATTTTATTTAAAAAGGTAAGCATAATTTATAAATCTATTTCTCTTCACCTTCAAAATCAGATACCAAAAATATTTTTTAAGAAGAGAACAACAAATTATCGAAAAACTTCTTTTCTGAGATTAAAACTAAGAGGATGTTCTCAAATCCCAATTTTTCAGTTTTTAGGTTTTGCAATATCAGCAAGTTGAATTTTTTTTTTTAAATATGATTTTTAAAATCGTTAAAAATATATTGAGCGGAAAAAAGGAGAAGGTCATTGTAGCAGTGTAGCGGTATGGTAGCTTTGGCACTAGCAAGCTGGGTTATTTCGGAGGTGAAGAAATAAGAAGATAATGTGTTTTCTCAGATGGATCTGTAATGCGATAAGATCTATCGCGTTCGAATAATACAATTACAACAAGTACACAATATTTAGTAAACATATTTACGATATCTGTTATCGGTGGCGATCAGCTGTTTATGTTTCCTTTTAGTTTTATTTCTACGTTTTTATTTTAAACGATTTTGGGGGAACTCTTATATATTGTATTGCATACAACACAAATGTATAACAAATTAAAAATTTAAATTGAAATTTTAAAAAATTTAAATGCAAATTTCACGTTTCTTTTCTTTCCGAGTATTTATTCTTTCCAGCATTTATGTAATTTAAATAAAAAATAATATCTACTATATACGTATATTCATTTATATGATTGCATATAAATGTATATATTATATTTTCTATATAAATTAAAATTCGTTCGCAGTGAATTTTACAGTCTCATAAAGAGATTCATTCTAACAAAAGCCGCCTGTATAAGAATAAGTTGATCTATCAAAATCAGATCAGCTGCTCGATGATTCATTTCAGTTTTTTTCGCAATGACTTTTATGAAATAAATTGCCACGCATTAGCATACTTTGCTAATGGAAAATTGCCTTCCCAGTCATTTTATAAAATGGCTTTTCTTAGGATACATTTCCAAATTTTTGAAATTATATTTTCACGGAATATATGCATATTTATGAAAGTGTTTGTGCGTTCTGCTTTAACAGATATCAAAATTAAAAAAATTATTCTTGTATAACTTTCAATAAGATCATTCGATAAAGTGTTGCATACTATTAAAGGATATGTCAAATATGACATGTATGATAGTGGGCCCTAAAAATAAACTTTAAGAACATGTTGCTATGAAGAAAATAAAAATCTGTTTACATCTTACAGCGCCATTTAGATGCGATTTTTTAAAATAGAATGGGGACCATTTAGTTTCCGGTAAGTTGTTACCTTAAAAATTCGATCAACTTGCAAATGATATAAAAATAATATAAACAATACTTGTGAAGCAAAAACTTTTTTAAGGATGTTTCTTCTCAGAAACAGTGCTTTTTAAGCACGTTCAGTATATATTACAGTAAACACGTAGTACCTCAATTACGTTTTAAGGGCTCATTCATTACGAGTCCTTATCCTTATAAATGTAATTTCAATTAAATAAAAGTTGGTTCTAATTGCAAAGAATACAAAGGCTGTTTTACACATTCCTTACATCTGTTGTAAATTATCTTTCCATACGTCAGACTCCTGTTCTCGTCTTAAGAACATCTTCCCCTTCTATTTACAGATTTATTGTATATTCTCAATTAATTTAGTTGAGCTTAAATCGAACTTGTGCATGTGATGAAGAATTTTCTGAAATATTGTTTTCATAAATTTAATGAAGCCATCCAATTAATTAATGATTTAAACTGCACATATAATGACTTTATTGCTAAATATTGACAATATATGTATTAAAAATATTTAAAAGTCCAATAAATTCAATGTCATAAAGTTTACTCAGTTTGGTATTAATGACGAGCCTAAAGTAACATCTAACAAGCCCATCTGTCTCCCCACCTCACCATTCGACTTTGTCTTTCGTCTTTCTTGCCAGCCTTTCACTTTTGTTTTAATGCGCACAATTTTGATTTCAGATTGTACTTGTATTGTATGTGGTTTGGCCACTTTATGCGTTGTATGAATGTTCTGTCTGTCTGTAAAGTTTGCGATAGCTGTTGTCGCTTTGGCTCCTTTAGAGCCAAAATGCAATAAGTCATGAAAATTTTAATTTTTTATGTGTTTTCACAACTGCATGACACAACTCTTCCGATTTCCATTTGAATGCTTTGGAATATGTGGGATTTTTGGATTTTTAATTTACTGCTGGAATAAAAACATCACTTATGATATTTTGAAGCTCAGGCATAGATTTGCCGTATGTAGGAGATTGTGTCTGGCCTGCGCAGTTCGACATTAAATTTGCAGTAAATTTGTTTCTTTACGCATCTTCAGAATTAAATTGCCGACATGCAATCATCACTATTGGCTTTTTATGGCCACAATATTTAATTGTCTGCGACTATTAAATAAATCTAAAGTTACGCAATTTTGTTTTTAGCTTTAAAAGATTGTTTCCAAGCTTTCATTACAAACAAATGTTTGTGCAGATTCACTACAGCAAATTTTATCAATTTCAGAAACACATTAAGCATAACAATCCCAAATGGACGTTAAAAAAGTTTATAAGAATTATATAATTATATAAACATCGTTAAAAGATATTTCTCGAACAATTTGCTAACTATTTAATGCAATGCATCGGAAACATTTGAAGACGCGCCTAGAAACCGAGTATCCAAAATCCACTCAGGAAATCCCATTGCCAGAAATAATAAGTCTGTAAAGAAGATGATGGAAATATTATTTTTCTTAATAATTCCTACGTTAAGCAACTTGAAAGTGCGTTAAAATGAAGAATAAGAACGCCAACAGAAATAATTCTTCATCTCTAGCAAAATTCTTTTAAAACAACACATGCTTGTATTTAGGAATCCTTTAACTGATTTCAAAGGATATAAATTTTAAGCCAGTTCGTTTTTGATTTAGTAAATATTTTTTAGAATATTTTTTTAGGATAATATTGAGGAAAACAATTAAATCCTTTCTGTGTGCATAAGCGCTGAGTCCTGGCATGCTCCCATTTTCACTCGATCTTGGAATAAAATTTAATGTAAAACATTATCTTTCACACATCAAAATCTAAACACATCCCGCGACCATTAAAAGGTGCTGCAAAAACTACTAATTTCTAAGATGGTGGGTTCAATTCCTAAGGCGACTAGTTATAAATGAGAATTATAACAAATTATGTTAATTATGAGATCTGTAAAGGGCAGCTCCTGGTTTTAGGTACAACCCAGCAAAACTGCATTAATCACTAGAAGTTCACAAGAGAAGAAGCACATCTCCCTCCTGCTTGTTTATTTCTTCACTACATTTGTCATCTTCTCTGCCACTAACTTCCTCCAAAGGATTTGAGTTATACATTCTGAGTATGAAAGCCGAACCGAGATTGTCAGTGCGATAAAGATTGCCAGTGCGATGAAACTCATTACATACAAGTCAATACAAGTAAGCTTGTGTATAACACAGTGAACGCCGACAACAGCTGAGAGCAAAGCCGACGAGTGCGAGAAAACCGTTTCAGATCGTTTTGCGTGTTTGTTTGCATCCTTCTTGTATCCTTTTTTTTGACATAAAAGCGAAACAAATGAAATAAACAGAATTTCAGGGCTGATTCTCGCATTCAGTGTGTTACATTCAAAATAAGCGTCAATAGGCTTAGTTTGGCTCCGTTCAACATCAGCGTTCATTCTGTTCATATCCTAAGGATCTTAAAGTTACAGGTTCCACTGCACTTGCCTTAAAATATGCCTTAAAAGTAACCATCTACAAGTAGCGTTAACGTAACGTAGGAATTGTTTAACTGCTAAAATCTTCATTTTAAAATACTCAATTATATAATTTTAAGCCAACGAAATTTGTGTTGGTTTCAAATTGAAATATTGCAAACATTCTATTTCTTTGAGATTGTGACATTAATTCAGCTTTTTTAATCAGCGAGCTGCAATATTGAAAAGAATTATACGATAGTGATTAATGTTTAAAAATGGTTTAAGAGAAGCAACGTTAGTCTGTGCTTCAAGATCTGTCAGCCGTGAGAATAAAAACAGTTTTTGTTAATATTATTAATTGGTGTTATAAAAAACAATTCGTGCTGTTTATTATCCTTTTTGTTTTACTTCTGGATATCATTTACAAATTATTTTTCACTATCCCTTTTGATGAATGACTTCAGTCGCAATGTTGAGTTCATGGCACGTTTCGCGTCTTATTTTCTTAAATTGCAATTTATTTTCTGTAAATAACCAGTATTAATATTTCCGTAATCAATTTTATACGTTTTAAGATATACGCTGAACTTTGATTGATTAATGGCAGTTGAAGCACAGCCCAAATCGTTATTAAATATAAAAAAGTAATTTTAATTTCTTTCTTTTGAAAAGTGGAAATAATATTGAGCTGTTATCTGAAAATGAAAAGAACACAACCCCACTAAAAGCAAATGAAGAGAAGGAATAACAGACGAGCCTCCCAAGCTTAGCCATTGTTCAAAATTGAGGCATCCGTGTTTTTTTTTTAAGAAAAAAGGACTTTTATTTCGATATTGAAACTATTTTTGGTTAAAAATTAAAAACTATTAATTTTGGCAAATTCGTCAATTTTATTGACGAGTGCTTGGCCCATTGTTTGGTTAGGCTTGTGTTGATACCTGCATTTTGATCTGTATTTCAAATCTACACAGCGAATAAACTTTATTTTTATTATTTTTAAATTAATATGAAAAACTTTTGCAAGGCATACTATCATAACGTTTCCGTAATTCTCAATTGGTTTTTGTGAATAAAAGTATAACAAACAATGTTTTGGATTTTGTCCAAGAGTGTTTGTTTAAATGAAAAAATTTTCACATGGGACCAGAGTTCACTGAGAGCGCGAAATTTAATTATAGAATATTGCCTGTGCAGGAGAAAAAATATTTGTTAAAAATATGGTCACATTAATGATCCCAAACCTTTCAGAACGTGTGCAGTATTGTGGGATTACAAGAACATACTCATGGCGTGGCCTGCTTAAGATTTGGAACGTGTTTGAAAATTCCAAATAATACTCGACAATACTTGCTTAAAAAATCATTTCATGTTCGTCGTATTTTTTTGCCTCTCCCCGTTTTCAACATGAGAACAATAATTAACAAAGTATTGAAGTAAGTTATTATTTTTTTGTATTCTTTGCTGAAACGTCGTTAAGCAAACAAAAATCATAAATCATCCATCTGCGTTTGACGCTCTTTGCTTAACGACATCGCGCAGTACAAATCAATACAATTATTTTTTATCATGTCACAGTCAACGAAACACGGCTTATTAATTGAAAAGAGTAAAAATTAATCAGTGTATGTCGGTATAGCACTCATTCATCAATATTTCACCTCTCGACGGCACCAACACTCCAACAAAGTGAACGACTAAGTGGCCAACAGATGCAATATAAAATATTTTTGATGATTTATTGCTTTCTTGTTGCCAGTTGCACGCCACCATAGAAAAGCCAAAATTAAAAAGCTGAAATAGGCAAATGCTGCAAAATTACTTTTAGCTTAACTGAATTCCATGAGATAAAATATTCTTTTAACAATGTGTAATACTTGTACCTGAACACCAAGCAGTGGGCATTATTTACTTCAGCCGGAGTAGATGGGGGAAACGAAGTCCATTAAACGAAATTAAAGCAACATCTGTCTCTTTGCAAAGCAAGTGAATCATTAAGTGCAAACTGGGAATAAAAGAAGACGTCTCAAGAGAAACCGCATGTGAAAGAAAACGGCCAAAAGCCCAATTTGGTTGCATGGCTTGAAGTTGAACTCTTCTTTATTTAATTGCCTCACTGTTGAATACATAATTTTAAAGGATTTGATTCTTTATAAATTTGCAACAACAGATTTGACTGGTCCCTCATGTGCTTTACTTAACTTTGAAAATAAAGTTATAAAACGCAAAGCTTTCGGCTAGTGCTCAGGAGGAAGCACAGCGCTGATGTGGACAGGAATCGAAACTGCGGCCTCCCCTTTTTAGGCTGTTCGTTATCCATTAGTAATATTTATAATATTCACAGTATATTCAGCCGCTAATGTGTTAATTTAAATTTCACATAATCTTCACAGATTGAAAGAACTTTGCTTTGGGTTTCCTATTGTAAAAGGGATATTAGATATGCATTCTTGTGATGGCATAGCAAAACTCGCTGTCTAATAGCATGAACGTCGAGTACGTAAGACACATAAGAGTGGTTTTTAAAATGTTGGCCCCACACCAACATACTCGCCTAATAGCGTGTCCACCACTCTTCATGTAAAAATTCAGTTCCCTTGTTAACCCTTCTGTGTCTGTATCAATTGTGGCATATAAAATCAGATGTATTTTCGCTCACTCCCAAACAACCGTATAGTGGTAAAGTGTTGTTTCCTGATTTACAATTAAAGGGGCCAATTTCTCCAGCACGTACTCATAAAGCGATTGCCCATTCTTAAGGTCTTAGTCTTAGTCTTCACGAGTGTTTGCTTCTAATTCCCTTAATAAATTGGTATGGGAAAATTTGTTTCTCTTTCGCACCTAGTCCTTTACCCATATTTTCCTTTTATTTTATTTTCTTTATTCCCTTCTTGTAATAACATTTCGCTGATAACCAAAGCCGCTATAACTTTCCGCTCCATTACCATGCTTTCGCTTCAAAAATTCCTGCGCACTGAAGTACGCCGTCAGTGTTTGCCAGTGTAGTACCACAACACAAAGTATGCCGTCATACAAGTCTGTAGACAAGTATTAGTGTCTAATAGGCCTTTAATAAGTCCTTGAATTAGCGATTCACTATATAAATTAATAAATAATAAAAAAGTTCCAAATGGACAAAAATCGTTCCGTAAAAAAACTTTGTTCAAAATTATTTTAACCCAAACCGATACATGCACTTTAAGAATAATGGAGGGTGGGGGCAGAAAATTAAGCTTTCAATGTATATTTTTATGTAAAAAAAGGAGTTAAAAATAACGTTTAAAACCGTATCAAGCAAATCGTTGGAAACTAAATAAGAATGGAATAGTGACCACGGATATCATGACATGCCACTCCTATATTTCTCTTCAATTAATTTATTGAATTTACCCAAATTTATTTATTTCAAAACTTCTAAAATGGACTTTTAAGTAAATTTCTTTACCGAACTCAAAATTTATATTTGTGGGCAGAAAACTAAGACTTTCAAAACTCTGGCTAGGAATTTAGTAAAATACTGATAGGGGGGAAAATATGAATGGCCAAAAATAAAACTCGTTTAAATCAAAATAACAAGTCATTATTATATAACATTGCAGTTGCAGTCTTTGCAAAAAAAAAAATACTTCGGACTTTGGTCAGGAATTACAAAAGGGAAGAGGTCTAATGAAATGCAATACAAGTATAGTACAATAAATGTTTGTGAAAGGCATTCAAACCGAAGTAAAAGAGAATGACACATGACCACGAAGCATCACAACATTCCGAAGGAATTAAAAAGTGGAAAGACAGATAAGTAATCTGTAAGCTTAATGGATTATTGCATATTCGCAATGCAAATGCATGCGGGCATATAAGTAATTATTCACTGATGGTGTCAAACTGAATATGAGCAATAAAAATCGGTCAGCAAAGGCGTTCAAGGTTATCCATTTAAGCCCTTCTGCCGATTAAAAAGGGGAATTTTTAAACACGCTTGCAGAAATCAAACCAAGCAGAAAATAACAATAATTTTAAAACTTTAATAGGAATAAAGAAAATTTTTATGCCTATCACTGAATTAAGCAAAGCCAACTACAGCTCGTTCATGGTTGTGTTGCACTGTAAATTATCGGATGTTACTATAAATTGCGCTTTGAAAGCGATCTTCTAAGATAAAATTTAACTACCAATAAACAATAAAACTACCAGCATAACCACGAGTATGCATGGAGCGACATAATAATTGTGCATGTACGTTTAAATATTTATGCATATTACGTGTGTTATGTGAACATTAATATGCCCATATGCATACTAGTGTGCATTTTATGCAAATACGTACGTCGCATGGCTTCTACGGCGACGCTTCGAAATTGTATTTATTTAATAGAAAATGTTTATTTGCAACAGCCATTGCAACATAACAATATTTTATAATATTTAACAAATCACAGCCGACAAACATTTGGCTCCATTTGGAAACGTATGAGCAAAACTACTGCACTCTTTTGATATTAGGGGGATTCACAATACCACATAAAAACAAGTTTTCAAATCAAATTTTAATCTTCCTTTGTTAGTATACATTTATTTTATTTTTTCTATTTTAAACAATAAGACTGACCATCAAAGCTACTTTACGAACTAGATTTAAAATAATGAGTCTAATTAAAAACAATATAGAAAAATGTTTTTAATTATTTAAATATACTAACTACTCCTACTCAGCTGTATATAAATATTTGAATTAAAAACACAATGAAATGGATTTTTTAATTTTTTAATACAATAGAAGTATGCCTTCGTTTGAACTCAAGTATTTGCCAGGACTCAGCTGATTACTTTCGTCCGGTAATTTCATTGGCACCTTCTGTGCACTTTTATAACAAATAATTGAGAATTGTATCATTATTGTTATCTTAGTGGCAATTTCTTTTACTTATTTTATTATACACTATTTTATTTAATTATTAGCGGACAAACTCTGTACCAACCACACATTTTCCATTAATATTTGCGATGCAATTACAAAGTTTTCTTGGTAGCAAGTCTCTAGTAAATTCAATTGCTAACAAACTTTGCTCTACATGATTACAGAAGATATCTTCGTGGCACACTTCAATATATTCAAAATTTATTTTTTTACTTAAAATTACAATTATATCGCTGTTGGGACAACGGCTGTATGAATTATAATTTATGTCCTGCGTTTTGTTTTGAATGTCCTTAAGAAAAAAGGAGTTTCCATGCCCATTCTAAGAACTAAAAGTTATATCAAAATATCACCAAATATTAACATTCAAACTTCCTATATAGAAATATGTATATATACGTATTGAAATAACCCATTGCTATCGTGTGTAGGAAAGAGGAGGCTTTGTTTTTAGTAGAATCACCAAACGAAACAGTTGTTAACAATTGTTAACCACCGGAAAGTCCGAAGGGATTTTTTGCCCCTGCTCACTGTCAAAAAAAAAATAATTGTTTAAGGCAAATGGGCAAATCCTGAAATTAATACGTAGTTTTTCTACACCAACAAAGGAAAATCATAATATTATTTTTTGAACTGCGATGTGCTGAGTGGAAAAACCATTATGTAAATTTAAATTTCATCTTTGCATGCACAAGTAAAAAATAAAAAATAATTAAATTAACAAAAAGCTGGGAAAGGTTATCGAAGCAGGAGAAAGAAAACAGTTGTATCCGTGTGGGCTGACAATTCGAATTCTTTTATATGCACACAACTTTATCCTTTTAACCCTAAACAGAGAAAAATTCAGCGCCAACAAAACTCTTTTAATCGATACTTAAAACTTTTAAAATGTCCATAAAATCTGCCCATAAAACTATTGAATTTCGTTTGACTTTTGCCATTCCATTTTATTTTTTCTTTTTTTTTTGTATCAAATATTTTTTTATTCAGCTGCATGGTATTGTCTACTGCCAGCGTCTTCATCTAATTTAAACTTAAAGCTGAAGCCTGGCACATCTTTTATATTTTTCTTGCTTTAATGTCTGCTACCACGTATACGAGAAAAAAAATTATAAAATATTGGAAATACACACAAAAAGTGATTACAAGTGGTTCCTTGAATTATTACCTTCGCTTTTTCGCTTTTTGTGCTAAAACTATAATTTTTCCTCATTGCAAGTTGAGTATTTGCACGAAATTTGTTTTAATTAGATTTTAGTGGATTTAAATTTTTTCCTCTGTACTTTTAAAGATAATTGTGTTGGAATTTATGGCAAATTCATGTTACTATTTTTTTTTTTTTTTTTTTTTTTTTTTATATAAATTAGTGAACTGTGTGAACAATGAAGACAGACAGATTTTGTTAATGGAACTCTTAATGACTTAAGTTTTTTTCTTAACAGAAATCGACGTATTATGATGTTCTACGATTTTATTATCGGTTTAATAGATTTATTAATCAGTCAATTTTGACAACTTAATCTCAAAATATTCATCGCGTATTTATCAAATAATCATCATTGTGGGTGGAGGGCACGTGGGTCTTTTTGTTCACGACCAGACTTGGAGTTGCTCCAAACAATGTTTTATAGGAAATTAATATATCAAAATTCGCATTTAATTTAATAAGAATTTTTTTGTTTTCTTTTATTGACGTTGTTATTTACACATGTGTCGTCAATTACTGTCAAAAGAAAGTTAATTTCGTTTCTTCAATATTATTGAATGAATTTCTCATTTCATGGCTGAATATCGCGATTGTACACTTGATAGGACTATAATTTAATTTCATTTCCAGCACAACCTTTATGTCGTAACAAATAAAGTATAGTAACTATCCATAATTTTATTTAAAAATTAGTGAACATTTCTTATATGAATTCGCCAAACTTTAAGAGCACCAAGTTAATTGGGCTACTAGTATTATTGATGAGGAAGGGAGTACAATATAGCGGTATGGAAACACATTTCTTCTTTCAGCCGAATAGTGAAATTTATATTCCGGAGAAAGGTTTGCCAATGTCATCTTCATTTTGTTAATTAATCGCCACTTGATTGGAAAAGGCGTTAATCTAACCAAAGACTTTGAATAGATTTGTATTAATGCAGTTACTCGCAGTGCAAAAGATATTTCGTTTTAAGCACTTAATTCCTTTCATCATCACATTACGTTTCTATTGTAATGGAAACTTGTTGGAAGTTTCCCTATTTAGATTCTTTCATAATTAGAAAGAAGGATTCCACCCTACGAAGGAAGACTTACTTCTTCAAGTAGTAGAATCAACTATTGTTCTAATCAGCCAAAATGGATTATCATTAATACAACTAAAGGAAAAATTATATTCCGCGGCAGAAATGTTAATACATGTAACTGATTACTTTCCAAGAAGAAGGCTGCATTTCAAGAACTTGATAAGTCTAATTTATTTTATAAATTAGCAGGTGGAGGAAATTTAATTTACACTAAAAGTAAACTTGGACATACGTCGCTAAGGCATAAATCGGACCAGCGAAATAGAAGTAAATTTTACATAAATTTTACAGACAAGATCACATACCTTTAACCCTTTAAATTCTTTCTTAAATTCGTGTTATACTCGTACTTTAACACTTTAAATTCTTGCTTGAAGAAGTAACTCAGAGCTGTCTCGATTTAATAATATAACTATTAAAATATAATTTAATGATAAAAATTAATGCTATAAGATTTAAAAAAAAAAATTAACTTTTTGCTCACTTAGGGAGTTGTGATAAATAAAAAAAGAAAACGTTCCACCAATTATATCATGACTCAGTGCAAATTGTCCTTCTTTAAGCGTTAATCTACCGGCTAAAGCACAAAACATTTTAAATTTATATGTAGAATAACTTTATAAAGATTCAGAAAGCGCATGCCCATAAACTCAACTCTTTTTATCCTGGTTTGTGTAACCAATTTTTCCACTTGCTGCACAATGCATTGTACGAGGGTGGGGGGAAAAGTTTCCATTTGAAGGATGTAGTAAAGAATAAACGAGCACACTTAGCGAGGAAAACAAATTCGTTTCAGCATGACAGTCGCCCGACCATTCTTCGGTCAGGGGATTCTCTGAGCACCACCGTTACCAAACATAGAGAATTAAAAAATTGCTTGGAGGTAAAAAATTCAACATCGCCATGAAAAATGCATTAATCTAGATGGAAGGTACGTTGAAACAGGTCTGAAACTTTTCACCTCACCCTCTTATATGCTAGACTTGCTCTTCCCCAAAAAGCCGTTCTAAGCAAAAACAACATTCCTGCACCAATTTTTTTGGTCATGTTTTAAACAGTAACGGCCCTGATATAACATGAACATGACTTGGAAAAGTTCATATTTTCCACGAGATGTCTTCAAGCTTCAAAAAAAGTAATTATTACAATAATACTTATCGATGAGATAAATTGTTATATATCAATTGTTAGAAGATTGCTAAACATTTAAGAAAACAATAAATTATGGAGTTCATTCCTTATTTAATATCTTGGAAGATAAAAGGTTGGGAAATGACCAATATCAAGAAATGGCTGGCTTTATAATAAACATCTCTTTTATCTGCAAACAATTTGTACGGTGTAAACTACTCCCCTCCTTCATTTCAGGTAAGAATGTTTTTCTCATAATAATTCTCTGTTTTGTTTCACATATTTCAAGGTAAGGACTTGTTACAGAATATCAGCAATGAGTGCTATTAATTTTCGTTATAAGAACAAGAAACACATTTGGGGCGTCTTATTAGATAATAAATTTTGTAAGGACTAGCAGCGAAGACGGAGTGGATTTTGATAGGCATGTTTTATTATTTGTTTCTACTTTGCCGGCGAAAGTAAGAGTGGCATAGAAGAACAGCAGATAAAGTATTTTTTGTGCTCAGATGGTAATTTTCATCCGTTGCTGTGAACTTTTGTGCTAAACGGACAGTACACATACACCTTTGCCACATAAACCTACTAACAACTATTAGCAAATGAGAAGGATGAAAAAGTGCTCAAGTCCTCATACATGTAATATAGTCTACAGCAAACTAGTCAGTGGAAAAGCGACGAAAAGTTGTAATTGGAGGCACAAAATAAACTTGAGAACATATTAAGAGGTCAAGAGACAGGCCAAATAAATAAATTACAGCACCTTAAAAATCTAAACAGATATTGATAACACTTATATGTTTTATTCGATATATAGTTTAGAAAATTAATTTTAATTCAGATAAACAACAAAGTGTTAACAATTAAGTGTTAAGTGTTTATCAAGTCAATCAATTATAAATTTGACAAAAGGAAATCCTTAAAGCTAATAAATAGGAAGTCCAAACAAGGCACCATTTTTTTCTTCAATAGAAATAAAATTTAGAGACGATGGATGGATATTCATCGCCATGGGATTGAATGTCATTAAATTTATATAAAAATTAAAACTGCACTGAAGTTGAAGACGAAAAGGCATTTGTTGTGCTGGACATACGTGCTCTCAGCTGCAACCAGGAATACCTTGTTGCAAATAATCTTTTTACCAAATAGTTAGCCAGTTCATTATCAACCCGCTTAAGGGGGCCAGACAAACAAAAATTAGATATGCAAATCCAAACTTTAGTATCTCGCACTGTTATTTTGGTTCCTGTCTCAATACATAATCCTACATTAAAAAGTCGTTGGAGCGTTTTACTCTGGGACTTTTCCACTTTCAGCGTCTCAGTGGAAGATGTGATGACAATTAATAACTTGGTGCTTTGCATCAGTTTTTAATTTCTCACAATCTAACGAGTTTCTCGTCTTTTCTTTAAGCGAAGTTGACATCCCTGATAAAATAAATCATGTTAAAAATGAAAGAAAAACCAAAATGATATTTTTAGCATTTTTTCTTCTCTGAAACACATTTTTTTCATAATTTAATTAAGTTGTTGTTGGTTTTATTTGTATTTCGGTTAACCGCATCGTTATTATTGTTTGTCCTTTTGAAGGGTGAATTGGACTATTGTTGTCGTTGGTAGTTCGCTGTGCTTTTATCACAACAATTGCATTTTCTATGCGGGAGAAAGTGTATCAATTATCAACCAGCAGTGAATGGAATATTGTTTTAAATGGAACTTTTTCCCATGAACTATAATTTTTTCTCCCCGCATTTTTTGCTTTCTTCCCTTTTGCTTTCTTTTCCACTAAATCGCCAGCATACTTGTTTGTTCGTGCTAACATTTCCCCACTTACTTTATTTTTGCGAGTAATTGGATGGAAAAAGTAACAAAATAGAAAACAAATGGAAAACTTACGTTTGATGGCATCATGAAAATTTAATGAGAGTGTGTATAATTACGAATGCCGCAACAACAGAAAAAAAAAACACGTTCGCTTCGCTGTCTTTAAAGTGTGAATATGTGCATTGAACTACACATTTTATTTGTGATATTATAAATTATTTAGATGAAGAAATGAACTGTGAAAATAGGTTATTAGTTCAAAATCCAATAATTATGTTATGTATGACTGCCTGTGTCGAAGCAACTAGCAATTTACTGATGGAGCATTTGTTCCTAACACCATATGTTTGAATGTGAACAGATATGATGATGCAAAGATATACCTATTCGTGCTTAGAGAGCTACGTATGTTTTATATTTTTTTAGGTGTTTAATAAATTAATCTGAATGTCGTTTTGTAATTATCGTTTATTTATACACGTTTTTTCTATAATGTTTTTCTATGAATGAATGAATGAACTTAGAAAACTTATAGCCTCAAATTGTAATATGAAGCATAGAACGTATAAATCTATTCTACAAGTTTAGGGACAGGGCACAAAATTATGTCTTCTTAAGTTAAAATATTTTTTTTATCTTCTTAACATTAATTTATTTAAATTATTTTGTTTTCAATTGTGAATTTTAAGCACCTGGCTTATAATAGCAATAAAGCTTTATTTTCTTATATCATTTTTTTCTTATATTTCATTTTTTTTAAATTTTTCATACTTATAGAATATATTTAATAAACTACAACATGTTTATAAATCCCATGGCCATTATACCACCACACCAGCTGATCACCACCAGACCAACTGATCAAAAAAGCAAAGCTCAGTTCAGACTAATTCGAAAGTATTTCATTGCCGTGTTTTTACCTTTATTTTTCTTTCTCTCTTTCATTTGCATTTAAGCTGACAAAAAATTGTATATGAAAATTAATTGCTATTGCTATTGACTTTCCATTTATATATAATTAATTATTAAATATATAGATATTATTAATTTATAAATAAATAAAAAATTTAATAACTAATTTATATAAATTAAAATGGAACATTAAAATATTTCTCTCTGTGAGACAGATTTGACATCATTTAACATTTTCTCCCCCCTTTTTGTTGCTTTCTAAGAGCTTTACTACAGTTTAATTCTTTTGTGTTTATAAACGCAAGAAAATAAAAAATAAATCAGTACTTGTAGGTGCAGTTTGTTCCACGTGTGGTAATCCATTAACAACCATTTTTGAGCTCATTTATCCCTCTATACTTACTCCAATATTTGTCGAAAATGTGAAAAATCAATTTTATGCAAAATGTTTTTTTTTAAGTTCTTAAACACATTAATCTTATTTTTTTCTGCTCACCCACTCACTTCCACTATAAAAACTAACATTACCAAAATGATTTACGTCAACCTTTACGTGCATTTCTGCAGCACACCAACAATTTTAAATTTTTTTCCCTTTTTGTGCGTTTGCCCTCCTGCAATAAAAAGAAATAAAATGACCAAATTTATAGATGCGGCAGGACACATTTAAAAGTATCGATGTTAAACGTGAGTTATGGATAGTAAAAAAAATGTTCCTCAAACTCCTACGGATTTCGGATGTAAAAACATTTAACGAAAATATATGAAAATTATAAAAATAATATAATAGTGGTGGTGAAATCAGGGGGCACAAGTGTAGCGAGAGATCAACGTGGAAAGCCGAATGTAAGCATTTTTCGCAAATGGAGTAAATTGTATGAAAATGAAATGAAATGAAAATTGTAACATGTAAAAACTATTATATTTATAAATCATGTTAATTTAAAAAATCCCACAATGGCAGTTGTACGAGGGTAACCACAAGACTTTTCATATAATTATGAAATATGTTGATTATGTTGTATGGAAACATTTTTATAATTTATTTAGTTAAAGAAAATTTAAAAACTGGACTTTTTAAATTAATATTTTAAATTTGTATTATTAATTAGTATAGTACAATTAATTGTTGTGGGGATTCATCTCGCTAATGTCAGATGTGAAATTTCTCGAGTGCTTCCAAACTCTCAGAGTGCAGGTAAATCATGATTTTTCGCCCGCATCACCCTGTAACAATAAATATCACCCGATTTGAAATTTAAAAAGAACTTTAGAAAAAAGGGCACACCCAAATACACTTTTGCACGATATTTGCCTCACATATATAATGTATATGGAAAGCGATAATAAAAAAAAACTTTTTCTTGGATAAACAATAATTTCTCATACAATTCCTATATAAGCAGGAGGAGACATAAGAGATATATTTGTATCGCAGGAAATATCCACAAAAAATTTTTGCAGCAAAGTTGTGCGTTTAAGTTTCCTTCGTAATCGTGTCCAAGGCTTTATAACGAATTTGTTAATGTTTTTTATATTGAGATGCAAGTTAAAGTACAAAAGATGTTTGTTGCAGATTTATAATATCTGATATTTGAAGGTCTATATTGTAACGGGGTGAGTTTTTCGTGAACTAGCCGGAATTTATGACTTGCCAAACTTTCCTAATCAAAAATGGCAAGACAGTGCAACGTTCTCAGCTCTCGTTATTTTTAATTTTCTCCGAAAAGAAATAAAAAAATAAAAAATTATATTTTTGATTAAAGCTTTAAGCTTGCCAAGTGGCAATAAATATTAATTAGATTTCTCTCAAAGCCATCCTGTAAAGCTTTCGGCTTGTATGCAGTAAAACACCTCAGCGATCTCCGGCTTACTACGCTTTTCATTACTCATTCGCCTAAGGAGGCACCTTTTGTTATCCAATTTAAAGACAAAATTCCAATAGAACGCACATATATATTTATATATATATTTCTTAATGAAGTCATCTCGGTTTGTAGAGGGATTCTTTGAAGTCGCTCTTTTCAAAATGGCACATCTTTTCAAATTGTGCCACTCGTACGTATACGCAACGTAGAAATTAACAATGTTCTTTATAACGTATACGCCGTTTGACATTCATATCACAAATAAATTAAGATTTTAGAATTTCAATCTTCAATCTGCATTTTGAAATGAGTGAAACCTCTCACGTCACACCTGCCTTTCCTATATGCCCGCCTGTGTCATCATCTTCCTCTGAATTGGTGTGTTAATTTAATATTTTTAAAAATATTTTTCGCTGTTCCAGTGTCGGAATGTGTGCTGTATGCCGGTGTAGTAAAGAATAATACAGCCTTTCAGAAAAAGTGACAATAAAAAAGCATTAAAAAATATATTTTATCTTAAAGGAACGATGGAAGTCCTGCTGATGTAAATTTTCAATAAAATATAATTTATTTGAACCTTTTTTTATTATTCAATTTTTCCTTTTTATATTTCAATTATTGTTGCTTTTATGTAATCATCAGTGTCCCTAAATTAATTTTACATTCTACGCATTTATCAAAAAAGGACACTAAATGTTTCAGAGGTTTTGTGTTTAAAATTGTGACTTGCGGCCGAAGAGCGCAAACAGAACTTGTGGATGGTTACGTATTTTCCGACTCTTCAATGATGTAAATCTAATTCAAATAGTGAAGAAGTGTGTGTTCTGCTATTGCTAGTGATGATGATCACTGAGAACCTTTTCAGCCACCAAATCGAAATGTAAGATTTTTCTACTGACGGCAGAAACCGCATTGTTAAATATTTTCCCATTAAAGCACGATGATCGTTTGCAGTTGCATACCCGTTCATATTCAAAAATGCTAATCAGACTAATTATTCTTGAAATAATTTACAAATCCAATACTTGTACTTACAAATGGAAATAATTAAGTTGCAGTCAATGCGTGTGAATACTGTGAGTTATGGTTTGATGGATGGTACGACGTTAAAGTCTTTACTAAAGCTAAAAGATAAAAGTGAATGCAGCGGCTGGCAATTGAGAAAAAGTCTCATAAAGAAATCTTCATTTCCATAGTCGCTTGCAATGCCACGAAGACGTTATTTATCAAATTATCCCACTTGAGATATTTCTTATTACATTGAATAAAAAGCAAGATATTTTATGGGCGCGAATAAATGTCGAGTTTAAGGCAGTAAACAACGATAAAAGAAAAAGTTAAAAATTTTTTGCCTCAAATACCAAAAAGAAGTTACGACTAAAAACATTTCTTTAATAGATGTTTCTACAGAGAAGGGCAAAGACAAGTGCGTGCGTACTTTTATTCACGCCTGTTCACGCACGATCACGCCATAAAAGTTGATAAGTAAACTAGACTTTAAATGAGTAAACATTGCGATGCATAAATTATTGCGACTCATAAACACATAAAACTTTTATTTTTCTAAAAATAAATCAATTATTAGGAAAAAATTAGAAAAGTCTTGAAATTTGAAAAAATTTTAGAAATATTTTCAAGTCGAAGTGTAAAAACATTGTTTTATCCACTTAAATTAAATTTATTTATTACACATATTTCGACTTGTTATTATTTTGCTGGAATCAACAGTGATGCCACACCGTTCTAAGACTATTCGGGCATGATATTATGGTTTAGTCTGAATAATTCTAATAATTCTTGGAAAATTTGTTTTGGCGTTAAAACTTTAATAATTTTTTTTTAAAAAAGCCAAAATTTAAAAAAAAGAAATTTTTTTTTTTTTTTTTTTTTTTTTTAATTTTTGGCATGTCCGCAGGAAAACAGCCAGGATCTAGGCAGGAATCAAACCCGTAACTGCCAGCTTAGTAGGCTGGTTTGGTTACCAGCCTACTAAGCTGGTAAATAATTAATTTAATAGTTAATTAATTTAGCAGTTTTAGCTTGCCAGCCTTAATTTAATAGATTTGCAGGACTTGAAGTGCCATATCACGATATCCTCAATCATTTTGTTACACAGGTTAACAGGCAATGGGCTGTTAATGAATACGTGTAGCACCCGGGTTCAATGCCTGTGTGTTGATTTCTTCGGTATGATTTTCCTTCTTAAGACTGAATGTTATATAAGAAAAATTGGAAGGATGAAGGATATAACTTGGAACAACTCGAGCACTGGGGTTCGGTTTAAATTGACAATAAAGCAACCGATTCACGAATATAAAAACTTTTACCGATATTTATAGTTTACGAGATTTAAACAACTTTTTGGAAAAAAGAGCTTTTTTAAAAGAAAAATTTAAAAATATTTTTTTATTTAATTCATTTAAAATGTTAATGCAGAAAACAGTAATCAACAGTAATTGTTAATGCGAGTAATTGAAATATATGCATACGAGTAAGTTCTTATTTTATCCAGAGTTTAGAGATTTTCATTTTCGGCTGCAATTTTCTGTGTATTTTAAATTGATTAAAAAAATTACAAGGACGTCTTCCATTGTAATATATTTGCATGGATAAGAAAATCATCATGATGTTCTATTTTCGCTCGTTGCGTGCTCCCATGGCCCCATGGCAGCCATTTTGTTCTTTCTGTTTCTTCTTTGTAAAATTCTTGCCCCCAAAAGCGATTAGATACTTTTTGGTTTGCTTCAGTGTTTCACATGCGACAAAGTAAGCGCTTTGACCTTCCACTCGAGTTACAAGAGTGTTACAATTTACTGTGTGCTTTTCCAAATCATTTCATAAATCTGCTTTCCTTCATCTCACTTTATTGCTTTAACGTCATACATTAATAAAAAAGCTAACAAAAAATTATTTTTTAAAAAAGTAAAGAATAAAAAATTATTTTAATAAAAAATAGCAAACAAATTTGTTTTAGTGGTTGTGAAGAATTAAATTTTAGGACATACTCGTGCATTTTATTCCTTAAAGCCACAGCTAGAAGATGTTACATTTGCAAAGCTAAACAATTTCGAGTTTTACGTAACGCATATATAAAGATGTGTGTCCGTTCAACTCAAAAGTACTTAAAATTATTAACCACTATTTGCAAAAGATTTATGTGGCTTATCGTTATTGTTATTTTCCTTAAACTCACTTTACTTCCTATGCAAATTTAAAGAAATAAATCTTTTGCTGTGCCAAAAAAATACCAGGAGAAGAAAGCCGACATAAGACATGAACTTACTTTCCTCCCTCCACACGAAGGGACAAACAAAACAAAAATATACTCATGAAAAAACCCAGCAATTTATTGAAGACACTGCATTTAAACAGATGAAATGGATTGAATGTCGGAAAGCTGGCATACAATTTTCGGCTAGAAGTCAGGAGTACATGCTTTCTTACAAATTATGTCTTTCATGTTTGGTGTCCCAGTGCATCATACGTGCCCCAAATCTATGGAGGTATTGCTTCCAATTTTAGACAGAGAAAAAGAGAAAAAAAATTTGTTTATTTTGTATATTTGTATCCTTTTTGGTAGCAATTACTTTCCATGTTGTTGTGAGATTTATGAAAACGATAAATAAACAAAATTATGGATATCGCAATAGAAGCTCTTGCCTTCCGAATCAAACCTAAATCTCCGCAAAAAAAAAAAATGCGTTAAAGCTGATTTCTTAGCAGTTAGCAAAGTATGTCAAATGGAGAGGACATGCTACTGCATAAGAAGTGAAACGGGAAAATAGTTAAAAATGTGTAGCAAGAAAAAGGCCTTCGAAAACTCAAAATAATTTTTGTTCAGTTTTTGAATCATACTGGAACTAATGCATACGATGTACAATCCTCCAGTCCTTAACGAATTACCAATACATACATATAAAAAATTGACTCTTAAGAGCAGTTTACAGAGCAGGGAATAGCGAGCATTATCGCAGCATGCTGACTGAATTTTTACTATACAAAAGAATTCAGCTAGCCGTTAAGGGGAGTTGGTTTTGTTGGCGCACATTCCCATACAGTACGCTTAACAATTGATTTATTGCCAAATCAATTTGGTAATTTACTTGGCAACATGCTTCCTATTACATTAGCAGCTGATAAAGCATTGGAAGAGAATTTAATTTTAAGTTCTCATGCAGGTAAAAGAAAAGTCAGTGAGTACAGTCCATCAAACCAAATTGGAATTCTCCTCATTCCCTTCACTGTGGATGTAAGTAAGAGTAATATCCAGATGGTGAATATAATTGTATGCTAAGATTCAGCAGCTCTTGCTTAGCCGGTAGCTAAAATGTTGGTGTATTGGTGATTGGCGTTCGGAATCTTCAGTAATCAACGTCGATTTATCTTTCAATATTTTTGCTTATTACTTATTCAAGTGCATTTGCCCCTTCACTCTTCTCCTAGTTATCTCTTATCTTAGTCCTGCTTTAATAGAATGCTATAAGCAATTCTAGCAGATACCAAGAAATTATTGAAATTATGAAATATTTCAATTGATGAGCTTCATTTATCACGCTGCAAAAAATCCTTCCTTAAAATCTGCAACCTTAACACCATTCATAACCTCCCATGTAGGCAACAACTGCAGTTCCAGAGGCCCTGCTTCCATCATATGGTTCTGCCAATTCCGCCTTTCTGTAATATTCTCTGATTAAAATCTCGCTGGGTTATACGAGTATTTAGATTTTGAAAAACCATTTTAATCCAAAGCACAGTGCCTTCAAAGGGGAAAAATGATCATTAAAATTTAACAACTAAGAAATAAAGTTTCTAAATCATATCAAACATCATATTTTTTGAACTTCACAAACTACTTTCAAGAAAATTCACTTGATCTTATATTTTGTATTAAAAGGAGCAGGGAAAGCTGAACACAGTTTGATCACGAAGTAGAGTGATATTTTGCATTGAAAATACAAAAAAGTTATCAATTTGTCTTAATTGTTAAGTCCTTTTTTAAAAAATAATTAACACTTTTAAACAGTTTTTTCTAGAAATTGAATCCATTGAGTTGAAAGAGAGTGGCACAAATGGCGAGGTTGTTTCAAGGAACGTGATTTAATTATTTATTAATTTTGAAAATAAAAACTTAATATCACATTTTGTTTTCTGATTGACACAATTGGAGGTTAAAGCATCGCCCTTAGCCATTTGCAGCTGTCAGAGACTTATTTTTTAAGGTTGTCCAACAAGTCAACGTCAGTACTAGGCATTTGATAGGTATTTGAAGGCTAAAAAGCGCACAAAGACTATTTTCAGAACACACAACACAATGCAGTGTTAAATCAAGTTATCTTATACAGATACAAAAGAAAATCTTAAGCCGCTAGGTTCGAAGTGGCTGGAAAAGGTTCCGAATTTTTTAGTGAGAGGAGGGTACAAAACGGGAGGATAACAATTGGAGTGATAAATGTCGGCCTGGATTACAGTCATGATACCTAAATTAAGGTGAGCAGTGACATTTATTTACACCTAAACAGATTTCATAAATGTTGCGTAATAAATTGTTTAAATTTTTAAATACAAGGGCCAAGAAAACATTTTATCAATTACAAATTTATTCTATTGATCTCACTGTGCATCTTTAATTTTGCACCTGCATAAAACAAAATCTTATTTATTTATCCAAAACTTAGACTTCCCTCCTCCAGGGCTTCATGTAAATTTTATTTCTGCTTTTATATGTACGTGAACATTGCAAATGAAATTTTCATACTTTAAATAATTTAATTTTGTTTTCAAATTAATTTAAATGTTTTACAAGATACTCGTACAGTTTATTTTAAAGTATAATTTTTTTTGGCATTTTCAGCAATAAGCAGAAGAAGCCCCATGAGAGAATAACTTTACAAAACTGAGGCGACAGCCTTACTGATATACAAAGTTCATAATTATAAAACTTTCTTTGAGAATTTAATTGTATTCTCTGCTCAGCGTTTGAAGATTCAATACTTGTAGAATTTTTCCAATTCTGCACATAAATCTATTAGGAAAATTATAATTGTAAAAGGCGTGTAACTTATAGAACTTTGTACAAGATAACATTTTATTCAACTCTTAGAGCCTGATACTCGTATCAGGATATTGTCGAATAAAGTTTACAGTTGTATATAAGGATTGCTTCCACAATTACATGCACAGCCTCTCTTATAATATTTCCTACAACACTCACGTACAAGAGTGTGCTTATGAGAGGTTTTCATTTTAAAAAGGCTGAGTTTCAACTGCCATGATCCTGTTATGGTTAATTTATAACTTGTATTTATTTTCCCAATTTTTAAATAAATTACTAAAATGAGAATAAATTCTAACTGTTTTTCGTGAAATGCTGCAAATAACTTATTTCTCGAAAGATTTAAAATGCACAATTGTATTTAATTATATTATTATTGCAAAATGAATAGTGGTGAAATAAAGACAAAGAGGGAATGGCATCCACAGCCTTGCTTATAATATTTTCTATAGGACTTGTATGAAAAGAGTGAAAGCCTTCGCTTTAAAAAGCTTTAAAAGGGGATTGAAATCCCCACAGCACATTTTCCATCTGAAAAAGAATTAAAATTAAAAAGGAAATCTTTTGCGATTTTGGTAAAAAAAAATGTTGTTTAAATGTTAGTTTTTCCACAAATTGTTCATATGCAATTACTTATTTTTAAAGAACTTTTTTTTTCAAAAATCCTTGAACTTAATAATTCAGTTGTCAAAATAATGGATATCAAATCGTGGGTTTATTGTTCGCCAGGGCCAATTTGTCTTGCTGCAAATCACTGGCGCAGCAATTAAAGGGGTTCTAGTTTTTAAAAAACTCGTTTTTTTTTAATTCCTTTTTTATATATTCATAATAATAAGAATTATCCTTTCAGAGATATTTGCCATTTCGCGATAATGGTTTTTTACATGTTAGTCTTTATTGGTAGTGCTCACGTAGCAGGCCTCTATGAAATGCGAGTATCTTGCAATTTTCAGCGCATCTGTCATGCTCACTAATATAAACCACTCACTAGCGAAGTTTAAATGCATTTCTGTACTTGAAGTGGTCGTAGATTTTGTAACAATGGAAAACAAGTGCTACAGCTGAAGGATGTCTAAGTAGCTGCTTCTAGTCTGACATTTAATACTTTTTTATAAGTTTTTCGGTATGTAAGTGGATTAATGTCATTCCAATATGGCAAGACATTCAATATATTTTGCTTAATCAGAGACTACTATGTTGCTAGTTTTGTCTGCTTGAGCTGACTAAATGAAACAGTCCATTTTAAACATGCACATGAACGTGAGTATGAGCATTTTAGAAAATATTGTGCACGTCTGTGTTTTCGCAATGTAATGCAACTTTTTTTCCAGTTGTGAGTGCAACATGTTTATTCCCAGAAATGAAATTGTAAGTGGCCTAGTTTTTACTATTTGTAACATTTCTTACTCAAATGCGGTATTTTATGACTTAAAGTGTAACGCTCGTACTTTCAAGGCATTCAAGTTTGTTACCATTTTCATTGCCAAAAACTATAAATTCATTGGCAGCTTTACTGATTTTTACTTGTGGCTTTAAATATTTTCAGTACATGAGTTTGGGTGAAATCAGAAAAAAGCTGTCAACAATCATTTCTAACAGAATTTATGATCTTATTTTGTTAAATATTAAGTTATTGTTTGTCTAGTAAATGACAAGATAAAATTTCAGATAATTTTAATGATGTGCTGCATGCCACTAAAGATAAAGTCAACATCTGAAAACGCGTGCCTAAAAATTATGAAGGAGGATTTAACTTTTCGTGTAAGAAATAATTTTTTTTTTGTTAATTGTGGAATTGTAGTAAAGCTTTACTGCACATCTAATCTTTGCTATGCTTTCATTTAAATATTGATTGCTTGGGGAATTTCCCAGGCAACAGCTCGAGTGTGCTCTCATGAATATCTTCAGTAAATGTTTGTTGCCGATGCCCACTAGTAATACGTAACTACTCAGAAAAATTTAATTACTCCTTTATTGGATACTTACGTGCTGCCTGTACCTGCTTGAGAGTGTTAAAATTGTGATAAAAGTTTCTAATGTTAACGATGGTATGCGTCATGTCTCTTCTTTGCATCCTTGTGGTTTTGTCTGAGTTTAAATATACGAATTTGTTATGAATTTGTAATAATTAAAATACGTATAATTAATTAATGAGTTTTAATTAAGGGTTTTATAAATTTCTTTTATGAACAAGAAGAAGAAATTCCTTTAAAAGAGGCATAATTTTTGGTCATGGTTTAGAAAACATTTAGGAAGTTTTGCTAAAGAAGACAGACAGAAAATTTAACTTTAATAAAAAGAGTAGAGTTGACTATCTTTCCTCATGTTACCATTAAATCCAATATCGAGCCCGTGCCAAGCTAGTGGAGAATCATCTGACTCTACAAACCTATAAAAGTTATCATATATTGATTTTAACAAATTCTCTGTATATCAGGCGCCACTTAGTTGTAAGCTCATTAGTCCCGCTGATAGTTTGATGTAAACTAAAACAAATTTGACAATATCTATGAAAGATATTACAGGCTAATGAAATCTAAATTAAACTAGCAATAATTGAAATCGGAAAACACTCTTTTACTATGAAGTACAGGACATACTCGTATATATAATATTGTACCAAGTCACTTATTCCAGCCGATTTAAGTAAAGGCAACTAAATGATTTTCATCCATTGGGATAAAGGAAATCGCAACTATAAATGTGCTTCACACAGACTGATAAAAAGAGAATATATTGTAATAACATTTCGAAAAATGTAATTCATTATTATTACTTTTCTGAATTCCTGTTTTTCATCCTTTTTCGTGTGCTTTCCTGTTGCCACATGATGCATCCTTGTATACCCGTAGAACGTATGCAGATGACGTGCATTTCTTTATGGTTTACCTTGATGATTATAAATAATTTATTTTGTTTTAACATTTACATAAAACGCATCCATCAATTTTGTAGCTCATTAAATCTAGCTTTACAAGATATTAAGCTCTGCATATTGTAAGTAAGTTTGGTTTGTCACGTCTGTGCTGGTAACAGCTAATGATTCCTAATGAATTTTCTTGGTGCATCTAAAATGAACATTTTATTCACATTTCCTATGCAATAATGTTTCGGGTTTTTATTTTTAAATTATGAATGTTAATACGGTTTATATTAAAAGTTTATATTGTTTCATTAAACAAATAAAATAAGAAGTATACTACTATGGCGTGATAATATTAAATTCATCAGAATACTTTCCTAAATATTTAATTGTTGTATTTAAGTCCAAGTATAGAAATTAATATAACTGTTATAAATGGATATCAATAGCAGCTTAACAATACATATTTTAGTATTAATTACACACGAACGTAGTCTTACTGCCCTAATCCAGTTAGAGGAGTATCTAGAAGATAATATTCAATTGTCACGACTTAATTACTTAGTCCAATCCATGTACGTACGCATGATTTAATGAATCTAGAGAACACAAAATCCAGTCCTCACATACTGCCACCATTGGGCTTTACCACACCAGAGCATTTTCACATCAATACAGAAGTTATAACGATTTCGTGTTATAATTGTCACTGTACCATTTATTTTATTCCACACTGTATATGAATGTAAACAACTATATAGAAATAGTGCGTATATTTTATGCAGCCATTTCAACTGGTTAAAATATGTGTCTTCGAAAACTAATTGACCATTTCTCTTCACGACTTTCGTATTATAATAGCCACTGTACCATTTACTTTATTCCACACTGTATATGAATGTAAACAACTATACATAAATAGTGCGTTTATTTTATGCAGCCACTTCAACTGGTTAAAATATGTGTCTTCGAAAACTAATCGACCATTTCTCTTCACGACTTTCGTGTTATAATAGCCACTGTACCATTTACTTTATTCCACACTGTATATGAATGTAAACAACTATACATAAATAGTGCGTATATTTTATGCAGCCACCTCAACTGGTTAAAATATGTGTCTTCGCAAACCAACCGACCATTTCTCTTCACGACTTTCGTGTATGTTCACCACCACAATTAATCACCAATATTTTTCCTTTTGCAATCAGTACGATTGATGGTGTTCAGTTGGAACGAGTTCCAAAAAAATTGAAATAAATATTTGCTTAGTATTGTTAACATGTTGTTATGCCATTTCTATGTTCATTTCTTGTTGACATTTTGCAAGGTACAATTGTATTATTGGTGGCATTTGTCAATGTGGCTTCTTCCCTCTCGCTGGTATTTTAAATTTTATTTTAAGCCAACAAAATGTTTATTTAATCATGTGTTAATGTGAGAAACAGCACCAGGAAAATAAAGAGGAGCCGTGGTTTGGGAAAAGCAAATAATTAAAATTTTGGCTTCCGGTGTATTTAGTTTTATGAGTAACCAGCGTCGATGTCACTCAGCCGGATGATGTTTATTCAACCATAAATAAGCAACATGGTCAGTTTTGGGATTTTTAATGGTCAACTTTTGTCATGGCTACTCAAAACATATAAAAATAATTAATTTAGTATTGACATATTCAGTATTTTATGACCATTTAAAGCACATATTTTAATTTATTTTTAAATAAACTTTTATATGTATGTACATATATGCAACCGAGGTGTCAGGCAGATGTGCGAAAGGAAAGTTGTTTGGTTTCCCACGGCAATATGAAAATCTTAAAAGGATTTAAAATATGGAATTAAATAAAAAAGGACGAAAAGTACTCTCCACCTGTTTATGATTTTTGGTTGAATTTTGGAAGATTGAGTATTTAATTTATAATTTGATTTGAAGAGATGCTGTTTTCGATTGCCATATTTTAAATCTTTTGTGACATTAAATTAGTGCGAGGTCATTGCAAAACTAGAAGGTTTTTAATCAACTGGATTCAGCTGGCAACTAATTATCCAGAATTATATACAAGTACAAAATTAAGTATGGTAGCCAACTGAGTGTGAAGTACAACTCCAGTACAACTCCAAAATTATATACGAGTATTAATATTCTAAATCGAAATTCAGTTAGTGGAATTTTTTTACATTCTTACTTTTCTTTAACTTAGAAATAACATATTTCCTTGCTAATTTTGATTAATCTTACCAAAGAATAACGTCTTCAATTTAATATCACACAAATGGAATCCTTTCAAAAAAATGGAAATAACTTAAAAAAACCTAATACTTCAAAAAGATATTTTCCCGTCGCACAAAAGACTCGGCCGTAATACGGTTTACAAGCTAAAGTAACGGGCATGCCTGTGTAGGGTACTCTATACTACTGCACATCTTATTTCCACTGTAAATTACCAATTTAATTTATTACAAAATATGTTTTAGCGCCTTATGCGTAAAACTAAAGTAAATATGACGTACAGCAGTTGCCTTTCATTCCGAAAAATCGACACGATATGAAAGTGTTGCATGATATAAATAAAAATGCCGTTTAGTAATTTTTCTTTCACTTCTGTAAGTTTTTAATTTAATTTCCAAAATGACATCGAATACAAATGCATTTAAGAGGAGGTGGTTGAATAAGTAGCTTAAATACGTTATACAATTTTTTGTATAATTCGCTTGTATTAATCAACTTTTCTTATCCTGCATTTTGCGTACACCACCTCCGTTACAGAGTGGTTACTTAAACGTTCAACAACAACAACACGTTAAAGATTAAAATCAACAAAATACAATTCTTGTTTGCAGTTTTAAAACAAAACGCTAAAAGATGCAAAAGAAGCTACAACAACAAAAAACATAACAACAACAAGAACAACCACAACCACAACAACAACAACTACGACAAAACCCAACAAGTTTTAGTCTCTGAATTTCCGCTTTTTGTTGTTTCTGTAGACTCTTCTTCTTGTACATGGGCGATTTCACCTTGAAAGGATGATTTAAACAGCCATTGGCTACGTGAATGTTGTTGGTTGCATAATATCGCTGCATGCTCATATAAGAAATGTCAATTAAGAAATTTGAAAAAATATTAAATTCGTTGATTTTATTGCATAAAAATTAATAAGACTACCGATCAGTTGTTTTTGCTCATTTGTGATTTCGTTTAGCAAAATGGAAAATAGCAAATGGGAAAGATAAATTTAACGACAATTGATAATATCCATGAAGTCTCAAAAAGAAAGGCAGTATATTTCTATTTCGTTAAAATCCTTTTACTTTAAAATCATGTGTTTTATATCACATATCCTGAAACCACACTTTGATATAAGTCTGTTACAAAGCTGCTAATATGAGGGTAGCACGTTACGATGTTAGTAGGCGAATTTATGTTATTTGTAGTCAATTCGCTTCAAGCACGGCTGTTAGTTATTCAAATAGATACCGTTTATATAAACTTCATTCATTTTACCATATATGTGCAGTAAGGACCTTATTCGTAATGGGATTTTAATTCCCAATCTCAATTCTTATATCAAATGTTTTCCAATAAGAACACAGAAAGCTTAACAGCCGAGTGATCTTGTTCTAGTAGAAAGTATTCACAATAACAATACAGCATATATCTGGCACGGACATGATTGTCTCAAGATCGGCTGGTTTATCGCCGTAAGTAATTACTTTGAACATTAAAACAGAGGTATTAAATCACATGAAGAGGTCAGATAGACGTCAGTAAACAGAAAATTAAATTGTATGGCAACTTGCACGCTTTTTTTTTGAACCAAACATTCCCGATTCTTAGCTTAATAATTATTGGAACCAAATATTCAGTTAACATGGCTCTGGACCAGTCCATTCAACTTAACAACATCCACTTACAGCCAGAGTGGAAACCACACTACACTGTCTGGTTGCCATGATGACTCTCTAGGTTGGTCCTTGAAATTTTGCTTATTGATGCAGCCAATATGTTTGCTGAACGTAAAATTTATGAAATAATTTACTTTTTTTAAGTAAATTTTTTCAATTTGCATTTACGATGACTTGCCAAAACTTAGCGAAAAGAAATATCAATACACTATTCATTGATAATTATCAGCCGCCTAAGCAATCACCCGTTATTTAGATATCTTTTGCCCAGTGCATACATAATTTTAGTGGATCTGCATAACGTTCAAAATATTTTTTTTTTTTTAAAAATAATAAATGCATATCGGAAATCCAAACCTAAACCTGATATTTTTATTCGAAGGACATGTTTTACAGGATAGGAAATATGAAGGAATATTACATTTAGTACAAGATCGAAATATTTATTATTCTACTGAAAGAAGACTGATTCGCATACGGACGGATACATAAGTATTGGCATACAAGTTTTTCACAAGACGAAGAGCTGGGAACCAAAAGTAAAAACGTAATCTAGATATCGATGAAAATATGGGAAGCCTGGCACTGTAGGCAACGTAATGATATGGAAATAGATGATCTTCCGCCGTAGCTTGCCAAAGTAAAGAGACGCTTCTAGAATGTATAAAAAGGAATATTTTTTTTTTGCAGAGGTTATTCCGCAAAAGATAATTCACAACTTAAATTTTTGCCGGTGGTTCTATCCGTGTTGGATAGTGAAGACCAGAGTACTCGGCTGTACTTGTTGTGCCACTAAAAGTTGCAACATAAAATTACTAGAAATTCTGACATTGACGTCGTATATAATTTATGCGAATAAATAGAATATAAATAGTAACTAACATTCATTATCCAGCGTTGATGAGCAAAGGATAAGCCTCAATGAAGGATCGGAAAGACTTGAATTTGAATTTGTTTAATAAAAACATTAGTAAAATCCATTTCGAAATGTAATTGGGAAACTGTACCTGCAGGCAAGACAAACGGCTTCACAAGGACATTATCTGTTAGGAATCCTAAGCAACCACGCACATATAAAGTATGAAGTAAAAAATTATATATAAACAATATTTAAGCAAGCAAAAATTAATTAAATCTTCAGTGCACGAGCATTTGTAAGTATTTCGATAATTTTAGTTATTTAAGGAAACGTATTTTTCCATCGTTAAGTGCTTAGAAAATTTCAAATTTTAAAAGAAATACGGTTTTTTAATTTAGGAGATTTATTTAAAAAATATTTCTTAGTTATTGTATTCATTCAGAGGCATGAGAAGAATAAGAAATTAAAAATATGGAAAATTTACTTAATTTAATTTAAGGACAAAATGTTTAAAATATGACAGCAAAGACTAGAAACCGTCAAAAATTGCGTAAATAATTTTCCAACTATTGTAAAATAATAAATGTTAAAAACTTTTTTAATTTCTTTTTTACGATTTTGAATTTTTTTTAAATTTTTATTCATTTCCGTTTCATGCATTTCATCTGTAGATTATTTAAAAATATTCCGCTTATAATACCCTATTATTTTATTTTACTTTCATTATATTCTAATTCACTTTGTGTGATTTTATTTAAGCTTTTATTTCAATTACATGAATTTTTTAAAAGGTTTCATTATATTTAATTTCATGTTTAATAATTTAATTTCAGCAGTTCCATTTCACATCGTTTAATATAGTTTCTTAATATTTTAATTTTTATAATTAAATTCAATTTAATTTGATTGCATTTTTTCCAGTTGAAATTTTTTAATTTTTTTACGCTTTTTAATATTTATTTTAGGAAAAAGCTGATGCCCGTGAGAAATCAGATTTCATAAGAAATTTTTCTTAGAGTATTATTTTATATGTAATTTTTTTTTATAATTTTTACTACATCATTATAGTCTCAATCATCATTAAGTGCGATATTAAAATAAATCGAAATAAGCCGTCTAACATGAAAATAGAGTTTTACGTTTTTTTTTTTACACAATATCGTACTTAGGAAATAAACGAGAAATAATTTGAAAAGAAAAAAAATATTCAAATACATTTTCTTTTGAATTACCTACAAGTTTGCGAGGTTGAAAAAAAGAAAAATCAAAATATGAGGAAACTAAACGAATAGAGCCAGTCTGCTGAAGGTCGTTCTAAAAAAGTCCTTTTAGCTCTACAAAATGCAAAGAAAAATATTTATTTAATAATAGATCTTGAGAGCTTTTAAATTTATATTGGATTTAGTCTTTAAGAGCAAACATGCTGCCAATTAAGTTTATATGAAAAGCTTTAAGGCTACTTTTCTCCAAATCACGAATAACTCATAATCAATAAATTACTTTTCCTGCTCTGTCCCCCTTCCTGAGGCTCTACTTTCGATTTCATATTTGCATTATGAATGCATATTGATCTCAATTAAAATATTTATGTGCTTATTTACGACCGGCTTGAACTACGACAGATTTAAAGCAAAAACTCAAGTCATCTGTGGATTATGATATCACGCTCCGTTTAGTTTGCATAAATACAAAACAACAACAACAACAAACAAGCAAACCGCAGTTTACAACAGCAAATTAGTTGATCACGACTATTTATCTATTGTTTCAAGCTGCATGTTTGCAGAAAAGCAAACACTTTTTTTTAATTTTTAATAAAACCAAGAAAATCGTGAATAAAGTCCAACAACCGACAAGTAAAAGCCCAAAATTTGTAATATGTTATTATTAATTTCTTCTCTAATATTATTTTTAATTCACAAAAATTCTTCTGATTTGTACTCGGGCGAGTTTATTAACACAGGCAGCCTTTGGCAAAGCCATTGCAAACACACAAAAGCAAATAAATGGCCAACACCGCGTTCGATTGTTCAAGACCTCTGCATTTGTTTCTAGTCTTGCAATTGCAAATTTTGTGGTTTCGTTTAAAGAGAGAGCTGTTTAATGTATGTAGAGAGTCAGAGGTAGAGAGGGAGAGACAGCCAGGTTTACTTAAGAAGAGTGAAATAAATAAAGTGAAAATAAATAAATTAATTAAAATGAATGCTTGCAGTTGTATCTTGTGAATACATAATACTGCAATACTGAATACTGCAATTGGTTCAAACTACAAACCAAATAGAGTAGCAGAGAAGGAATGAGAGTAAATAAAAGCATTGTTGTCGACTTAGTGCTTTTCTAAACTGTATTTAGTGCTTCTCGAAATTATTTTTGCAAAAAATTTTCATGAGAGTTGCGAAAATGGAATGCGATTTACGAATCACTAGAACCACGTCTAATGTAGCATCACGTGTGATTAAACTGTAGCTATTCTGTTCTTCACACATATTTTTAGGCCATCAGTTATAGTCCGATTAATTTCGATAGGAGACTTACAGAATTACAAAATAAATACTTCGTATGTAATGCTGTTTTATATTATTATTCAATCATGGATTTCCTTCTGGTATCCTTTAAGCTCCAAAGTCTTTCACCTAGCCTTATTAAAACCAGGTTATTCATGACCCCAAAAATAGGCATTCGTTTCGATGGAACCTTCTCATTGGCAAAAATCTGCCATCATGCATTCTTTTCTTCATCTTCTGAAGCAAGTAATAGTTATACGACTGATGACTCATGCGTGTTCTTTTATGTTTACCGTTTTGAGTGACCATTAGATTCTGTTACGTATATCTCTTTGTGCAATATTAAAAAATGTAAATAAGCTCCTCCGAATGGTTCATCAGTGAAACAGATCCACTCTAGAGATTTGGTGATACATTCTGTCTTTAACCTCCATTTTTGGCCTTAGCAAGTAGAACTTGCTAAGTTCTTACTTCTCCCATTCATATATTTTAAAACATATTTACAAGCTATAAGCAAACCAAAAATTTGTAAAAAAATACATTTATATCTACGAGTGTGTACTCGCACACATAAAAACTATATGAAAAGGCTTTATGAAGAAAAAGCGCTAATATGAAAAAAGCACTAAAATGACTAAGGTAGCTACTTTATGAATATCGCAATTTTAAGTTTTTCCAAATTATAAAAGAAATATAAAAGAAATATACATAAATATACATTTTTTAATATTGCACAAAGAGATATAGATAACAGAATCTAATGGTCACTCAAATTTAAATTCATATAATTTAGAAAATTTACTATCATTAAATAATTAATCAATATTCAATAAATTTATTAATATTAAAAATTAACTAATGAATAAACGTGTACGAAAAAATCACCCTATTTTACAAATTCTAAAACATAAAATCAACTAGAAAAGGTAATATAAACCCAAGTTCACCATTAAAAACTATATGAAATGGCTTTATGAAGAAAAAGCGCTAATATGAAAAAAGTACTAAAATGACTAAGGTAGCCACCTTATCAATATCGCAATTTTTGTTTTTCAAAATTGCCAGCAAATATAAAAGAAATATACTGGTATTCTAAAACATAAAATCAACTAGAAAGGTAATATAAACCCAAGTTCACTATTAAAAACTATATGAAAAGGCTTTATGAAGAAAAAGTTCGTAAGAACTATAGTAAAGGATAAAGTAATAGAAGACTTTCTTTTTCCAATTTTACGTTTTCTGACGTTTTAATTTTATTAATAAGATAATATATGATAACATGAAACTGTAAACTTCTATTCGCCAGCATCTGCTTTTCTTAATTTCTAAGTGTGCAACGCTAAGCACAGCTAACAGTTTGGACGTAAAGGAGGCCATCCTTTTATATTCATATTTAGAAATTCTGGAAAATTTTATGCTTTTCAGTTTAAAATGCGGTTAAGACATTAGCTTTAATTGAAACACGGAATCCGAGTACTTTAGCAAAAGTCGAAAATAAATTTTCGGGAACAACTGAAAAAGCAGAAATAAGAAACGAAATGCCGATTTGAAACTTATACTCGGATAGTGTAACACGTAACGGAATACATGGCAAAAAGAAAGAAAATGATAATTAAAGTTTTAATTGGAAGACCAGATGATGAATATAATTTCTTATTATTTAATTTGAATCGGAAATTCTTTAGAATACAATGATTTTCAATAAGTAGCCCATTTACCTGCTCTATTGGTAAGCAATGCAGACTGACACTCTTATTCTCATTACTTGTTTTATTAGATGAGCTTAAACTGCAATGATAATCGCAAAGCAGCCTTTGCATTTCTCTAATTCACGGATTGTTTCAATAGAGCAAAAATTGCTAAAAAAAAGTCCATCAGCAGACATGGAAAACGCGCATTTTAAAATAACAAGAAAGCTTGGCGTTTCAGTTTCCAAAGTTGAGTCAGCCTTTATTTAGTTTTAATTAAATAAACATTATTAATTCACAGTTTTCGTGGTTTCTTCTTATAATTTTAAAACAAATTATAAGAAAATATTTATTCATACTATATCTTTTTCTTAAACATAATAAAACATTTTTAAATATTCACTGAAAATTCCCAAAATAATAATTTAAAGTCAAAATATTCTACAGACAACATGTAAATACAAGTGCCGAATCTTTTGACTGACAATTAACACGTCCACGTACGTCCTTTTATACAATTCTTACAATTTATTTTATAAACTTGAGGATCCATTTTTTTTTTCTTTACATAAAAAACAATTTTTCAACAACTTTTTGATTTTTCGTTACCGCTTCAGAAATGATTAAATTTGACAAAAGATAAAAACAAAGAAACAGAATATTTTTTTTAATTTCAAGCTAAATATTTATCAGTTTTTCGTAGCCATATTTATTAAATTTAAAAAAAATACTTACACACACACATACATAAATTTCCTGAGCCAAATTTCAAAATAGCTGAAGAAGTTGCCCAAAATAAAAGACATTTTTTGGATAAATACAAAAAAAAAAGATCTTAAACTCGATTAAATGAAATGAGAGCAAATGGTAACCGTCGTTGGAAGGGTATGCACGTGATTTGCAGTGAGGCGTTTACCTGTTGGAAGAATTGGTGTTGCCATACCTGAGTGGTGGCGTCATTATCGTCATGATCATCTTGAAATTGTGTGAGTGTGACAGCGGGAATAAAAAAGAAATAAAGAGAAAAAATTATAATTGTAGCTAAAATCGTTACAGCCGTTGTTATTTTTGTTACAGCATGTCCGCAGATGCTTCTTCTTAATGTTTCTTTTTTCTTTTTTCTGTTTCTGTTTGCATTTGTGTTTTGCTTTTTGACCATTCATTATGATTATTGCTGGCTAATGCGGTTGATGTTATTGTTGTTGCCATATAGTTGTTAACGTCATTTGATTGTTGTTGCTGTAAGATGTGCTGTAACATGTTGATTGTGCGGTAACTTGATTTGTTGCTGTTATGGCTTAAATATTTGTTGCTGATGTTGCTGCCGTCTTTTTTTCTGTTTCTTTCGACCATAATTGCAGTCACACTATTTAATGCTTTTTGCTTGCCGGACGAAATTCTTGGTGTTGCCAGAAATTTATGAATTACAATTGCAAAGGTGTAGTTCTAGTGCCACATATTGGGCATATCGGTGTTTTTTTCTTTACTTTTAGCAACCATCAAGTAGTCGTAATGCCAAAATCGTTGCACCCCAAAAAAATATTTGGAAAATTAATAGAGAAATAAAAATCATGATCATACAAATGCAATACGTCAGACTTTCCACCATACAACAGGCCAGGAACTTTCATTATATTAAAAGTATGGCAACACTACGCAGTTATAAGGCCAATTGTTGTTATTTGCATTAATGCTTTATTTCTGTAAGCTCACAACAGTATACGGATGCATAGGAATGTATGCAAGCTTAGGTAGAGCCTTTACTAACTGCAATTGTTAGTGTGCAAGACTTTAAGCCTACAATACGCAACAATTACCAAAGAGAGTCTAAGATATTATTTTATTTCGTTATATTTTTATTTATTTGGTTTCTTCTTATTTCTATTGCCGACATGCAAAAATTGCAAACAGAAAAATTTCCTCTAATGCATTCAAAATGAAAATGAAATCCGAAATCAAAATGAAAATGAAAATCGGGCAGGCTGTATCTGCTGCTGATGTTAATTTGGAATGAAAAAACCTAAATATGACAAGAAAAAAAGCGAAAATCTTTTTCGCTTGACGATGTTGCTGCTGCTAAAAACGAACAATAACAATGAGACGATGACGAAGAAGATGCATACAACTTACACTCAAATACTCACATAAAACTGAACTAACAAAATATTGTTTTTATTTTGCTATCTGAGTGTCCAATTCGTTTTATTTGTTTGTTTGTTGCTTAGTTGGATGGCTGGTTCATCTTTTTGTAAGCTTGTAAGTGTTGTGTGTCATGTGAACCTTCTCCCAGCCTCAGAAGTCAAAGACTACAAAAACAACAATGGCAAACTGCTGAAAGTTGTTGGATGTTGTCTGTGTAGTTTTAGTATTCATGGATTGCATGAAGTGCTTTTCGGCAAAAATTAGTAAATTTCGTAAATTTTGGTATAAATGGATGGGACGCTAACCGTAGATTGTCAGTAAACCATTTGATTTAGTTTAATAAACAACAATCATCGTCGCAACCTAAAGTCGCAACGAATCAGAACTTTCCATCTTTTCCAACCCCTACTATTTTGCTTATACAACAACAAAAATCGACCACATTTGACGTTCAGCACACAGATACAAGAAACGGATTACCATAAAAACTGCGTGCGTTAGTGCAAGGATACTCGTTAAATACTCGTTAAGCGCGGTAGCCGTTCTATTATTCGTGTTCTTTAAAGTGTTTGTGAAGTTTTTTATCAACCATGAAAACTTTTATATTTATATCGTGCTTGGCCTTGACTGCTGCTAGACCAGAAGCTGGTTATGCTTACAATCGGCCTGGTGGCGGAGGCGGTTCAGGAGGTGGCTTTGGTGGTGGCTCCGGTGGAGGTTTCGGTGGTAGCTCCGGAGGTGGTGGTTTCGGAGGCGGTGGATTCGGTGGAGGATCCGGAGGTGGTGGTGGCTTTGGAGGTGGTGGATTTGGAGGCGGCTCTGGAGGTGGTGGATTCGGAGGCGGTTCTGGAGGTGGCGGAGGATTCGGAGGTGGTAAGTATAAAACTTTGGAGGATTTCTATAAAAAGTATATATTTTTGCACTCCAATGCTTGTATTATTTAAGGATCCGGCATTGGATTCGGCGGTGGTGGTTCCATTGGAGGCTTTGGCGGAGGCGGCGGTGGAGGCGGTGGCACTACCTTAGTGCAAAAACATATTTATGTGCATGTCCCCCCACCAGAGCCTGAAGAATCTCGTCCACGTCCTAACATTCCCATTGGTCAATCTCAGAAACACTACAAGATTATCTTCATTAAGGCTCCATCTCCTCCTTCGTACCAGGCACCAATTATCCCCGTTCAACCACAAAATGAAGAGAAGACTCTTGTCTATGTTTTGGTGAAGAAGCCCGAGGAGCAACAAGATATTGTCATTCCCACACCAGCTCCCACTCAACCCTCCAAGCCCGAAGTTTACTTTATTAAATACAAGACTCAAAAGGATGGCGGTGGTGGAGGTGCTGGTGGTTACGATAACGGTGTTGGTGGAGGTTCCGGTGGTGGTTCCGGTGGTGGTATTAGTATTGGTATTAATGGCGGCGGCGGCGGTGGAGGTGGTAGCGGCTTCGATTTGGGCATTTCTGGTGGTAGTGGTGGTGGTGGCAGTGGTGCCCCTTCTTCCAATTATGGACCACCCGGAAAATCAGGACCTTATTAAACTTCTAAATTTTGATTTCGGCAAAAAGCTCCTTTGACATTTGTGTTTGTTAAATGCAACCTTACGCTAATGGCTAGTCCTTGCAAATTTTTTAAACACAAAACCCGAATTTTGATTTTTTGACCTTTAAAATCGAAACTTGAACTACTGCCAAAAAACTAGTAAAAGAACGAACAAACCCAATAAAAATTCGTAAGAACAACTCCAATGCTGTGAATTCCATAATAACAACAACCTCCAGAGATCTTTACTCTATAAAATTGAGGAAATTTCTTAAAGAAAAAGAACCAATACAATACATCCATATATATTTCGTTAATTTCGAGCATTAGCGGAATATATGAAAGCTGCACTTGTGCTAAACTGTTATTTAAATAACGACCTGTGGTTATTTTTTGCGCTCATCATAATACTCAACTGTTGTACATAAGCCATTCTTCATCCAACTGGTTACTCTATCTCACTATCTCATCATCCTGTAAATATCTAAATATCTATTCTGATTTTGTAACTTTTTATCTGTCTCTTTCTCTCTGTCTGTCTCTCTCTCTCACCATATAAACAAATGCTCTCATCTAACATGTTAATAGCTTAAGTTTGCACACATCTTCCAGATCTCCTTGAAGCGTGTGTGTATGTTAAACATATAAATATTTTTAATTATTTGTATTAATTTGTTAAGTATTTTTATTATGCACAATAAAGAAAAAAACGGTGACAAAATTAAAAAAAAAATTAATTTTCGTTTAATTCTTAATTTTCATTATCGAAAGTCGATTTAATATAAAAAGTATCCGATCCTTAGCCCAAGTGATACAAGGACGATTATACAGTTTAACAACGTATACGTTTCAAAAGTAGGATGCGCATTATTTACTCGCAAATAAGTGCAGTATAAAGAACTGCGAACAATGAACAATGTGATCATATTAAATTTTATAGTCATAAAATTGAAATGATCATCTTTTAACTACTCGCATTCTAAAAGATTTTTAAGAAAATATAGAAAAATTCATTTAACTTTTAATAGAATTAACACAACCACAAATTTGTATGCACCAATTCCTAATTAAAACAAAAGAATTGTATTTTATCCGAAAATAAAAACCTGCTCGCATTGCAGCTATTTAGGACTCGTGGCATCCTGTATTCTCATTCACCTCATTTTAAATAAAAAGTCTCGTCATTTAAACTGTATTAATTTATTTAATTTTTCTTTAACGAAACTAATTATGAGATGATATGACCTAATGGAAGCTTAAAAAGAAGGACAAAAAATGAGGTCCTTCCTTATTGATTTTACAATCGATAATCCACTTCTACAGACGAGACTCGATGGTTGATTTGTACAAGTAATTTTAAAGCGATTATCCACGGTCGAAGCCTTTTAGAGGAGTAAAGTCTCAATTACAAAGTAATGAGTTTGTAATATTTAAACATTTTCTTGTAACCAACAACTGAGTAGTCAATTCTTGACACACGGTATCCTCCTGAATTAATGTATATTGGGAAACCGGTCGTTTTGGTAGACAAGTTTGCAATCCTTACACTAAAAATCTAATTACCTCAAATCAAATATGTTTTTTGCAATTTAATTACTTTTTCGTTATCAGCACTTGTTATCATTGTGTTTTTGTAAGTCTCTCGTTCATAAGTGCCTAAAAGTTTTACTCAGAAAAGTTGTTATCAGCACTTATTATGATTGTGCTTATGTAATTCTCAAATGGTTTTTGAAATGATAAAAAGTTTTTTTTTGAAATTTTCGTAAGTGTATATTTAAAGGTTCTACTGAGAAGTTTTGCTTTCTTTAGCTTTTTTTTTGGAATTCTCGAGAATAGTCTCGTATTCAAGTGATATTAAAAGTTTGTGCTTCTACTTGCTTTTGAGCAAGCACTCCAAGCACTTATAATTTCATCAAAGCAATTGTAGTTTTCCTTCAAAAGCGAAACATTTCAATTGCAATATTTTCTTTTTAAACTGATTTAAACTTTTGGTAATTCCATTACCATTACCATCATCACGACCATAAAAGCTGCCACCACACAAGCATATTCAACATTTCCCAAAGCGATAAAACCAACTCTCTGAAAGATGCATAGAAAAACTAAACTTTTCGCTCAAGGAAGTTGAATAACAAATAATTTTAGGAGGTATTTTTTATGTAAAGACGATGCAATAGAAACAACAAAAATGCTCATATTTTGTGTGAACGCTGTCGTCGAATTAGTTTTTTTCCGCCAAAAACTGCAGATACAAGAGATGATGCATTTTCCTGCAGCTGGCTGCTTCACTTGCTGGATAACTGACTGACTGATGTACTGACTTGGTTACGCTTGACTTGACTCTGTACATAATACGGGTATGCTTTAATAAAAGTTTAAAATCTTGGGAATTTTACCAGCGAAAGTGCAAAGGAAAATCTTTATACACTTCTCGTCTCTACATTGCTGTCTGCACAGAAATGCTCATATCAATTGCAGTCACACCTTTTTTACTTCATTACAAACAGCAACACGCAAAGAAACAAAGTTGTTAAGCTTTTAAATAAAAATGACATCCATTGGATTACAATAAAGGCACAACCCAGACCTAATAAATAGGCCAAGCAGAACCTAAATGTTTACACTGCGGAGAATATTTAACAATGGAATAGTGGTCAGTATCGGGGAGCTTAGACGATGGCCTCTTCTGCCAATTGTAATATTAAGCAAATAGGTAAACAATTAAATTATGTATTTTATATTTCTAAAAGCTTAAGAGCCTTTCAGCTTATTTTATCCCTGTAACGAAAAGCGTTACTTAAGTTGATGAAATTATGTTATTCAAAAATTCCTATTTCTACTTAGTACTTGATCTGCCGCGTATTTTACCCCCCTTAGCAGATCACTTTATTTGCTGTTGGACAGAAAATCCCAAAAACGGCGACAACGGCGACTCCAGAACAATTTTCCAAAATACTTTTAAAAATAAAAGCTTTAATGTTATAACATTTAGGAAAAGTATGCAAATTTGCAAGCGCGAAGATACTCTGCATTAAAATAATGAAAATAAAAATGGAAACTGAAAATTAAAATTAAAATGCAGTTTTTCATCAGCTCAATTTAACTGAAATTATGTAAAACAATATTGTTCACAATTACCAAATCTTTTTGCATTGTTACGAAGTCGCTTATAATGGACTGAAAAAGTAATAAGAAAAATATTAATGCATAGAAAATGGTTGTGCCCGTATTCGTTGGAGATGGTCATTAAATGCTTTATAGCGAGAAGGTATCACATATTGCTATACTCGCAGTCTACATTTACGGTTAAACTAACTAAATGGCGATCATTTTGCGAGAGCAGACTCTTATAAATTCTCTTCAGGTAGTGAACTACTAAGCAAAGCAGCAAGATCTCTGTGCGCCAAAGTACCAATGAGAGAAAAATGTCTTGACTTTGCAGATGACAGCAACGTTTGCCATCCAACTTCATTCATCGGATATTGGTTAAAATAAGAGCGATGTGGGTGGCACATATACCGGGAGAAATTATAGTGGCTTCTGAGTAGTCCGCAAAGAATAGGCACATCGCTGAAACTTCATTTCAGTAGTTGCATTACTCATTTATTAAGATAGTAAAAGAGGCAATAACGATACGAGTATATTTGATATTTGTGCCACTACATAGGAAAAAAATGGAAGATCATGTTTAAACTGATCCTTTGCAATCTTTTGACTGCTAGGAAACTCAACGCTCTAAGCAAGAAATGATCTCTTTGCAATATTTCTTTACTGAGGGCGTCGCTTTTCATTCTAGCTTTAGAAATAAGCCTAGAGCCTTCAACGGGCATTAATTTGGGGCACAATGGGCTGGCACAATGAATACTTCCTACACCTATTAAGCCACAAGAAGCTAAATTTCATATCGGTTATGTTTCTTAAAAGTGCACGCACGCTAATTCGCAACAAAAATCATGAACAAACAGATATAACAGATATGTACATATATACATATACATATCAATTACTTCTATATCGTATTTCTTTATTGTTTGCAAAGAAATATTGAAGTTGTCACTTAAAAAGTGATTTTGGAAGTGCTCTTTTTATGCCCACTTCCAAGTTATTTCTTTTTAAAGTGGGATGCCCTTCCGGCAATATGCCCACATCATTTCACATGCTTTCAACGAAAAGCTTATAGTCTTTCAATTGAACCACATCAAGAAGGGAAAGCCGCAATGGAGAGACACGTATGACGCGATCACTTCTATGGCTTTATGGCTGAGTATTGCATTAAAGTTAACGATTCAATACTTAACTGATTACTTAAGTTTGATTACATATCTCAAGCTAATTACGCTTGTAAGTAAAGGTATCGACGAAGTATCGAGTATAGTTTTCGTCCTTCCCACGATTGTAGTTGTGAGCTTAATGTAAATGCAGTCAGAACCGGTCTCATGCCTGCTCGCGTTAGTGCACTAAAAATTTTAAAAAAGCTTAATTTCCAAGTATGAACACTACATTATTAGGAAAATACTGATGTGTGTTACTCTAATGTTTCTGTCTAATACTCAAATATCGCTTGCAAAATGTGCTTTCAACACTTGTGATCACTTAAAAACTGTACGGGTCGAAAGAGCCGTATAATGTGGTGCAAACGGATTCGCACGATTTCAGTTTCTTACACATTTTTCGCTTTTCTGCAACAGCGACAATGACTTTTGTGGCATGATGCAATCTCGACACGAAGTTTAAGTTCATTTGACCGTTGTTAACATGGTGGTTTTATATTTCTTTTTCGTCGTCTTTTATTTTTAACAGAAACTTTTTATTTCTTTTATTTATCGTATTTGTTACTTAAAAAGGTCATGAATTTTTTGCTTTAAATGTTTCTTGGTTGGCTTAAGCTAACAAAGTTAAGGAGTGGGGTTTCTTATTCCACCCATTCAAATGGTGTTAATAGTGCAAAACGTTGTTTGTTTCTTTGTTAACGAACTTTTTCGTTTTGCTGTCGTTTCCTGTTATTAAAAGAAAATAGTAGTGACTGTTTTTGCTCTAATTTTTCACTTCCTTCTTTAAGCTTTTATTTATTTTTTTCATTTCTGCTGCTGATTTCCTTTGGCTCTTCTTGTTCAAATAATAAAGTGCCCTTGTAAATCAATGAGACTTTTTGTTATTTTTCAAGCTGCCATTATTTTATAAAGTTTGCCACTTTTTTTCTTCGTCTAATTAGAAAATAAAATGTTGGTGTTGTTTTCCGTATATATTTTCCAGCGTTCGTTGTATGAATTTGGAAAAAGTTGGCACTAAGTGAGAAGAATGGCAGCGTGGATTTCAGATATTACCTTTGCTATTTTGGTGTCAAAGACATCAATTAATTACAAGCAATGAAGTCACAGTCTTTTGTTGCGTTGTGTTGTATTCGATGAAAATGAAAAGTTTGCCTGTTGGCTGTTTTCTGTTGTTGGAGTGACTGGCACAGAGGATACTTAATAAATACGAGCAATAAGAATTCTACAAGTTTATAGCAATAGATAATTGAAAAAAAATTTTTGTGAAAAGTTACCTGAATAACAAAATAAATTCCCAAATTTTCAAGATTGGATAAAAGTTTGCAATTTGAAGGTCTTTTTGTTCTGTAAGCTTTCAGCACAGTAGGAGTGATACAGTCAAAAATTTTATATACATATATAATATGTTAAAGGCCCGGTTTCACTATCCTTGAGAGTCAGAGAATTTGTTCAACACGGCCTCTGTGGTGAAAAAATTTAACAGTGTGATGTAAAAATGTCAGATTTTTATGACAAGCAAAAGTTGATGAAAGTTTTCATAAAATGACAATTTTCAAGCGATCAGAGTTGATTTTACTACAATCATGGCTAGCATCATTTCTGTATGATAGTATGGCATTAGCACCAATATTTTGTTGCGTTTTTCTTAAAATATGGAGAGTATCAATCTCAGATTTTCGTGTAAACGAATCGTACGATTGTCTAGGATAGTGAAACGAGACCTTGAAGCTGGATTCGAACAGAAATCTTGTCCGGACAAAAGTTATTTTAGTGAGAGTTTTCTGAAACACGATTCAACCATTTCGAATGTTAAGACTGGTTATCTAATGTGCCAGTATTTAAAAACATAACATAAATATAAAACAAATTATAAATCACAGCTGATTTTATGTTATTGGGTTCTTTTTCTTAAATGCTCAAAAATTTTAATTTTTAAAATTTTGTTTTTTAAAATAAGTAAAGAAAGAAAATTACTTGTGCTGTTAACTCTTGAAATGCAAAAAGCGTTGCTATTCGCAAAGTATATATATATATATAAAGAAAATTAAGAAAAGAGTCGCAAGAGTCTGTGGGCAATTAAATTATTATTTTCCATTTTGCATACACTCTGAATTGCAATACGAAAGAAAATTTGTGCAAATTTGATGTAAAGGAGCAACTCAATTCAGCTTTGAGATAACAAATTTACTTATTCTTACAAAGTACTCAGTTCAAGTTTGTCTAAACAAAATATAAAATTAAAACAATTCAAGCTGATAGCTGTTCCCGCAAAATTTTCACTCTCTCTCTCTCTTTCTCTTGAAAAGATCCGTCAAGATCCGTCATTTTTTTTATCCGTATAAAAAAATTTTGAGCGAACAACAATTTTGTTCGGACCCCATGGGTGCATCCAGCTTAAGTCTGTATTAAGGCTGTCTCCTGAGCAGAGTTCAATTATTTCTATTACAACACAGTTTTTCATTTCAAAATCAGAAGAAGAAATTTTAAACTAATTTTTCATAAAAACTAATAATATTGCTATTGATCCATCCAAAGCCTTGACCTTTGATATTCGAAATCTATTAAATAATAATAAAATAAAATATTATATATAATGCAGAACGGTAACATTATTCATTTCCGGAAACGATATAATATGAAATTGCATAGATTTTGCTTCCTAGTTGATTTTACAACCTTCAAGTCAGGAAACTGTAAGTAAGTATAGAACTGTTCTGACTAAACTTCAGTTAATTAAATTTTTAATTACTAACGGCTTTTAAAAAAATTAATTATTATTATAAGTAAAAGTTGTTGCAACAACCACACATACAATCTTACATCACTGAAATGGTGCTCCTTGTCATTAATCATAAAAATATATGGATGCAGTAAATTATTCAGAGATCACAAGGCGCTCCAAATATTTTACTACAAACAAGTACAAGTAATAATAAAATAAGTTCACATAAAAACTTATTGCTATTTATTTATTTTTTTTCGAAAAGTATAATAGGATGAAGGCATACATTTACATATAGGCAGTGTGCATTACCAAGTTTTACATGCCATCCTCTTTAATTTTTTTTTTCTTTTGCTGGCTTAAAAATGTGAAATATATCATTCATAAGAATTTGGCAGATTTTTAAAGGAATAGAAAACGGCAAAGACTTTTAGAGAGCGAGGAAGCGGAAATAAAGAAAAGAAAAATGTTGCTTAAAAAGTTTTGGTGTTTAGACACGACTAAGAAGGAAACCAAAAGAAAGTCTTACAGTGTCTCCAGTGCTTTAAATCTACAATAAGAAGAAGTTTTTTAAAACTTGTGGGAAAAATTTATCCCAACACCTATTTCTTTTATTAATGAAAACTCATCTGTTTCCAAATATTATGCCCTGCCACACTCTTTGATACAAATTTAATAATATTTATCATTTTCGCTTTAAGTACGGAGCAGCTCAACCTTAAAATTTATTGCAAAAATTTCCTTAACTTAAAAAAAAAACTTGTTCCTTCTATTGCAAGTCCTTCCTGAATTTCCTTTCGAATTTTTTACTATTTATTTTTGCCTGATACTGGAAAGGTAACGAGGAAAACAGAAACAAAATATAATTATTCAGTATAGTTACAAATTAAAAAGAAATTAATTATCAAGTCTCAACCTTCCTGACAGTTTCGAAACTGCAGAAAACTATTAAACTCAAAAGAAAATATTCACTTACAAACTGGCTGCAGCAAATTGGAAACAAATGGAGACAAGGAAACTAAAGTGGGAGAACCCTCTTTAGTAAATGAATTGCATTTCCTTTTTACAATTGCTTTCATTACAAATGTGAGAAAAGCAGACCAAATGCTGAAACTTTGGTTTGCAATGGAAAATGCACAGTGCCTCGAGATTAGGGTGGCCCTGCTTTGCCAGAATTCACCAGAAGTATAAATACAAAGCGAAATATATTTAAGCAGAAAAGAGTAGAGAAATTTCAGGAAATTTTAAATATTAAAAATAATATTTCATAGCAGCATCGCAACCACACTGTTGTTCCACTGGGCGTATGCAAAACTTTTGCATTTCACTATTCAATATTTTTCTATTTAAGTACAACAACCAACTCCCATCACGCAGTTGGCAAAACTTTTGAAAAAAGTATTGCACGGCCTTGCTGGTTCTATAAAAACATTTATTTATTTATAATTTATTTATAACGCGTGTTTTCTAAATATTTTTATATCAAAAGTATTCCGCATAACATGAAGGCAACAACTTTTTGTTTATGCTCCCTCCAATAACTTTATCATTATTTATTGTTTCCCCTTCTGTTCTTTCTTCAAGGCGTTGTAGCTTTTTAAAAGAATACAAAAAGCTTCGCAATTAAAGCATGAAAAACTTTATAAAAAAAAAATTTATAATTTTAAATTCAAAATCGCTGTTTTTCAAAATAATTTACAAGCAAGTTTACATGTACGAGCACTTGTAATGACAACCTCACATAATAAATGCCATTCCGTTTTGTATTCAAGATACAAATGAATCAAATTCAATAACTTTGACTCTCTAAATGAGGTCACGTAAATATCATTATGGCACTGGACTTGCCGTCTTCGCACGCCTTTTTATACGCTCTGCTTGGCCAAATTAATAAAAATTTAAAGCGGTGCCGTAGGCGACACGCAATTTCAAAACGGATCGCTCCCAAAATGGCATAAAAAAAATTGGTTTCTCCATCAAATAAATTAGAGAAAATAATAAAATGGCCGTAAAAGAAAAGAAATAGAAAATGATAATAATGAAGCTGTTAGTAGGAAGACGGCGAATAAATATTTAGGAAGTTTTACATATTTATTATTTATGGAAACGCATTTGTTAAGGACATTTTAGTCAGAAACACATTTACATACATATATTACATTTGTTTATTGTCTATAATAATAATACAACACAAAGAATTATCTCGCCATATTGAAGTCAATATGTCACGTTCGTGATTGCAAATTGAAACGCCTAATTGAAAAGAGAATTTGAAAGTGCGTTTGCTTCAAATTTTAAAAGTGTGACTGAAAAATTGTTTCACTTTATTAAAAGTTGAAGCAAAACCTGCATCAAAACTACAGCATGGGAGCCCAAGTTTATGCCGAAGCCTGCATCATAATCCAATATAGGAGAAATAATCAATTAATAGGTAACAAATGACAACCCTTTGGGCGCTGCTGTAATTCTTTGAGAAGCATCTTCACCTCTAGATTAATATTTTATTCAAAATAGCTACAGGATATCAGACTTTTCCTGAATATGTATTTTGAGTATTTAAACCGATTAAAGTATCACATGAGAACACTCGTATATAAGTTTGGATAACTTCCACTAAATAAAATAAAGCGAAGCTGGTATGGCAGTGTTTTATGCCCGCCAAGTGCATAAAACACTGCACTATATATGGCCAAGTATGTATGCAGTATATGTGTGTGGAGCTTTACAGGACGAGCTGCGTTTTAGAAGCGCATCTTATAGCCGGTTAACATTTTTGTACTTTTGTAGTAGAAAGAAGGAGAGTGTGAATCTTTTTTTTTATGTCAACCATGTAAATGTTATCATAAGAATCAATACTACAATATTAAAAAAATTATAACGCCGATATTAATTTATTTAATAAGACTTTTACTTCGTCCTTTTATAATTATTTTAACAATTTCATTTTTTCTCAATAATTAATATTTTTAATAACAACATGAGCCAAATTTTAGTATAAATTCATTTAATATTAATTAATACATTTAAAAAGTAATTAAAATATAAAGGAACAAAATAAAAGAAATTTTTTTAGTAATTAGGCATATATGTGTGTGTGTGTGTGTAAAAGCAGATCTATCAAGTAAGATCTATTCCCGTTGAAAGCGCTCACTCTCCGATGGAATGACAAAAGCCCACTTGTTTTTTGTAAGTTTAGACTTGTAATTTCTTAAGTTCTTGTCGCTGCAGTGTTACAATGTGGCGCTTTAAAAAAGCTCTTAATTTAAAGCGGCTAATTTGTTATGTATAAAATTTCTTTACATAAGTGGTAATAAGCGACACAATACCTCTCAGTACTGGATACCTCTATTGTTTGTTAAAATATTTTAATTTCAACTAATTTTTTCTAAATGTTTCGGACCTGGAGAAAGCACATCATTAATTGCCTCCAATAAACTCAGATTATTTTATTTTATAATTTATAATTTTTTTTGGCTGCATCTACTTCTAAAAATTAAAAATATTATTATTTAATATTTTTATATTAAAATGAAATCCACTTTAATATTCCATAACATGTAACTCTTTACGATAATCTGATCTGTTGTATGACTCAAATAAGTATATAAATCGCTTTTAATTAGTTGCTTATTATTCAAAATTTTGTTTTTAAAACTGAGGAACACCAGCAATTCAAATTGTACATTTTTAAATGAATTATTGCAGAGGTTGAAAGCTGAGTGGCAGTATTGGACCTGGTGGCAGAAGAGAGTATATCCTCTATATTATAAAAAATTACATTGATAATAAAAGAAAAAAAAATGTTTCAAAATCTTTAATTGCATTCCGTTTATTTTTTAACTTTTTTTGCGTTTTTTGAATTTTCTTCCACTTTTGTGGTGGCTCACGGCTCTAAGAGAAAAAAAATTAACTACTCATACATCGCACACCCCGCCGCCGCAATTTACTTAACAGATACTTTTGCTTTGCAATAGACATTTAACTTATTTATTTGTTCCTCAAAGAATTGTAAAATATACGTCTAGTATTGTGTAGTGCTCATAAGTTTGTATGTGTGTGAGAAAATTCTATTTATAAAGTTTATTGTCCGCAGAAAAAAACTAGGAGAAAAAGTATCCGTATTAGCTTTCGTTTGGACTTGAGCAGACAACAATAACATTGATATCCTCTTTATTCCTAAATCTTATTTGCTTAAAGGCTCATAAACTTAATCTTGGCGGGGGTATTCTATCCATTTCATTTTGACTTTGAACAGAATACAAAACTTTATGAAAGTTCGTCGTAGCTGCGGGGTAGTTTTCAATTTGCCATAATGAAATATATTTTTGGTTTACAAACAATTATTATGTTTTTTTTATTTAAAAACATTATATGTGTTTTTCAAATAAATTGAATATAAAGCCTTGAATACGTCGTTTTTGCGCTCTCAGATGCGCACTCGTATGAGGAAAAACAGTCACAACTTAATAACACGATTATTAGTTTTGCAAGCTTGGCGAAGTTTCTCAAAGCAATTACAAGGACATTTAATATCCATTTAACCACACACGTTTGAGTAAGGGAAGTGAAGGCTGGGAGTGCTCTTGTATAAGCAAGGTGTGAGATACATGCCCCCTGTTCAATATTAAATTACTGTGGAGGGCAACTAATGGCAGGTATCTCACACACTGGGAAAGCGAAATGCAGAAGGAGGAGCTTAACAATTAAAAAGTTATCAATTATTTTGGTTCGACTGCATTCCATTCATGATGAAGTTCTAAAATTAGTTTGTAAATAAATACATCTTATACGAGTGTTGTAGTAAAAAAAACACTGTTGTTTTGGGCCCCACTAATTTACACTAAATTAAATGTACGTCTAAGCAAGCAATGCACTTTTAAATATGATGGCTCGTAGATGTCTATCAAATAGGAAATAAATATATAAACAAACTTTGGTGATATTCACGAGGAATTCTATGAGGAAAATTAATGGAAATCTGTTTGTGAGTGGAAACTCTTTAGCGTTAATGGGATATAATTTTGTTAATTGCCAACAACTTGATTTTTGTACTTAATTTTTATAAGAGAACTTTCTTAGAATAAGGAAGGAAATTAAGACTATAAGCGAAGCAATATGACAGTTGCTGTAAAGTTTACCGTGACAACTTCTTAAATTAATTTTGATTATAAATTTAAAATTGAAGCACGTTCATACAGCGTGCTGTGGTACGTGTTAGTACCACACTCCTCACATCCTTTGGTTGTAAGGATATACGTATTATCTATCAAATATCTATCATCTATCTATAGAAATGTCATCTAATGCTACTTATGTATAAAACGTGATCGAAGTAGCGTGATCTAAGTATCATCTATAGCCAAAAGGAAAAAATACGTAACAAATTATGAGGAATTTATAGATATTTTATTTTATTATTTTCTTATTATTTAACTCTTTTCATTACCTGTGAAGAGTAGCAAAACAATATTTTATATTTATAGCACTGCGTAGTAGCATCTCCTAATAATATTTCAATTTTACAGTAAAATATATATTGATGAATTAAATAAAATAAAAAAAAGTAATTAAAAAGTAGGCGGTGGTTCTATTGACGAGCGATATGTGCATAATTAAGATACTATAGGGTGTTCTCTTAAGTGCGTGAGAACTGTCAGTAACTATGGTTACACAGCTGAGAGTGTGAAATCGTATTAATATTTCTTTTAGAATATCAAAGCGAAAAAAACCACTCCACTTTATAAATAAATATTGAATTCCCAATTGACTTCACACTTTATTGGAGATCGCATAGACCATGTAACTCGCAGCCTTGGTAACCGTACAAATGCCAAAAATTGTGTTTAAGTTCCATAAAAATAGCAGATTATAAAGAAAACATTTCATTCCATCCACACTTCATATTGCTATTTTAAATTGTCGTGCAGCGAAAAAAACACCCAACAATGCAATAAACATTGATGTCTAGTTGGCGTTTGAAAAAGCTTTTGTGTTAAATTCCGGTTAGTAAATTTGAGAATTTATTACTTTGTGTTAGAAAACAAAGCGCTGAAAGGAAACCTTAATGTGTATCCATATATTTATTATTCATGAGATTAAATTTAAATAATTTTAATTTAAAAATATTTTTTTTGCCTATTGGAACTTTTAAAATTCCTGCGAGATTCTTTTTATTACGACTAATTATTGTAACAAAGTACAGATATTTACAGCAATCATATTCCTAATGTTATTAAATTTTTTTTAGTTATTGTAAAGTCATGAAGGATACATGAAAATCAATACTTTATTTTTAATAATGGAACTATTAAATTTATTTAATAAATATCGATGCTTATTTATATAGACGCAATATTTTGTAGTATTAACAATCAATAGTGATCCCTTCCCTACACTATTTAGGTGTCCTTCTTATTTAAGTGACCTTCATAATATAGGGTATTCCGATAGGATATTTAGTGTGACTTTGCACTTTTTCGGTCAGTCCAAAATAGTTAAAAATATTGTTGTTATATCCCCCTATTGCTATGAAAAGCCCATGTTAAACCATTTGTGAACGCTATTTGTAGCTGAGCGCCATTCCACAGTATTTTGCATAAGATGTTATCTTTTGATTTCTCAACTCCATTAAGTCATTATCTAAAGAGAACCTGCTATGGGAAGCGTCTATATATAAGCAAGCAATGCTAGCCAAAATATCCTTTGAGTGGTATATTTAATGGGGATAGTTAGTCAATTAATCTGATCACAAAATAAATCAAGATATTTTTGTGTTCGGCAAATGTAGCTAAATGTTTTCCTGCATCTCACTTCAATTGCATTTGAATGATCTTTCATCTGGTAAATACTTATGCGAAAAATTCTCAAATATATATTCTTATCTTTTCTTGAATTAACGCGATAAAATAATGCGACAAAATAACAGATGCAATAGGCAGGCATTTGTTTTATAAACCAGTGTAATCTGTGCAGGAATCGAACATGCGATATCCGGCTTAGTAGGATGTTCATTTTGCATTTGCCTATGGAGGCACCCGTAACTTCAAAATTAATAACTATTAAAAAGAGATTGCACATTTAATGGGCCCATGTCATTTGCAATGACGAATAGTTCTTTGTGAAAGGTGAGTATATATATTCAGAAGAATAACTTTCCTTTAGGACAACTATAAGGTATACAAGGAATTTCTTTTACTGTGGAAGGACTAAAACGTGGAGCATAATTGTGTAAAAATGTTTGGTTTACTAGAAATGCATTTTTTAATGCATAAACCATTTACGTTCCACATATAAAAAAGGTACAAGACGAGAGTTTCCTTTAAAAGCTAAAAATTTCTAAGGAAATTTAAATTTTATTTGTATTCCTTCGACCTGTTTTAAAGAAGAAACCCTTTTAGCGCAAACATAAACTTTGTGCAAATTGTACCATTTAACAATAGAACATAATTGGGCTGCCAGCTTTTAAATGTGTCCCTTGCATAGAATTGTGTTTACATAATAAATCTGAAACTGCTCGAAAGTCCTTTTTACTGTATGAATAAATCGTAATGAAATAACCAGGGCTGCAACATAAAAAAAAGATGAAACTTTTTGCAAACTTTTTCACGGAATATAACAAGTTTTTGTTTTACTGGCAGTCGACACATAGTAGTTTTGATCGACTGCCTTCCCGTGCCCCGCTGTACAATTTGTCCACTTTTGGTTACCATTCTGTCTTACATATTGAACGGCGAAATGGGGTCAAGTGAGCAAAATAACAATAAGCTTCTGAACTAAATCTTGTACTATGAGGACAAATAATTTAATAAAAAGATTTATGCTGTGCATACATATGTGTGTGTGTGTGGATATCTATGCATACATACAAAAATAATTGAAATCTGTATTTGATTTTACAAAAATATGTAAAACATGTGGCGATAATTGAAATATAACGTTTGCAAATAAAAATCTTTTATTTCTGCGGGGGTTTGGCCAATTCATTTTCAAACTCATCTTATACAACAAGCACGCACACAGCTGGCGCATCTTCCGCAAAAATCTGATAGAAATCGTAAGACGTAATAGTATTATTAAAGCAGTTGGATTTTGTGAATACAAAAGTTAGTTGAGAGCCCGAGTGGAGATGGCACCAGTTATTGTCCCAACTGCTGCTACCAAAAATGCTACCAATACTACTGCTGTCACAATGCCGTCGTAACCACATTGAAATGTGGTAATGCAATATACGAGTACATGGAGGCAAACTAACAAAATAGAAAATGAATGTAAAATAAGCATTTGTTGTAAGTTAAGTTAAGTGCACCAGCAGTTACGAGTGCGATTAAACACAAGTTTTATATGTATGTTTTTCTGTTGTTGTGTTGTAGTTGTTGTTGTTGTTGTTGCTGTTTGAGCCACAACATTTATAGATTTTATAAAGATATAATTTGGCTTAAAATTTTCAATAAATAAGAAATTACTATCTAATATTAACTACTATTCGGGCAAGTCAATGAACCGTAAATGAATGAGTTTTAGTGATCAGCATTTCCTTTGGCGGCTGTCGGAGAGTTGTTGATGAAAAAAAATTATAATAGCAGCATGATTGCTTAGGATTGATTAGTATCTACGCTTGGAGAATTAATTGTAATATGGAATTTTGAAACGATGTGAAGGAAATTAACGATTGCCTCAACACAAGTGAGTTGAATTTTTGTTATGAAATTGGTCACATAAAATTGTTGGCCCCAATCTGCAATACAACACTTAACACTTGGAATTAATTTGCAGTTTGCTTATAACACAAAAAAGCAAACAGAAGCAAAAGCAGGTCAATGAGCCACATGCGAGGGGGTTTGAATTTAACTTATTTTTATTTGTTATTGTTAAAAAATTTCATCTTTCGTATGGGAGAAGCTTCACCAACAAATCTCAACGTTTCGACAGCAGTTTGAAGCATTTTCTACTATGCGTAAGTTTGTGCTTTGGAAAGCTAAAACTCAAATACCATGAAAAGTTGCGATGTTAAAAAGTTTAAGGATTTTATGCTTCCATTCATCTGCAGACATTACAGAAAGAAAAGAGTGCTTTTACAGGCAATTCGAGGGATGTAGTTGGCGTGACAAACTTTCTTGGTTTGATGCCGGCTGAATGCCACTGCATTCTTTTGACAGTTTCAGCAAAAATATTGTTTTTACAATATGAAATTAATGCCGCTTTGAAAATATGAAATAAACAATTTGTTAAAATTTATTATAATATTAATGTTAACAACTTTTTTCCGTAAAGAAAAGCGTTTAGAGTTTCGCAGAGAAATGACTGCACTACAACTATGAAGAGTACCCAATAAGAATTATTAATACTTTTTAATTATTAATGAATTATTGTTATTATTAAGAGTTATTACGCGTATTTAAACTCTAGATATGCATATGTAAGACAAACATGCTTTATAGTGTCGCCTCCAGTGTCAGGACATAGTCACTTTTTAGCATCTTATTTTTATATTTAATTTCGTATTTGTTTCCTTTTTTTATAATACTCGTAAATAAATATTTATCGAGCTGAATTTCGCCCTCTAAAAAGGCTCATTCTGCCCCACACTGTTAAGCAACGACGAGCAACTGACGGATTCCTAATGAATATTCTTTATGGAATGTGTAGAATTCATATGCGGAATAATAAAATTTTTTCCACTTTTACTTATATTTTTACTCCTTATCCTTTTTCCGTTTGAGTAGGGCTTTGACAGAATTTTTTCCTTCGCTGTGTTGAGCAAACTTGTGGAAATGAAGAGTAGAAATTTTGTAGAAAAAAAAATTAGAATGTAAAAAAAAATTAGAATAAAAAATGTAGAAAAAATTTTGTAGAAATTAAAAATTTTGCCGAATATTTATTGAGTGTTCTCTGCGAGAATAAAATAAAATAATAAAATAATCAATAAATTTCCTTAAATAAATATTTTTGCAATCGGTCTGCTGGTATAATTATCCCTATTGCCACTTTTCTTATAAAATTTACTTGAACATTTTAAAAATAAAATTTTAATCTGGTAAAAGTTTGTTGGATTGGAAGTATTTCAAAGAGGGAATTTTTTAATTGTTATGATAAGAAAATAAACATGAAAGTAAATAAGACGCGCCGTAATCGAACCATCTGTGGTGGAATGCTAAAAGTTTATTTACAAACTGATTACAAACAAGTTGGAGGCATGGATACCTTCAGCTACTCTACTATTGAAACCATAAAGAGCGATTTCTAAAAGCACACTTATTACTAAACATTTCGCTTCCTCACATCTCACCATGTAATTGAGTAATTTTCTTAATTTCCAAGCCATTCATTTCTTTAAGTGCAGCCATCATGTGGTAAACACAATGAGGCATAAAGATGGTACTAATACGCATAGAGTTTTCCCACAAACTACCACAAAATAGCAACAGCAATATCATGAGCGCAAACTTCAACTGTCAATAAAGGTGTAGAGGCATTCATCATAAAATACTTGAACTCAAACCACAACGTTCATTATTGTTTGGATGGGAGATTTGGATTGGCAAAGTGCTACTTACTACACCTGCAGACGAAGAAATAACAGATCTTATGATGCACAGCCAGTCTTGTTTGTAGCCATCACTTCAAGAGAAGCTACACCGGACGGACTTGAGACTTATTCATGTGCATCATTCGTACACGTGCTCTACTTAAATATGGCAAAAAGACTCGTCTGTAGGCATTAGAAGCACACACACACACGCATATCAATTGTGGAGGCTGGGATATTGACATTTATAGCCACTTATGCGGATGATGCTACAAAAGCACAACAAGAGCTGAATTCCATTTTGCAAAGAGATACTAAAGAGATGTAAACAAAACTTTACTTTTTATAAATTCCTTTGGCACTTGTGACGCCTTCTCATAAATAGAACCACTTCACGGAAATTTCTTAGGTACGGAGTGCACACCACACGTTTATGGCTTTCTCAATTTTTTTATTCTCAATTTAAAAAAGTATGTTAATTTTCATAACTAAGCAATGATGATTAATTTAGAGAATTTTTATCTGTTAAATAAAATTAAAAAGAAAAAATGAATTTTTTTTTCTTGATTTGTAAAAGAACATTTTCAAGAACACTGAAAAATATTTTAAGAATACAAACCATCAACCATCTTTAAATCCTGGCGATTACGTTCTCAACCAGGTATGCGGTTGCCACTCAAAAAAACTCAAGATGTTATTTTGTTATTCAACAGCAAAAACTACAATTTATGCACAAAAAAAATTTTAAGCCACATCTGTGGCTACAGGAAGGACTACAACATCCTTCGCCGGGCATGAGCAGGCGCTATTCGCTAAGTTCTCCACCCGTTAAAAAAACTAATGCTAACAAATTTTCCCCCTCAAAGGGAAGAGGTTATGTTTTCAGCGATTTTAATTTGGCAATAATATGCTCACTAGGTTTCCTTTCGCACTCACGGGTCTGTGTACATCCATACAGCCACACACACATATGAACGATGCAAATATTTCACATCCTCTCATCTATCGAAATTTACTTTGACATTTTTCACATTTACAGTTGCCGTTTCCTTTTTTCAATTTATGCACGAACAAGAAAATATGCTGTTATTACAGAATAACAAAAAAAAAAAAAAAAAACCATTTTGCTGGCTAAATTTTTATGTAAAACTGAGATAAATTTTTTTATTCGATTAAGCGTCATATTCCACAAAAATGTTGAAATAAAATGAATTGAAAGTGAAACATATAAAAATTCCTAAATTGCTCGTGCGAGTACACAAAAAATAATGTGTGCTGTGAGCAAGTGAACAATAATGAAGCAAAATGTTTTCGTCCTGTTTGAATTTTCTCAATTGTTCTGTTCCGCAGCAGTTACGTAGGGACGGTGTTTATTACAATGTTGCAAGCAATTAAGCTCATTTCAAAACAAGCTCTTGCAGTATCACTTGAGAGACTTCATTTGAAATGCTTAAGAGTAATTGGCAGCTGCCAGTGGCATTTCCTTTAGATAATTACGAATATAATTATTATTATCGTTATTTGTATTTATATTTCGTTGGTAACAATTAATAGTGCAATCGCTATTCTTGGTAAATTGAAATTGAAAATGAAATTGAAATTGAAATTGAATTATAATTTTGTTTGTTTCAGATGATTAAAATGATGGTGACGGTAGTGATTGTTTTCACAATATGTTGGCTGCCATTTAACATACTGATTGTAAGTTGCAATGAATTGGATTAATTGTTTTTCTTGGTTTTGTTTTATTTGCACTACGAGTAGTTTTTGTGGAATTGTATCAATACGTTTAGATTTTCATTAATTATTTTCCCTCTGTTTTCATAATATTTTTTATTATACCTCTACTGGTTACCCGTATTTCAATTTCCATGGAAATTTTATTCGGAGCGCACATATCTTCACATTATGAATTTTTTAATTTCTTTGTCTATATACATACATACATTTTATGTTTTGTATTTTTCAGTTGCTACTGAATGATGATGTGTTGCTGGCATGGGGACCATTGCCGTATTTCTGGTTTGCATTCCATTGGCTGGCGATGTCGCACAGCTGTTATAATCCAATCATTTACTGTTATATGAATGACCGTTTCCGCGGTGGCTTCCTGCAAATTATGTATCGTGTGCCAGGCTTACGACGCTGTTGCTGCTTGCGCCGGTACTTACATGCACGCAGCAATCGTAGTTATGAAGCTACTGGTGAGATGACCTTCAAATTCAATCGTCACAATGGTGGAGGTCTTATAAGGAAACCTAAAATACGAATTAGGTGCCTCCGTGTTTTCTTTGGCACTGTTTGTTCAAATTAAATTATGCTCCTTGTTCTTCTTTATATATAATATACATATATCCGTATATCATTTCTTACAAGTCAGTACGGTAGCGTTTGTTGGGTATTGCATGCCTCGTATTTAAATGTGTGTAGCATGTATTTTTTTATCATCCTAAACATATGCACGCTTTCATGGTATTTTTATCGCTTGATTTAAGATGAAGGAAAAAAGTTAAGAAAAATATTTAGGAAACTTTTGGTTAACAATTATTAATTCTTATGTTTACTTTCTCAGAATAATAATTTGAAATGAAGTACAAAATGTTTTCACTAAGAATGTCAGTGGAGGAGGCAGTTTCGCTTTTACATTTTTGCTTTTATTAACATTTTTAATACTGACTGATCATAATGTATCAAATTAAGAGCAATTTAAGATGTTCGTATTTGCATGTGAATATACAGCATAAAATAATATGAAATTAGACAAAACAAATTCATGCATAATATAAACAACATCTGTAGTTTACCACAAATCTGATAAGTAATTCCAAGTTGGCTGAACAAAAATTCTCAAGTGAAAATCACGAGCAAAACTACTCTAGGCTAAACTATTCAACTTCGCAGTTCTTATACTTCCAGACTTTTTCCGACATTTGCCTTTAAATTAAGATAATTTATCGTAGTGAACTCTTAAAAAAAAGCTTAGAAGAAAACTTAGAAATACACACAAAGGAAGTGAAAAGAAATTAGCGGTTCAAGTAAACAAGTCCTGCTTCCACAAAGCCCTCGTGTGCAATAAAGAACTTTTAAAATGTTGAAGGTGAATTCTCTTCGAAATCAAGTATACGTCAAAGCTTTGTGGTAATAAAGTGAATATAGTACTTGCAAAGTAAATGAGTGGAGGCTGCAAGACAATCTGCAACAAAATAAAACAAAATCTTTGCGTTCTTAATTCGTTCTGCCTTGCATGCTATTAAGCCTGCAAAGCGTAGGTGTGATGTACGTTTTAATAGTAACAGATAGCCGATGGCCTCAGCAGGCAGTGTTTCTACTTCTCCTACTCATTCCAAAATTAAGTAAATAAATACAATGCACATGAACATTTCAATTCCGTGAAATTACTTATTTTTTGGTCGCCAATTTCAACGACTAAACTGAGGGCCGATATACCCAAAACTGCTAGACTTTCTACTCTATGATGTATCTATGTTCTGTTTAGGTCTTCATTTTTATTATATAATTCCAGAGCTGAGAAAGTTTTCGAATTTCCGTTGCTGTTTTCAATTATTGAAAGCAGCGTTACTTGAATTACTTTTCAGATATCACCGGTATGAAAATATTACTAGACGTATTCGCTCGTTGTTTATTATAAATTTTTTTATTTTTCAGTATACAATTTATTCAATTTATTATTATTGCTTTCCAAAACTTGCCCCAGTGCCAGTTTATAGAAGACAATCAACCATTCTCGTCTGTCTATTTTTAATGAAAACAAATAAAGAAAAAAAAACTTGTTTTTATTTTCATATTAAACAGACCGACGAGACTCTTTATCGTCTTCTATAAACTGACAATTAATTTAAGAAGAAAAACATACGCCAATTTGAGAACGTTTCAGTTACTAGTTTAGGTGACCTTTTTAATCAGAACTGTAAAATTAATTGGTTTCCTTTTATATTTGCTTTTTATAAAGGAATGGACGATGCATTCCAGCTACAACGTGTGAACACATGCACCACTTACATCAGCACAAGGCGAAAGATACGCACGAATTCTATACTCGCGGTAAGTATGAGCAATACTAATTAATCAAGAGATCAATACTCCCTGATACATGCACACACACATACATATGTAGGTTTACTAGTGCTTAGCAAGAAAATACTTTGAATTGAAAACTGCCGAAAGGAAACTACTTGTTAGCAAAAAATTACGAAATTGTGATTATTTTAATTTTTCTGAGCCGAAATGTGTGGGAGTTAAGACTTTTGTGATTAAGGGAAGAATAAGTAAGTAAGTAAATAATTTGTACACTCAGAAAAATAGTATATAGATGAATAGGGGGTTTCTACTACGATTTTAGTACTATTACTAATAATACATCGAATTAATCTATTATATTTAAGGTATATCGTATTGATTTAATTCGCCAAAAATTATTACAAACTAACGGGATATCCTTTAAAAATAATAAGAAAATCGTACTAAAATTCAGCAAAATACTATTGAAGCCACTATTATTTCAATAGGATTTTCATCCAATTTTAAATGCTGGGAAGCTGCATTCCGTCGGTACCTGCAATTTTCAAAAGTTCTAATCTAATCTAATTAACTTAAAAAGTTGTTTCATATATTTATAAAAATTCATTTTGGTATATGAAAGCCATATTATGTTATATCACACAGCACAGAAGGATCATTAATTTATACGTGTATTTTAGGATTTCCGATATGGTTCTTCAAATTGGTATTAAAACTTGATATGATTACATTATAAAATCAATAGGAATAAATTTACCAAAAATTAATTAATAAATGCAAACTATTAGAATAATATTAAGATTTCTAGAAACTATAATGTGAAATGCCCCATTGAAAATTGATGGGGGGCCAACATTAATTTGAAACGGTGTTTTCACCGATTTTTAATATGGTAATCACATAACTTGATTAGTTCTTTTCACATTCAGTTTCAAATTGATTGTTTCTTCAGTGTGATTTAGGGCAAATTTTGCCCCTATTAAATTAATAAGGACCTTTTGGCAAATTAATAGGATCCTTTTTTTCTGAGTGTAGCAATAAGACTTAAAACGGGGAAAGGCCGTTGTCGCGATTAATTTTTAAATTTAAATAGTGAACTTCAAACAATTTTTAATAACAATAATTTTTTATGTATTTTCATTGGAGTTTTTATTTTGAGTTTCCATAGAACGGAATGGTTTTATAACCTTTATATCTTTCGTTCTATAAAAAACTAATTAAATGTTTTATTTATTATTATTATTAAGTGATTGTCTGGCTTTCGCCTGTTGTTATGCTTTAAGTTTTAGAAGCAAACACTAAATGGATTTGACCTTTAAATGGTTTTATCCTTTTTTCTTATTTACTCTCGTAGGTTTCCTCCACATTCACTTGTTTTTTAAGAAGACAAAATATGTTTTGTCTGCCTCTCTACTGGAACTGTTGTAAAGAATTTATGGCAGTGCACAAACAGATCATAAAGCCTTATTTTTATTTCATGGCATTTTTTCTCTTTGCTTTGATATGAACTACAATGCATAGCGGTGACAAAGTAAGGGCGGAATATGATTTTATCTCATTGTTAGACTCTCAAGGAGGAGTAGTTTCAAGTCGAAAATGAGACAGTTAATACCATGGCGGGCAGAAATCATGTCCACATTGAGGCCAGCCTGTATCTTTTTAGAAACATTAGCAGATATTACAGATATTTTAATTATTATTACAATGAATGTCAATTTGCTTTTAATTTCAGAGTCAATCTTCATGTGCGGAAACAATAGCGTTGCGGTAGTGCCAGATTGCTAAGCATCATAAACTAAAGGATAATGGTGAACAATTTATCTAAATTCAGCAACTCTTCTGCCTAAATGGTTATGCAAATGCAGGATAAAATTAAATTCGCACAACAACATCCGCCGGCTGCAAAGCTATTGCCATAAAACACAAACTAAACGGAAATGACGACACCACACGTTTCTAATAACTTCTTTTTACACTAACAAGTCGTCTGTTTTGCTTTTAAAATTACTTTTTTACTTTTAAAATGACTTTAAAATGACCTTTCAATTTAAGCAAGCGGCAGACTTAAAAATCGTCCACTAAAAGTTTTGAGTTACAAAATGAAAAAAGTAAAGTTAGTATGGTTTGGCTAAAAGAGGAGGGAATACTTAACTAAAATATCATCTAGATTTAATTTTCTAATGTTTTTTCAATGTGCAAGTTGTAAATATATTTGTTTTTGGCTGAAAAATGTCTAATAATAAAAAAAAATTATATAGTTTTGCATAAACAATAGCAAAAAGTAAACGATTGCAAAATAAATTTGAAAATCCGTTAATATTAAATTTTTTATAAATGTCATAAACGATTTAAAGAATTCAACAATGAAACTCTTCAAATTAGAATTTTTTTTAAATTATGGCTAAATATTCCAACGGTATTAGAAATAGATTTTTATATAAAATCATGTCACATTTGCAAAATTATTTGTTTCAAAGCCAATGAAGGCCATTCCGGCCTTACTAGGAGCTACCAAAATATGAATAAAAAAATCTGGACTAAATTTGAATAAAAATATTCCTAAAAAATACTTTGTAAAATGTCTTATTTTTTTTTTTTTTTTTTTGCTTTAGGTAAAATAAAAATGACTTATAGTAAGTAAAAATGAAGTTCATGTCCTGCAAAGAAGTTCATAATACACGTATTACACAGCACTGTAGTAGGAGGGCTGAATTTTTGCATGATTTTTCATCGTGCTTGTGATGAAAATAATAATAAAATAATATTTTATTTTAAATTGCCAGTTGACAAACTTACAATTTATAAACTGAAAATAATTTTGTGTATGGAAGTTCATTGAAATCACAAAGTGACAAGTTATACAGTGAAGTGATTACGAAATAAATAAAAATAGTTATTAGTTTTGTACAAAAAATATTTTATAACAAACAAAATGAATCACAATTTGGGAAAAAACCTCGACGAATGAAAACAAATTCTATCTTAATTGAATTTTATTTTTATATTTTAAAAATGTTTTAATTAATTTTAAATTTAGTTAATATTTTAGCCAAAATAAAATATTAACTGTACAAAAAGGCTTGGGTGTGTCTTCGTATTGTAAAGATTAGATGAATGAAGCACAAACTTTAAAATAATTAATAAGAATAATAATTCATCAAAAATGTTAGAGATCGGGAAAATGCTCAAAGAAGCAGCGCCATTCAAAATCCAGTTAGTAAATCTTCGATAAATCGGAAATATCTCCAATGATTAATAACATATTTATTGACCAGATTAAGCATTAAGTTTCCTGTTCTGGCAGGGATGAGCCTTTAAAAACTAAAAAATTGCATGTGTACTGTTTTGAGGTCTTGAGAAATAAGTAGTTTCTTCCTTGTAGATCATGTACAGGGTATCCCCGGGTAGTTATACAATTTTATTTGTCTATAATTTTTGATTAAATGAAAGGTAATGGATCTTATATTGTAAAAAGTTTTATTTAATGCCGCTAATTATGTAGGACTGATGTTTACTGAAATGTTGGCAAAACAGAGTAGTATACCTTCTCGGCGGCCACCTGTTTGCTGTAGTCTATACGCCTATGATTTGGGGGAAATGTGGAATGGCGACTTTTATTTCTTTCTTGCAGATTATTTGCTCCCTTTAACAGAATGGGTTTTCAACGCCTATCAAAATAACGTATTTTAGTGTTTTTTTTCGGGATGCACTCGGTTGATGCTCCAGTTGTATATTTTGCGAAAAGAGAAGAATTGAAGTTTGTTCGCAATTTTTCCCTAAAAACAGAAAACACACTTTTAATAGCTCGTCACTACCCAGAGGTTTTCTCCCTCTAAAAAAAACAAATAAACGCCCCGTCGAATTAAAGTTAATATTCTGTTTGTCTATAACAAATTTAAAAAAATTAATTTTCATTTTCTGCTCCAACAGCTATAAAATTAATAATATTCTGCTGCCAAAGCAATGAACTGTAGTTAATTTGTATTAAACAAACACTTTTAGTACACGAAGTTACACATCCGTACATTTTAATCAATGTGTATCAAAGTATGGTTTTTATAATGCGAAAGAAGTAACATTAGTGAATGCGTAAAGTGAAGTTAAATGAAATGCAGTCAGGTGATAGTTTATCGAATGTTAAATACAAATTTTAATTTTATGTGCAAGCAGCTTCATGATGGCACTTGACAAATATTAATTTAGTATATAGAAATTTAAAATTATAATTGTTTTAATTGCTGGCTACAAATATTTGCAAATAGTTAAATAAATCCGTAACTAAATTTGACTGCATACTCTTAAAAGCAGAAATCAATACCGCATTTTATAACCAAGAGATATTACTCAGTCCTGTATTGTATATCGAATGGAAGACGCTCAAATAATTTCAGTTTTGCTGTATAGTAGCAGCTGCCCTCGCCATTTCAGGCAATAAATTAGTTGGAAACAAAATTTAATCAGCAAAGAAAAGCTGGAAAAGGTCCTTCGATTTTGTAATATTAAATTGGCTCTTTGATCTCACATTCTACGCGTCCAATACCCCGTTCAGACAGAAATTTAAATTATGCCAATTAAGTGCTCAGGCACAACCGAAGAATGGAATGTTTCTTTAAAGTTATTTTGATTTTGTAATACTTACGTGGGTCGTTGGTCTCGTATTATACCCGTCCAATACCCGTTCAGATAGAAATTTCAATTATATTGTACTAACTTGGCTAATTGGTGCTAGATTCTACCCGCCTAATACCCCGTTCAGACAAAAAAAATTTGTAACCAGAAAGTGGTTCTGCTTTGCTCATGCCTCAGAAAGTCAACAATTTTAAATTAGTATGGCTAAAGTTTCGGTTAATAACTTCTTCAGTTGTAGTAGATTATTTAGCAGAATATATTTCTTAATATTTACCGAAATAATATCTACTGACGCGCTATGGGAAGCCTACAACAACCCACAGCTTCCTTTTTCGTGGTGTGTACTTATAATACGCCAGTATTGCTTGAATGTTTTCAGCTTTATAGTACTTTAAACAATTAATTTTTCTCTTCCCGGAGTTGCCAACATTGATCACCTAGTGATGAGTCTTTTACAACGCCACTTTAATTTAAGGATTGTTCCTCGTGTTTCATTATTTATGCAAATGAATATTAAATTTAAATAATTTAAACAGAGATCTCTAATTATATAGAATTTTTTTTTTAATTAGCCTACTAAACCGGAGAGGTTACGGGTTCGATTCCTGCCTAGAGCCTAGATGTTTTCCTGCAGACAAGCCAAAAGCTTTGTAGGTTTTGTAAGATACACTTTATTTTATATATTTAAAATTCCTCAATATTTATACATATATGTGTAGGTATGTATAATGCATTAAAAAATATAATTTTGTAGACCACTTTGTGTTACAATTGAAATACTTTTTTCTTGCTTTTCGAACAATTCCACAACCAGTTTCGTTATCGTGGCATTATAATGCTACTAAGACTGCAATTCACCAAATACGGCATTTTGGCTCATCAGGATTCAAACTTGAGCCTCGTGGGCAGTTAAATGTTTGAGAAAATTCTGCTGAATTCGAAAGAACTCCCCTAAGCCGAATTTTTCCCGGACAGTGGGAATCTTCTACAGCATAACGTAAGCCAGTTGGCGTATACGTTTCACACCAAAGATTACCGAATGATATAAAGAATAACTGCTCGTGGGTAAAGTGTTCCAAGCCGGGCAACTTCTTCTTTTCCCGCCCATTCTCTTTAACATATAAACGGTAAGCATAGAAGGCTTCACGCATTCCACCATTATCGGCAATGTTTTCACCCAGAGTCAATTCACCATTTATCTGGAAAATATTGGAAAAATTTTACTTTTAGCATTATGTATAATACAATCTACCAACATATTCCTCTATATCGGGCAAATAGTAACTATTGTATTGCTCGACAAAGCACTCCGTCCGATTGATATATTCATTTATGGTTTCATTTGACCACCACTGTACCATATTGCCGTTCTTATCGAACATGCGTCCGCTGTCATCAAATCCGTGAGTAAACTCGTGGCCCAGTATGCTACCAATCGACCCATAATTTAGTGCTCTGAAACGATTTGAGAATATTAGACATTCAGGCACATTAGAAAATATAAAACTATTAACGCAGTTTCTTGTGCTCTGGACAGAAGGGAATCAGACGCCATTGGAAAATTAAGACATTTTTTGTAAGCTTTTGATTTCTATAAAATTATAAAAAGTCTTAAAAAATATTATATGTAACATACAGTAGTTCATTCAAAGAAAATTAATTTAATAAAAAGTGCTTCGGAAAATATTTAAAATTAATTAATTGCATTCAGGAAGGCGGCGGCAGAGGCGCATACAGATGGAAAACATATGGGGGAACATGAAACGATTAAACACGTTAACAGTTTTCTAAACTTTTCCTCTATTTCCTCTATTTCAATCAATAAAATAAAAGTGTTTTCTTTTTACAGGAATAGTAAACTTTTGACTCTTTTACATTTTTACTCGTTTGAATAAAATATAATATAAAAATGTAATGGAATCTATTGCAAAAGTACGTTCATTATCCAATGGAGTCATTTTGCAGATTTATATTCGGATAAAAAAACACATGTAAATTAATAAAAAATATTTTTTAACAAAAGTTATTAAATATAAAAATACTTTAATTTAATAATATTTTTTTTTTTTTGGTTTTTCTTTTGTGTTTTACAATTAACTCAAATTGTTTGGCTACGTTTCTTGTGTTGCGTGGTGGCCAGCAAGCTTTGCACTGGCCACCAATGCATATATATAAAGAGAAATACTTTAAAAGTTTAGTTTAAACAAAGAAAATATATGAGCCCGATATATGATTAACATTTAAAAAAACGTTTTCGAGTGCACCAGTGAGTGCTGATCTGTAATGGGATCATGTAGTAAACCCCTTGAAGTCGTGAGAGTTGTATCCCATCTATTAACAATGTATACTTGGATATATTTTAAAATTTCTCTCTCAAATTGGGAATAGAAATATAAACTTATTAGTTATTATATAAAACAAGATTACTCGACTACGGGGCCAAACCTCTGATACCCCTGGATACGTACTTATTTCAGAGATTTTATAATATTTTGTACTGTTTCGAAGGAAAACTTTTTCATGAAGCTGTTATAATAAGAAGCGGGTTGGGGTTTTAAAGTAATGCCTGCTAACACACGTGACAGAGTGAATGAGGCTGCCATGATGACATTTTCTGTAAATTTTACGTATTTAATAATTAAATAATTAAAAATAAAAAGTAGGAGGACTCCTTAGAGGGTGTGCTCATTTAACTTAATTGCCAAAAAGAATTTAAGAATTGATGAATTTAGCAATATAAATGGATACCTCCTATAAATCCTACAAATAAGAATATATAATATTTATTGCAATTAGTAAATTTTAAATAAAACTAAGCAGTCTTCTCTTTAATAAAGAGCTGCTTATATAATAAATTAGGAAATGAAAACTTTCGCCGAAGGAGTAATTTTTTCATTTTCTCTCCCCTTATCGGTGTCGTAACCAATAATTTTTTTTGAGCGGTATTCATCAATTATATTAAAAAAAAAACAAAAACAAATGATATCAGAAATTTAATTTATTTTAAGTGTGTAAGAAAAGAAATTAAAAAAACATAATTTCGTAATTCAAATCGTTTCAAATACACAAAAATATTAAATAGACAAGCATTTATATACACACATGATTTGAGATAAAATATATTTTTTAAATTTAATTGAAAGAAAAAAATTTGTAAATTTTCAAATCCCTCTCAGAGCAGTGCATTGAAAGCAGGAAATAGTGCGAATGGATTTGTGAAAAATCAGCGATACCAAAAAGAAGAAACGTTTGACAACTACTCACTCCAGGCCCAGATCGTAAAACGGGTATTGTAAAATAGCAATTGGTATGGCTACGAGGTTACCAGACAGCAGCATTTATAAAACAAAAGAAAACATTTAAATCGGCAGATCAAATAAAATAAAATGATTGTAATCAATTACGGTCTCTAATGAAAGTAATAAACAGATTTAATAAATCGAAAGTCATTAACACTTAACAAATGATATCTGACGATGATATCTTCTGGTTTTAAAATGTCGGAAATAACATATTAAAGTGTAACGGGTTCGAGGTGTTATTTGCTGGTTCTGAGTGAGACAGAAGTTTTCAAAACTGCTTAGACTCTATACCCCGCCTTATAGAATCATGGCATTCTTCGAAATATGAGCGAGCAATATGGATAGGTGGAATGGCCCTAACTATATATATCATTCAAGATATGCAAAGTAGCAAAATAGTCAAAGTGGAAGGTGTGAAAGAAAGAAAATAATAAAACTACTGATGCAGTCTGGATTAAGCATTATAAAGCATACAAGCTTTTTTCTTCAATCCATTACAATTAAATTTTTAATTAAATTTTTTTACTGGCTACATAGAAGAAAATTCCAAAGAAACATCTAAAATAACCCCTCTAATCCCACACAGTCGTACGATTCAGCCATACAAAAATCTTATGGGATTCCATTCTATTTTAAAAAATGGCATGCAGATTGAAGCAAATATAACTCTGGTCGCAAAAAATCTGTCACATCGATGAATTTTTAGACCACACTATCCTTTTTCTCAGCACATATTTGACAGAACAAACCATTGTGTAGGATAGCCAAGCATGGTCTTTAGGAGCATTTACTTGATTTTCAACGTTTGTCATTATTTTCGGATTATTCGCAAACACAAATTCGTATCCGAAACACTAAAGAATGGAAAATATTTCAAATCAATCTTGAGGAATCTTTTATGAAGTAAAAAACTTTTTTAGCAGGAACTTCCGTATCCAAATCTGCCACAATTTCCTAAAATGGAATCCCCATTAATATCCAATTTCTACTTTAGACTTCGGCGGCTAAAGTTGAAAATGACCAGTTACCTATCGTGCAAAGACAATTCAAGTAGATCGTAGTCTCCTTCCAACACCTTATAAGAGCATAGGGCCAGTGAGCCCTTTCATTCTCATCACTATTCCATTTCAGATATTCATCCGATTTGTATTAACATATAAATTGAGGTACACATTTTGCAACAACCTCTTAATTCTGAATCTTTTGACTACAAGTAAAAGAGAACTACATAGAATTCGTCTGAAACCTCCAATTGATACCCCCAAACGCGGATTACAAACTTCTGCTAAATAAAAAAAAAAAATTCCGCTGAATACTAATTTTACGAATTTAGAGCGTTTCAAGATTGAGAATCCAAACTTTGTTAATCAGAGTTGTGGTGTTGTGCACGATATCGGGGTTTTTTATTAGGAGAGCAATAAAGGAAAATCCCTACCACCCTAGGAGAGAAGCAGCGTACTGGTTTCATTAGCTTACTCGTACTCTAAAAATCTGTTGAAAATGTAATAAATCAATTATAAATTTTTATAAAATGCTGCTATTAAAAACGAGATTTAATTTAGTACTCACTTATGGCGTTTGCCTGAAATGTATGAAATGCATTTACATGGGAAGGTGAAAGTGCCCAACCGAAAGGTTCAGGAACACTTAAGTCATTTAGTTTTGATTGTGTTTGCCAATACAATACGCCGATCATGTTCTCGAGATGTGTCGTGGCATTAACACGCACGGCTGCGTAGTATTCATTTAGCGCGGTGGCATTAGTAATCCAATCGGGATAGCCAATGAAACTTTTCATTTCCGCAGACTTTTGTAAAGTCTCGTGTTTCGTTGGCTCATCCATCCACGTGGTGGAACGCACCAAATTGTTAAACGATCGTCGTATATCGTTGAGCATACGTTCAACGTTTGGCAATTTGTGGCGGGTGAAGTCATCGTCTGCCAATGCATACGATAGCGCCATACCCATGAGGGTGTTTATACCATGAGCGCAGTATAACGAACGTGGGGAAGAACCTTCTGTTCCGATTATCAAGCGCATATATTCAGCATGTAGCAGACGTATTTCACTTGTGGTGTGGAGGATTAACTCTTCCACTGCACTAAGCCATATATAAAATTCAAGATGGGACGAGGGCACATCCACCAAATATTCAGTTAATGTCTGCAGATACAAAATGTCTGCGTGGCTGGTAATGATTTTCAAATCCGTCGTATTAAAATGGCCATTTTTTGAATTCACAGTATCAGTCATCAAATATTGCAAATAATCTTCCCAAATCGGGAGGGTTTTTGGTGCAATTAGCTTGTCCGTTTGGTTTTGCAAATCCTTAACAGTGATGTAAACTATATCATCCATGGGATTCTTTGAAGATTTTGTAGAGTTTTCCGCTTCATTTTTAAGCTGAAATTATCAAAAAATAAAAAATGTATCCACGAAAAAAAGTTATAGAAGTAAAGAAGATCTCAAGGAAGGTTTGGAATATGAATGTGGTCAAATAACGTCCGAAACTACAAAAAAAATTATTTTCGATGAATAATCGATTGAAAGCAGTTATTGCGGCAACAGGAGGGCCAGCAAAAGAATTGTATATATTTACATACATACTCGAATGTTCATACATATTTCAGTGTAAATATTTTTAGATTTTTGCATTTACTTTGCTTACATATGTCAGGTGTACGTATTATTATCTCTGTGAGTGTAAATCGTCATTCGCCTTAATGAGATAACTGGAGGAAAACGTCATGATTTGAAAAGGATTTTAATAAAATATGAATATTTAAAACAACGCAAAGTTGTTTTAAAAATTATTTGCCTGGAAGATTCAAATTTTCATTATATGGCATCAAAAATTATTACGATTCAATAAAGTGCATAAAACACATCGATAGTTGTTTGCTTCCTTGCAAATAGTCCTTTCAAGTTTTAAAAGAATTTGTATATACTGGAATTTGTGTCGCGATGAGAGCTTGGTGGATATTAAGGTAATATACTGTGACCTTAATTTTACTACGAAATCATTAATTAATTTTTTCTTTTCTATTTCTCTTTTTAATTGCACTTTTGCTGTGTAGTGAGAAATAATTATAATTAATTAATACTAATTTTTCTGCGAGCAGCAAAAAGGAAAACGCTTTACGGAAAAAAAATGTTTAATATCTTTTATACATTTCAAAAGTAGTGTTGAATTAATGGGAAATCCTTTTTGAACTTTTTAGCTGTTCTTCTGAGTGAGGAAGCACTGCTTTCTTGCACTGAACTGTGTTGTATGCGTATGTAAATCAAGCAATAAAAATCCTTGTAGTCTCAGGATAGTGCCAAAAAGAGACATCGTCACTTTGTTGCATACTAGTGGTATCAGACCAATCAAGAACACTTTTTGTAGATTCCAATTCACGATTGAAAGTGAAATATATTTAATATGGAAAGCATGGAGGTGCATTATTAGATTCGCGATTGGAACGATTGTTTTCAGTTTAAACAGGCAGAGTGTTTCAGCTTAGAGAGCACTGAAAGAAGTGAATATTTTACAATGCATGTAAACTTATTATATTTCTAATATTCTCCAGAAAATCCGATTAAAAAAAAGTAGAACTTAAATGAGGTTGAATAGTGGTAACTTAACACTCTTGGCACCCCGTAGAAATTCATATGGATAATAAGTCAAAGTACTCTGGCTTGTCTCAGCAGTCCAAAAAAAAAATTAAAAAAAAATTACATGCTTCATTTTACAATTTTTTTTTTTTGAAACGCTATTTGTGCAATTCTAGGATTCTTTACTGTTCTTGTAAATGATGGTTGTTTTGCCCTTCCCACTCAGGATACTCGTGCCTAAGCAATGATTGCATTTGAAATCGCCGAAAGGGCAGAAGCTTTAAAATTCTCATCTTATGCGGTTTAATGAGACAATATGCACGCTATATCTGTTGGGAAGATCCATTGCGCATGCCTACATACTGTTTTCTAGTTTACTAATATTTCCTACGAAAATGCTTTAAGGAACTTTTCAAATCAAAGTTGTTGTGGTTAAGAGCGTATTTCAACCTTTTTTTACCTTGTAAATTTTTTTAGATATTTTGACGGCGTGTTTTATCATTTCTTTAATATCTTCGCTGCTTTCTTCAGGTTTTGCTTCCGGATCCAAATATAATATATAAATATCTAAAACTTGTTTTATGTAGGAAATATATGCCTTTAAGCCAGCAGATGTTTCTTTGGCAGCCTCTTCCTCTAAGTCCGCACGCTCCTCGATATCATTCTCATCGTCATCATAATTATTGTTATCGAGGAGAAATTTTTTTCGAATTTTCTTAAGAATCTTGTTGGCATCGTCGTTGTTGCTAAAAATATTGGAAATAATACAGTTTACTACGATATGAGAGGAATATTATTTTAGTTTTTAACATACAAAGGTAGTTCCGAGTCGGCCTCCGGTGTACCCAAGGCTATACGATTAATTGTGCGATTGAGTGGATCGGCGAATATATCAAAGCCAATCATTAAGTCCATAGAAAAGTATTTCTTAATCAAGATCATAGACTGAATCCAATTAAAGTCTTCCTTTCTGTTATATTTACTTTCACTTTCTGGGCTTAAGGTTAAATTTAGGCCACTGGGCATTATAGGCAATTTAAGTTTAAGTAAAAAATTAAAAACTGGCTGCATTTCTCTTTCCTCTAGTGTCTCCGTGTCCATACATGCATTGTACATTATTTTCGCTTTCGCCACAGCTTCAGGCTCGTTAACTGTAATATTTCGCCTTAGAAACTGTCGTAAGTGGCGCATTATTTTCGATTGACGTTCGCGGAACCAATCGTTTGATGTTAAAGAATCTGGTCGTGGATGCTCCTCGGACCACCGGCCGCAGGTAAATTGATAAAAGTCCTCACAGGGATCAGTCTCTTTGTCCATTGAATAAATTAAAGTTGCCGCCGTCCGCACACATTCATCCGAGCGGCAAATTGTACTAACAGAGCTTTTGTCTGGCAACCAATTTAGAGCTTTAGTGGAAGAAACATTTTCTGAAAAATCTTACTTACTTAATAAAACGCCTAAAACTATAACGGTAATTATTAATACAATAATTAAAATTAAAAGCAAAATGAATAAAGTCTTGTTGTAGTATTTGCGGCGAAACCTGGAAAGAGACAAATGAAAACAGACTTTAGATTTGGAAAATAAGCAAATCTTGGCAATTTATTACAGGAAAAGAGAAAAAAGTTGTTTTAACTTCAAGAGTAAGAAAATTAAAATTATGTTTTTTATGAATTCGTTTTTTCTAAGTATTTGTTTTTGCTTAAAAGTCCTGTTTTTAAAAAATTCCCACGAACATGAATTAAATTTAGTATAATGCGAAACACAATGTGAGTCCAAATCAAAATATTATTACGCCAGATACCATGAGGCTCTTGTATCTGATGTAAGTAAAGCTGTTTTCATTATTTTTTGATTGGTAGAGCTTCTTGTGTACTGATTTTGAAGGCGAATAAAGTTAATATCGCCCAATATCTTTTATAGCAGCAGTTAATATGATTGAGTACAGAGTGGCGAATGCACTAAGTGTGTTCTAAATGTTTGGTGGGTTAGCGCAAAAACAACTAAATGTGTGAAACTAAAGATATATATGTATATCGAAAAGCAAGCTGGTGAGCAATTTGCTAATGCAGTATATACTTAATAACATCAGAGTCTAACACACGCCCATCTTGGTGAATTTGAAGTCCTATTGAGGAAGTGGTTACTAGGCGCAAGCTATTCAGTCAATTGAACAGTATCAGCGTGTAAATTCAAACGATACGTCGAAGTTGGCGGTCAGGCCACAACTTCAATGTTTTCCGCATAATGAATTCAGCAATTCCGCAAAATGGAAGTGTGCACAAAATTGTAACAATTTTTTTAATAAAAAAAATCACAATGCACTAAAAGTCATTTGATTTGAAGGCCCACTGTAGTAAAAGGCTTCAAAATTCTAATTGTATACCTTTCCATGGTTAAATTAGCCAAACGCTATCAAATTAAGTTGGGAAAAAAACTCGACGTTAAGATGTGACTCGTAATTAACGTCGTGGATTGGAACACCCTTTACTATCTATCATAAGCTCTTCTCCGGAGATGTAATTTTCCAACTGCAATTACGTGAGAGCACAGAAATTATATACGAATATTTCTGATTATACAATTATAAAAATATTAAGAATTCGTATTCCAATTTAAGCCCACAAAAATATATTCATAAAAAATTGTTTAGCAATTAAAAAATGATTTCTCTTCCTGTGTGATGAATATATATGTAAGTAAAAACGTGCGGATGTGTGTATGCATTTACAGAGGTAAATATGTATTTGTTTATAGCCATTATGGTTACACCCACATTTTTGTGACTTATTCAAAAAAAAAAAAAAATTATACAACAATTAAAATGCAATAACGTTCGTCTAAAGTTAGACATGTTTTAGCATGAGCTTTCCATGTACTCACCTGGAATCGACTCCCACTAAGTTGTTGTTTCGATAGTGATGAAGAGCAGCCGGTGATTTAGCACCATTACTGTTGGAATTTATATGGTTGACGCTGGCGGCACTGTGCCCTCTGCTAGAAATTCGACCAGAAAGTGTGGAATGAATGCTTAAATTGCCTGAAAAATATTATTTTTATTCGAATGAAAAAATTTTTATTTTTTTATTATTGTTATTCGTCCACATTATAGATAGATATTTTTAGTCTGCCTGCCGGCAGGTGAGTTGGTAACACTCAACATTGATATGAATGTGGATAAATTTGAGCTTTCGTGTTTTAGGTTGGAAAAGCTGAGGGAGAAGGGTATTGTTGCATGTTTGTATGTGTTTCTCCACCTCATATGCAAACGAGTACAACAAAGACTTCATAGAAGCCAGAAGTCCGTCACTAATAATTCAATCTCTACATGTAAACTAAAGTCGCATTACAAATACATATGCAAACGGCACCAGCAAGCCGTTTTAGTTTTCAATCAAATTGTGTAGCAGTAAGCAAAACTCCCCCAGGAATATTTCCGTTTTAAGGCGCGAGACAAAAGTAAGAGCTCATTGTAGATTCGCAAAGGATTTGAATTAATAGATTGATGATGACCTTTAATTTTAAACGCCTCTACTTTTTAAATCATTTCACTCACAAAGAAACGATTAACCAGAAAACAAAAATAATTATTTTTATATAGATTTTTATTAGATTTTCTTGTAAACGCAAATAGAGGAAAAGATAAGCAGAGTGCAAATTTAAAAATAAAAACTTTTTATTAAGCCATCCATGCTGTTTAAAGTAAAAGAAAATTAAGACAAATAATGCAATAGTGCCAATAAATTTCTAAAAGTGTCTTATTAATTTTGGCACTTCCCTTTCATCGGATACTTTTAGGTCCTTGCAATATCCTTTTATTGTAAATGTATGATACTAATTAGAAAGATGAATTTTAAAAAGTTTTAAAAGAGGAGCATCAGGTGTTAAGGGAAAAAACCGATATATGCGTGTTACTCTGTTATCAGTCGCGTTATAATTTTCTTATCGCATGAACGAAACGTAGCAGCTGTATGGAGAAAGCTGGTAGGAATCCCCACTTTCCGAAGCTATTTGCGCATTGAACAGCCTCCTTTTTGCTCTTTTTTTTTTGTTGATTTTTCAGTTTAGCAGATCTGCCAATAACATAAAAATAGTGTATCCTTCTCAATTTTAAAGGATAGAAGGGTTTAATATACCGAAGGTAATTTCTACTGGATTCATATAAGAAGGGAAGTTAATTGGGATTCCTCCATCTGAAGGTATGTCTGTCAAGCTGTAAATTTAGCTCAAAATCAGAAACATTATATCTCCGTATTTTCTACAAATTATCCAAAATAAAAATCAGCAAAACTCGGCTAAAAAATAAAGAAATGTAACCAAAAAATTATTTTTTCATTTATAGGCAAAAATACAAAAACAAGCCATGAATATCAGCACGTATTAAACCGAAACTCGAAAAACCGAAAGTATTGTGGACCGAAAATCACTGCTAACTTTCAATAGTATATGTGGGAAAATCAGAATATTGTTATTATATCCTAGTAATGACAAATATATTGCAATATTAAAGTTTACTTGCATACAGTATAATTCTAGTATACAAAACCAGATATGGAGTTATATATCTATAAGATTTGGCACAGTCAAATACAGCAGTTTTACTAACCCTATGCATACACATCCCCATACACATATAACTTACATATCTTACGATATTATGGACTATATGATCGTATCTGAAGCACGAAATCTTGTGCTCTCGTGCTTCTGTTCTTATGGAAGTATAAATGTGCCCCCCAACTTCCAGAATGCATTCTCTTTTTTATAAATTTGGGGTTACAAATAGGTGTTTTCAAAAAGTCAATTATTGAAGCTTCACAAATTTGCTACAATTCTATACATCTGTATTAAAGCTTAAAGGTGCCGTTTTCCACTCTTCAGTCGTACATTGGCTTATCAATTTACATGTAAAATTAATTCCGACAAAAAGTTAGTTCGTCAATATGTCGTTCGATTGTCAAACAGGTATTACAACATCAGTCATTTATTATCATTTTGATAAAGCTTTGTTTTCCATCATACTTAAAATGCATGCATGCCTCCATACATACACACATTCGTGCATTAGTATATGTCCTCACATGCACATATATACAAGGTTCCATAGTGTGTTCATCCATTTTTTACATACTTTGTTCCCTTTGTTTGCATGCTCTCTGGTCATTGCACAACGGCTTAAATTTGATGTGTCCAGGATAATGAACACCACCGCACGAGCATAGAATAAAATGCGTCACCATTTGTCAGTTTGGATCAAAAGCGCCATCAAAATAATCCTCCATTTTGTGTACTCTACCAATATTTACGAATGTACAAAGCTTTTCATGGCAATTACTTATATGTACGAGTATCTATTTGCATGTACATGAAAAAAGACAAAATTAATACACTACATGTGGAATTCAATAATTATGATGTAGTTTTGAGTTCGTTGTCCTCTCCGTTAATAATTAAACGCGTGTCATTGCATGTTTAATTCAAACAATTTGAAACATAATAATTGTAATATTATTTTCGTATTAAATATGTAAACAGCACGAGCTGTCCTTAATTCCATTACCTTTTGTATTAAACATTCAAAGAAAAGTTTAGTGTGTTTAAAAAAGGAAACATCGAAATCCTTTTTGCTCAAACACCCATTTCACAATCATTTTCATAAAAAAAAATTTATTTTTAAAATGTTAGTAAAGCAGTTGCTGAATTTAATAAATAACAAATCGTTTCAGTGGAACATATAAATTTAAAAATTCCGAATGCTAATTAAAACCAAATATAATTTATTAAACATCATGAATATCCTTATAAAATAAAAAAAAAGAATCCATCTAAAAGTGTGACACATTTAAATACCGGCTAATCGCAGTAGGAGAAATAACTTTTTGTTACTGATTTTACGAAGCAATAGCAGTCTTTTGATTGGAAATTCAATAACTATAAATACATAACTATAAATTCAATAATCGAAATCAGAAAGATATACATACATATAATTCATATATTAATAAGCTGCAAGACAAATTTATCTAGCTGAAGTATGTGCGTGTACTCGCAACATGTGCAGCTTATTAAATATGCAACTACAACCACAACAAAGCGCGGAGAATAAATATATTAAATATGTATTTTCTAATCTGGATCTCATTAGGACATCTAGCAACTTATACAAGTTCCAATTTGTCATTAGCACATCGCTGCTTACCTATTGGAATAGAAAATATAAATTGAGGAAAGAAGTATTTAAATAATCACGGCGCTTGACAGAACAGGATATCGAAAATCGCCTACCGGTATTAAATTATTTTGTATTATTTATTTCTATAGAAAAAATTACACAACAATTTTATAACTGCAAAAGCTATCCAGCATTTTGTTATAGATAAAAATAAAAACAATACCCTGTTTAAGAAAACAAAGAATTTCTAAGGTGCAAACTTCAACATCAACGATTTTTACTTGTGTCCTTTGACATTAGTTTTACAACTGGTTTTTGGTGTCATATAAAATTCCAAATGTAGTTACTTACAGTAATTACTTGGTATACTTAAGCAAAGCAATTAAAGTTGAGAAGTAAAGAGTTCGTGGCCAGAATTAACATATTTCATACTTTCAACCCATTAGTCCTCTAAGGACATCGTCAATAAAAATTTTTAATTATGTATAAAGGTCATAAATATAAAATACGCACCTTCAATAAAAATAAGTGACGAAGTTTGATCAAATTATATATTGTAAAGGACATAAATTGGAGTTTATGATATATAAAAAGTCAAAGTACGAGTACGATTATGATGGAACCAAATAGTTGTCGATTATAAATAATGATAATTATTAGCTAAAGAGATTAAAGCAACCTACGAAGAAACCTTCTATTTATTTATTTATTACCTTAATATTACAATTATATGAATGTAATTATAATATCGGCAAAAGCACTGGCTGCTGAAGACAACGGCTAACTTCCCCGATTGTGAATTGAGCCTAGATATCCCGCGTGACAAGCGCAGACACTGGCCACTATACAATCAAGGACCTCATAAACACTTTGCTTGTGTTTAACCGGCTGTTTATAGAAGGTGTAGCAAAAGCTTTTAAATTATTTATGAAAAATGGAAATTTCTCGGCGATTTTAATTTTTGCCAATTAAAATTTGAAGTGAAATGGTATGCCACATGTTTTGTAAATAAAAATAGTCTGCCAAAGGTGCAACGAATCACGTGGAAATCATATATTAAGTTCATTTAGTAAACAGAACGTGGCACAGAAACAGAAATGCACACATGCACGTTGATTACTAAAAGTATTTAAATCATTTACTACTTACTCGGTGTATGTAGCGGGCGATTTTGAACTGTAAATCCGTTTGTCGTTGTCCAGACATTGTTTGTATTATAAGTTCTATTCATTTTTTCTTTCTCCTTTCAATATTAAAAATTTGTACCCTTTCTTAGTTGTTGTAGCACTTCTGACATATTTAATTATTGCAGCAAAGTAGGATATTAAGAAATTCACTTTCGATTGCCACTACAAGACTTTATAGATTTGTAATAATTTTTCACAGACTAAGTTTGCTTATTTCCATATTTTCCTTTTGTTTTCAAGTAAGGAAAGTACAATACAATAATCACATAACATTGTTAATACATTGTTTAATCCTTTAAAATAAGTTTCATTTCCTATTAAAAATTAAATAATTTGTTTTTTGTACAGAATGAAAATAAATTAAATAAGAATATATTCTGAAGAAAAGCTTCTATTTTTGTTATTTAACTACCTACGACTGTTGTTACACAAACCCACTAACTGATTCACTTGAAAAAGTATACAAAACTATTTCAATGTTGAACAACGAAGCCTAGAAAAGGAAAATAGCGATAAGTCCTTGCGACAATGGCTTTTCCTACCAAAACGAATACCGGTGAAATGAAACAGATTAGCTACCAACACGACCCTTTTTATAAATTCCGTATCAACATGCGAGGCATTTGATTGCCAGTGTGCTCGTATGCATTGGTGCTGTGTGCATACACACACACACACAAACACATGCATGCATTTTGTTGTTTTGTGCTCCTTCGTTATACTGTCTTGCCATCGTTCGCTTTCGTGGATATTCCACCAATATTGTTAAAAGCAACACATACCCCACATGCACATAGCACATGTACACATACCACTGTCTCTTTGTATCACTGCTATTGTGTATTTCGTAGCAAATGACGTGGAATGAGGGAAAAGGTGTAAGTAAACACGTTTAAAAATTCGAATAACAACAAGTTGTGCAACACTAAGAACACGTTTAACGGTCTGTAACGTAACTCTTAGCAGCGGATTACAGTCCTTGCACAAAAATGATATTATAGAAGGAAAATGCATATAACTAAAATTTACTGAAATTCTCACAGTTTTTTAACTATATTTATATTATATTTAACCCAGAACCAACACAATAGAAAAAAAATTTAAGAAATGTTTATCTATTATTATTATTACTATTGCTATTGATGAAGCACTAGAAAAAATAAAAATTAACACAGATTTACGCATATACATCCATTAAATCAATATCTTCAATAGAGAACGTTAGTCCGCATTTTGGACATAATGAAGTGTTGGTTGTACTCGTATAATGTACATACTCGTACATCCGCTAATCGTAAGCGTAAAAAATTTAAATTTCTTGCTTGCTCACAATCGTAGAATAAATAATAGAATATGAATTAAGGTTGAGTCTCCACTAACGAGCACGATAATAAGCAACTCAAATTATAAAATTGGTAAGCAAAAATGTAAAGGAGAAAAGGAGGAAAATCGAATAGCCTTATAACCATTACCATGGGCTCATTACTACTTATGACACATTTTTATATCATCAAATTCATTTCCCGTAATGTCAATAATACACATACTAAAACTAAAACTAAAAAAAAAAAAACTAAAGAACAAGGTGTACCAAAGTAGACGTGGCAACCATTAATAGGTTAAGACAAGTTGTATACAATTTTATGAGTTCTCGACAGAACTGAGATCCAGCCTTATACGTATATTACTCATATGTAAAATGAACAGACAAATATTTTTATATCACAAGTGAAATAATGATATAATTTGCTGCCATCTTCAAGACGTGGGCATACGACAAAGTCTCTCTGCTATAATTTTAATAAAAAAGAACTTTTCAATTAATTCAAATAATAAAAAAAAATTAATTCCCAACTGCCTACTCGTTATAAAAAATTTTTTAATTTTTTTGACAAATTACTCATTGATCTCCAATTTTTTAAAGATTTTTGGTACTTATGACGGAATTCAGTAATACGAATACTCCTTAGATAAATATTCTAATAAAGCATTTAATTGTTAAACAAGAGGACGACGATTCCACAATGGCATGAATGCTCCAAATCGAATAATGAAATTTCTCACACAAAAGTTAATACATAAAGTATATATATATTTGAAAAAATATATACATAAATAGTTTAGTTTAATAGCCCAAAAATATATTTCTTAAATAAGAGAAGAAAATTTATGTAAATTTTGTATAAAAATGGCATGTGTTTTAAAGGACCTTTTACTTTCGAGCACCTTTCAATCGCTTTCATAATTAAAACTTTAATCAAATCTGATTGAAATTGATAGTAAATTGAACAAATTATAATAATTTTATTAAAATTTAGTGACGTTCTCCATATTCTTATTTTTTTCATGAATCCTATAAACTACGATGGCCTATACCAGCGCCAATACTTTAGAAACCATTTTCCAAAAATTGTTCTTCATTTGCATGTCATTATATATTTTTAGACTTTAGACGGAATTCTTTGGGGCCTTTGTTCACTTTAGTGGTAAATTCCAGTTAGTATTGACAAAATTGCTTTCTCCGTATTAATTAATTCTTTTCAAAATTTGCAAAAGTATTTTTGACAATTTATGTATTTTTTTTTTTTTTTTTTTTTTTTGCTTAAGCCAATTTCAATTTAAAATTAAGTCGAAACAAACATTCTTCTAATATTTATTACAATTTAATTTCAAATCTTAGTTTTCCTTTTCAAAAGAAATTTTTATTACAATAACCAATAAAAAATTTGGGTAACATTTTGATTAGATAAATAATTAAAAGCAATAAATTAACGTTTGGCATTTTTAGTATTGATAAAATGATCAAATTATATGAAATTAAAGCTCTTTCGCCAATTTTCCTCATTAGTAAGTTTTCGAGCTCGATTCATTGGTTTAAGTTAATGAGTTTTAAGAGCAAGCAAATTAGTTTGTAGTTAAACACGATGCCCAGTATTATTTTACATGGATTGAACAGAGTTATGGCTTAAATACTATTCAAGTCGTAAGATAATACACTTACAGATAATATTCATTACAACATACAACTATACGTACTGCATTACACTATTTTCTTAATTATTATTTAAAATTTTCGTATTGTCAACTGGAAAGTTTTTCATGATTTTAAAAATCTGAATAAAAATGAGCATTTCTTTAATTGAAAAAAAAAATTGTTTTAATTAATATATTTTAATTAGATTTGATGGCATCATCCGCTTCTGAGTTGCAGTTCGAAACACAAAATATTGGCCTCTGTCGTCCAGGCATCTGTGTTGTATTAATTTAAATGGTAACTAAAAATACAAAAATACAATTTTTAATTTTTAATAAAAATATAATAATGACATTAAGGTCTACACATCAGATATGATATATTGGCCTATAAATTTCTGGATTTTTTCAACTGTGTTAATTTTTAAAATATCTAATTTTTTAAAAATTTCCAAACGTGAATAATTTATGTGAGAACAGGCCCCCAAAAAGAAATGAAAATAACTACGAGGCCTCTCAAGAAGCGTTTTCGAGGGAATCAACTTTTTTATTTATATTTTCAAACTTGCCAAAATTCTTTAAAATGTTTGCAAAAGCTTTTATTTATTCATGTGACTTCTGAATGCAGCTTGGCTTGAAACCGGACATTTCTATAAAGTTGGAGACGCATGGCAATACAGAGACATCATTTTAATTACTATGAGTATCTTTTGGAACTGTATTGTAGAGTATACATTACATGTATGTTCATGTGATTTGGATACAACTAGTGAATAAACATTTTTGAACATTTTTTTTGAACATCAGAATGGAATAGTAGAATTCTTGCGTGGCCACCACATCAATCAGCATCCAACTTCAGACAGTCTTTCAACGAGGTATTGAGCTTCAACTACTTAATGTTTTGCCACAATAAGATTAAAAGCAACTCTCCATACATTTGCCAAGTATCAGTACAGTCGATGCATGCCTTAAGAATTTCTTTCTCGCGCAACATAAATATTATTCGAGTAGTGCGATTTAGTAACTTATAACGATTCGAAAATCGAAAGATTTATCAACAGTTATATTCGGTAGCAGTAACGAGTTAGTGATCCAGTAACTTCGGGTTACAACATCGCTATAATTTTCTGCCACGCTTTCGCATTAAATTTATTATTAGGTATGGAAATTTTAAGCCACCAAAATATCTCTATTTCAATCGCAAAACAAAAAGTTTAATAAGCTTAAGAAGCTTTCAGCTAGCATGCTAATGAAGCGTTAGAATGCTTCACTGCCGACGTGACAAAAATGAAGCATTTTGTATTTGTTTGTTTCTGATTAATAAACTGCAAAGCAATAATATTTATGGAATTTGCTTATACGCAACAATATTTAGATTATGTAGAAATAGTATAAGCCGTCGTAACATAATCCGAAATCGGCTTATACTCAAGCAGTATCATACTACTGCCATGCGTGATTAATAATTAATTGCTTTGTACAGGTAGTCGCCGCGCCATTAATATTGTATTGAATTTGATTAATACGGGCCGTGAACAAAGTTTACATTTCTCAAATGGATAAAAAGCTCTGAAGGCTTTTGTAGAGCTTCTTACTTACTTTTGAGTCATATTTTTAATTTAAATAAAATAATAGCACCATCTTCCGATCTCATATTTCAAATATTTTGATATTCGCCATCAATAGTACGTTCTCAGTACACACTTGCAGCACGATGGTATTCTAAAGGTGTCCGAGAACACTGTTTTGTTATTGTACGCAATTAAGGTGCGGTAGATGTAATTTTGCTCGCATGTCGCTGTAAACCGATTTGGTAGGCTTAAGCCAGTGTCTTGTCCGCAAACATTGGCTTTCTCGCTGAAAGAATTTAAGGAAAAAATATAAGTAGAATTTAAATGTGATTTTAAAGCATTCCATCTTACAGACACTCCTCAATTCGTATGCCCTGCTTATAATGTGGTGAATTAACGATAAAAATCCAATCCCAGTCCTTATTGACACCTGATTGCGGGTAAATGACTCTAGTACGGCTGGGGCATAAAAACTCTTCATCGGCACCACTGTTCATCCGTTGATTTATATTATCTGGCAAAATAAAATCTTCACTGAAAAACGATTGCGAATTTGGAAATCTGTGTTGTATCAGCCCTTCTAAAAGACGCTTGTCCGGGTAATTGCGAGTATTGGTGCAAAACGTCTTGTTTTGCATTACTTCTTCCTTATCCAAGCAATCATCGAGACCGAGTGGACTTGAAGGCATTTCATCGTATTCATCGGAGGGAAAAAATATCGCTGAATTGAAAAGAAATAATGAAACATTTAATATCAATTCTTAGCCTCTGCTTTGCATTTAAAAGCTTTTTCAAATAATACGTAAAACCATACAATGATTTTGCTGAAATATTTTAAAGCTGCACCATCCTACTCATCAAGAATAAAGTCCAAACTAGCATGCAAAAGTAAAAGTTTTTACAGAAAAAATATACAGACAAACCGCGAAAAGATGTAAAGACTTTTCAAACGATTTCTAGTACTAGTGGCCTTCCAAATGTCGGTGCTACTGTGTATACGTAATTAAATTCATTAAAGCTTTAGCACTGAAATATATCTTGACAATTATACAGTTCTCAGATCAGCATAAGCACGCATAGTGCTATAGCTGGTCCATTTAACAACAGCAAACCAAAAGGAGAAATGCAAATTCATTTCGGCCATGAACAAAATCCAACGCAAAATCTAATGAAATATGTGATAGTTTAGCAAGTTCGCACAACTAAATTCAAAGTTGAGAGGCGAACTTAGTGGTGTTCATGAACAACATGACATATATCCTTTCCGTTTCGTGTTAGTAACGCTGTAGCATAACTGAGATACCGTATACGAGCAGTGCGAAATAGCATAATACGAGACGCGTTATTGCCACCATTATTATGAACGTGAAGGACATTGAAGTTATTGCCACAAATTGCTGCCACCTTAGATCTTCGACCTGCATACAATTCTGATTATGTTTTTGGTGCACTAATTTAAGTATCGTACGCTTTTACGCGATCATTCAAGCAAACCAATTTCGCCAAGACTTGAGACATTTAAATTAATTTTATTAGCAATTCTTAAAACTCAAAACTTTTTTATATTTTAAATACTTTTAAAAAATATTTTTACAAAAATATAAATAAATAAAATTTTTTCTAATTTAAAATCGTAACTGTTCGATTTTTACAAATAAGTTTCACTGAATTTCCGTAATTGAACTGCGGTTTTGTTGGAAAAACTGAATTTATTTACAGTAACTAATAGACTATTTCGTATAGAAATAAAAAAATTTTGCGATTTGTTTTCGAACAAAAAAGAGCTCAGCGGCGAAATTCACTTACATCGATATCTTAAATCGATTTCGCCACAGCACTTTTTCGATATTTAAAATGGTTTCTTCTTTTTAAATTGCTTTGAGATCTGAACAATAACAACATTTTTCCTCAAAATTTATTGAAATATTGTCAACACTTCAATCTAGAACATCATGTAAAAAAATTTATAATTTTTTAGCTATGAATTTTTTTTTATCGCTGGAACCCCTAGCCGACCCATTTCTAATTGGCGAACTTATCAACCACTTTCGCGACCTAAACGGCTTTAACCAATTATTTAATTAAATTTTTCCTGAAGTATGTAGAAGAGTAACAGAGAATTTAATAATAATACTTACTGCTATCAATGGCTTCAGCATTGCCAGCGGATGGTCCTGATGGTGCAATTTTATCCTAGAATGAAATGCCTTTGTTAAACTTATTCAAAAAATATATAATAGGAATATTAAAAATAATCTAATACCAAATTAATTTATAAAAAAAAAAAATCAAATATTGGCTCAGTCTGGTCAAATATTTCATCGGATAATTAATCATTATACAAATTTATATAATTTCCACGCCACTTGGTTAAAATTTAAATAAAATATTTATAATATATAACATAGTTACAAATATATTCTTTATTTAAAAATTTTACAAGCTCCAAAATTATTTAATATACTTTCTTATCATTCTAATAACTGACAGTTCCACTTGCAATGAAGAAAGAAACGGAAACAGTTTACTTGCAACTATGAAATCTACTATTTTCTAACTACAAAGATTATAAAATATAGTAATTAAATAGTTTGTAAGAGTGGCAAAATAAATTCTGTTTCATTAGAATTTCAGCCAATACTCGTATTAGCGTTCGAGGTCGTGGATGAAACATTGATTTGAAAACCATTTTTCGTCGTGTTATTGCAAATGGATTGAGGAACAGAGAAAGATGGCCGACCAGATTAATTTATCAAGATTTCTCAGGAAAAAAATATAAAAGAAAATAAATTTTCGTTAGAAAATATTATGTGTGCTTTTAAAGTTCAGTCAAGTTTGCTGCCAAGCGCAACTTCAAATGTGTATAAATTTTATTATTCAGAATCAAATTTATATAATTGGACTAGAACACCGATATCTTTATTGGACTGTTCACAGTTCCGCTCTGTACAATATAATTTTCATTGGATTTTTGCGCGGATTTAATGGATTAATGGGGTATGAAACGTCTTTTTATGACCAATTTCTCGCGCTATTATGTATTTATTTGCATACTAATATCGCCTCAGAACTCTGTGTTGCCATATCTCGCATAAGTTTTCGCTTATGATTATCCCACACAGTCAAACGAATTAGGGGAAAGGAATAGTGTAAATGCTTCATAAATATATCAATTACATTATCTGTAGGTGGAATCGAAAAGTTTTTCTGATAATCGGAAAAAGTTTGGCTGTCACTGTAGCAAAAATTTTTCATTGAGAACTGATTGATGTTTATTAAATTTTACCCCACCATACCGGAACTGCACTTCACAGGAACCGCTAAACGAAAACTCCAACCAACATTTTGCGGTCCCTTAATAAACTACATAATTTCTACTTTTTAATCACAACTCTACATTCTACTTTCATTTTACAAGTAAAGTCATAAATTGTATACTAAAAATATAGTAAAAGATACATCCAATATAAATAAATTGTTAAATAGCAACAAAATAAAACTAAAATAAAGAAGTTGGCATTAAAGATAAATAGCAATGCGACCAGAAAAGAAAGCAGTATTAAACATTTAGGTTTCATAACATATAGAAATTTAAAGTTTACGGAAATATGGAGTACATTTGAAAAAAGAAGGCAGGAAAGTCGAATTCCTTAAGCGATTAAGAAGTAACATAATTAAGGGTCCAGAAACCGGTTCTCCAAAGACTATAAATCCTGCAAAATAATGCTCTTTGTGTAATATTAAAAGACCCAGACATCAATTACCTAAAATAATTAAATAATATCCAAAAACTAAAATTAAATACAATAAAGTCTATTCAGAAAATGAAAAGCGGGGATGCAGATGATTATATTATGGGCCCTATTATATGATGTGACAGAAATCAGCCATACAACGTCAGAAATTCTAATGGTTTCCAACTACAAAAGATCTCACATAGTGCTTCCATATGCGAATGAATAGTGAACAGCCTATTAAAACGGAGGTTGCAGGTTTGATTCCTGCCGACAGCCTAGATATTTTTTTTAATTTTTAGTACTTCGTTAGCACTATCGGTAACTTCTTCGGGAGACTATAAATTTAACCAAAATTGAAATATGTATGTGTGTATGTGTGCATGTAAAAAAGTATTTTAACTCAAAGTGAACCACTAAATTATTTTTAAAAATACATGAGTGACTCTTTTAGGCCGAAAATTGTTGAAATATCTTTTATCTGTTTACAAGATCTCTATAACGTTGACCCGCATTTAATGTATCTGTGTTATATAGTTCATTCTTTTGCTAAGTGGTTCTTTTATAATGTGCCACACAGATGTGCGGCATACTATCCATCTTTATACATCTGTAATTTTTTATTAAACTCTCAATCATTTTACTGAAAAATATTCTTATTTTATTGAACTGAGATTGTAACCATATCCATCCATTCAAACATCAATAAAAAGGACTGGTAAATTTCGGTTCTCAATTCAATCCACGAATTTACTTGCAGAGTTCAAGTATATCTAAATTATTTATGTGAAATAAAATTTTCTTAAACATTTCCATCCGATCTAGAAACGTTTCCTAAAATGTAAGGAAATATTTTTTGCAAAATTATGAACTACAATCGTTTTACTTTCTTCACTTACTCCAATGCATTTCTGCACTTCCTCTTATATGCACTACTCCATAATGCATATAAGAAAAATAGCATCGCATACCCGATATTGTTTTATATGATACAGTGTTATAATAATAATAAATTTTCCGGGAGGATCTAAAAAATCAACTGCACTACAAAAAGATTGTTAGACGGAGAGACATTAGTGTCATACATATATATAGCAATAAAATACTTAAATAGCCAATACTACGGAAGTATGCCTCTCTAAAGGCCTAAAAGAAAAAGGAAATTTTCCAGTAAAGGTGATTTTGGAAAGGAACAAAAAAGTTTTGACATATTCAAGATTTTTTAAACTCTGTCGCCGTCAAAACTTCAAAGTCGTTAAAAACAATAAAGATAAAATAAACTTCAGAATTTTCACATTAATATGAAATACGTCCATGTATGTGTGTTCCGCCAATACGAGCATTCCCAGAATTTTTTCACATCAATCACATTTACTTGTAAGCTAAAGGTTTAACGATCAACAAACGATTATTATAATTCTCTAAAGCTTCGATAATAGCTAATGCGAAGTAGTAAATAAATGTTAGCAGTCTTATTGAGCATGTAGTCGTATTAAACAAGACGTTTTATATCGTATGTATAAGAAAAACTTACTTTAGTTTTTTTGTCCTTTCCCGCATTTTCTATATAGTCTTCGTTATAGACAAGACTCAATTTTCCATTAGGATTCCTTTGAATTTTGAAAAACTCGTTATTATTATCCGATAATGCAGATGACGGTTTAACAAGCTTTTCGTTGTTCAAAGGATTGGAATTTGTTTGAGCGCCTAATACGTCGGTGTTCTACAAGAGTTAATACATTATTGCATAAATTTCTTATAAATTATTGAATGTTGTACTATTTAAAAAATTCACTGAATGTTGTCACAATACAACTTACTGGAAACAAATGTAAACCTGGTTCAACATTTATTGCAAATACATTGCGTATAGTTTCTTCAACAGCCGATTCAGTGTCGTTCTCTTCATAATCGTTCTCGTCCTGGTTGTTCTCTTTATAGTGGTTCACTTCGAAGTTGTTCACGTCATGTTTGTTCACTTCATGGTTATTCACTTCATGATTGTTCACTTCATGGTTGTTCACTTCATGGTTGTTCACTTCATGGTTTTTCACTTCATGGTTGTTCACTTCATGGTTGTTCACTTTATGGCTGTTCACTCCATGACCTAGTGGCGGATCTAGAATTTTAAATGCTGACAGTTCCTTATGGCTGCTGGAGCTTTCATTAAATTCATTTCTTTCTGTGTCATCCAAATTCTGTGCATTATGTTCATTGGTTCCTACATACAGGGCGCGATCGCGTCTTAAATCGCAAAATATCTAAAAGTATCAATATTTATAAGATCGAATAACAAGCTCTCAAAAATTAAATTAAATTGAGAAAATTTCGACACGAGATGTAAGAATGATGCACATAAGTTTGGTGCACATTTATAAAGAGATGCATTCATATAAAAATATGTGAATTTAATACATCTTCAATTATAGGGTGTCTTTCAGAGGTTCCCAAATTTGGGTTAGGTGCACTGACCTTTTTCACGACACATTTTACTACACAGTCATACGATTCATTCATACGATTTTCAGTCTCGAAAATCTGATATAAAAACATTCTATTTTAAAATAAATCGCATGAAAATAACGTTGCTTGGTTCACACTATCATAAAAATATGATGCAAATAAATTTTTTCCTTTGGGGATGGAAGTAAATTATATTTTTATAAGCCTTTGCAAGTCGTGTGACTGGTGACACAAAGCTGTCACACAGATACATTTTCAAATTACGCTATAACACTTTTTCAGCACACATGCCATATTTCACAATTCTTGCAGGATAATGAATCATAGGCTCCCGTTCGGTATTAGATTTCATTACTTACACCAAAGCAACGTGGCATTTGAAGTGAGACTAATTCACTAGCCTTTGTCTAATTGCAAAACACTACAATTTGGACCGCTTTAAGAGCCGGAGGGGTTATTGGTCCACATGTTTGCAAAAACGATTATGGTCTGAACAGTTAAGGTGAATAGTACAAATATATAATTAGAAACTTTTGGTGTCCCAAGATGAAGCGAAATGCTTCAACCCACGGAATAATAATGGTCTCACTGGATTTTTCTCACCTAGAAATCAAGATTTTCGCAAATGCTGCGAATAGTTTATTAATATTTGTGTTGCAGATTGTACATTATTCCCACCAGCCATGGCGGACAAATACTCGAAACCATATTTTTGGATATTAAAGTTATAAAATTGTCTACAAGTTAATATAAAGGCGTATTGCTTTACCTTATATCGATTTAAAGTTGCGTAACTCCAAAAAAAACACACTGTAATTCTTAGCAATGTTATGTATTTGTAATTCTATATATCTCTGATACTTTTGAAGAAACTTTATACGAAATTTCAGCGCGCACCATTTATTACTAGAAAGGATATGCGTTTCAATTCAATCAAATTCAATTATTTACAAAAACACACTTAAAATTTAAATAAAATTAATTTTCTATTGCAATTGTAAAATTTAGTTAGTTAATTTAATTGCAAGGAATAATTCTTAACTCTCTAATTTGAGTTTATGCAGCCCATGAAATTCAATTAATTACAGAATTAAATTGTCATTTAAATAATTTATGAAAATTCTTCTCTGAATTTGGAAAAAAATTTAAATTTCTTTAAAATATTCCAAGTAGGAAATATTTGCCAAATATTAGTTAAACAAACTCCCTTGTTTAAGGCAACATAATTACAGCTTTACTTAGAATAATTTTAAACTGCGCTAATATTTAATGTCCTTGCAATTTCGAAAGGGATTCATTAATTAATTTGTGGTAAATGCTAAAGAAATAAATTAATTACAACATTATTTTGGGAGGGCGCAACATCAGCACTTATCACTTACGCATTCTATAAGAATATCCTTAATTACGTACAGCGTTGCCATTTTTGGGGAATTGCACAAAAATAAGGGATTTAAATTCGTGATTAAGGATTAAAGTTTTTCGTAAGTCGCCTTTAGACATAAATAAAATTTAAACGGGTAAGAATTTTAATGCGTTTCCCTCGCCTAGAAAAAGGCGACTTTTGTTTGTGACTTTTCCGAATTTATTTATATGCAAATTGTTTACGTCAATATATACAAAATCATGTAGCTCCTGGAAAGATCGAAATTTCCAATCGACGAATATATAAGTATGTCTTATTAAAGCCATTATAAATATTAAAAAATCTGAATAGTTTATAAGTTAGTAATAAAGATCTCCGTTAGTAATAAAAAAGAAAACTACCAAATACTGCGTGCGATACGGTAACTCTGCTCTCTTAACATGTACGCAAATTGTTCCTTCAAAATAAAATTGTGTGGTATGTAGTGTAAAGTCAAAAAGTTCCACACCTTTATATCTCTCAAAGTTGCTTTGCTTTACTGATTCTGGGGTCAGGAAAATTCAAAATTAGTAATGAGTTCTAAAAAGAAACTGGCATCTCTGATTATGTATACAAATATACACAAACAGCCGTAAATCTACTGACGCGTAAGCATCCATACACACATGGATGCACGCAATCGGTTTGGCTTTTTATTGTTCTTAATTCATTTAATTTCATTTTGCCCCCCACCTGCAAGTAATAACAGAAATTTCCACAGATGTTTTTATCGCCACTTGTTTTTCGAATGTAGTTCGTTTATAAATTTCTTTACGAAAATATTTTCGTTTACGTGAAAAAAGAGGCAGCGTCTAGACTGAAAGAATTGTGTAGCAGCCAAAAGCGTGCGGCAGATGCTTAAAACAGCAACAAAACAGATGTCATTAAAAGTAAACAAGTTTTATATACTCGTACAGACATATTTAAACTTTTAAATTTTTTAAGTAATATTTGGAAGAAATTCAGTACAAAAAACAGAGGCGTGTTTCTGCATGTATAACTTACAGGGTGTTTGTTTTCTTCAGTGAAGCAAAGCAACTTCGAGAGAGAGAAGAGTAAATTTTTTATATCTGGAATTTGTGTGGAACTTGTAGACTTTATTTCCTGACCTCGTATGTACCAACTTTCCCATACCAAACCCTCAACATATGATCTACATATGCTCTGGTATTTTGAGTTTTTTTATTAAAAAAAAAAGTTTCTAATAGAATTTTGATCTTTTAGTTTCTTAGCGATTTTTTGCAACTTTTTTCGTTTTTTCCTTATCCTAAAAAATTATAGTATATGCTATATGGTAGGTGATATATATAGAGTAACACGCCAGAATTTTCAGATCTTCTTTTGCGTTTATATTTTTAGTCAGCGTTAGTAAGTTTATTTTTAAAAATAGTTTTTATATTTAAATTTTTTTTCCAAATCACAACAATATCAATATATTTCACGATTTTAGCTGGATTTTTATAAAATCCACTTAGCCTCTGATAATATTCATTGCTGTAGAAATAGAAATATTATATTAAAAACAACACATCCAGTTCACTACAAAAAAGCATACATTAACAATAAAAAAAGAAGAAAATCGTATCCTTCAAGTCCTTTAAGAACAAATTCAAAAATAGCAGTGCAAGTAAACACAGCAGACATAAGAAGTGTGAATAAATACTAAACTGCTTTGTGTTAATGTGGTAATCATTGTTAGAATTTTTAAATGCCGTGCAAGGATATTCATCGTCCTTCAGCCAAACAAATACAAAAAATGGGAAGATACTAAAAAAAATGTGGCATAAACGCTCCTATGCATTATCAGGGACAATTAGAAAACTACCGGCTCCATGCATTGCAGTGAATTGCTGGTCCTAGAAAAAGGATCGTGTCTAAATAAATAATTTTATGGGAATTTCACTTCAAAGCACTAAGCCAGAATAATTAAATTTCTTGCATTAAAAACCATTCAGTTCGATTAAAAATTCATAACATTTGCAAATTCGCTTAAACTGAAATTACTACCATGTAAATATTCACTGTGCCGGGTCCCCCTTCTTTAACCAATTAATTTCCGTTTTATTATACAATAAATACGATTTTTAATTCTTTTGTTGTAAAGCAATTTATTTTCTACTAAAATTTTGGCCAAATTTATAAGACTAAAATAGCAATTAAAATTTGTTGAAATTACAATTAAAGCAGTAAGTCGAATGTCAAAGTTAAAGGCACAAATCATCAAGTAAAATAGATATTCTTTTAAAAGAAAATGCTAATATTTTATAATTTATTTCGCCAGCTAAATAAACTGTCAATGTAATTCATATAAATGTAAAAAAAAAGTTTTTCTTTTTAAAAATGAATTGAAATAAAGTGTAAACCGCAAATACATTAACTTGGTCATGAGAAATAAAATAACATTGTAGGAAGTTGCATCGATCGCTGAGATGGAACTGTATGTAGAGCATTATAAAAAGAGTCAATAATAATGAACCCCCCTAACGTAAATGGATTAAAACCTTAAAGAAACAGTTTTACTTTTAATGTTCCGAGAGAATGAGAACGTAATGAGTAATTACGTTACATTTGTCGTGCATGAACGTGTTACTTTTGAAGTGATTTTAAATTAAATTCCAAGGCCGCTTATTTTAACTATGCATAGCAACTAAGTAACCAACACTGACTCAAGTAGCGTGTGCATCAGCTCTTAAATATGAATTTTGTGGTTAATTTTGTATTCGATTTGCGTTCATTTATAGCCAAAATAAAAGCAGGAAAGCATGAATTTTTTCTAAAGAAAATACACACACATACATAGATACACACATCCACATACTGTCAACACAATACAAAAAAACCTTAATCCATATATATATAAAATCTTCAAATTATTTTTTAGAAATATGCATGCAAACGTGTGTATGAGAACTCACATCCATACAAATGAAAACAGTGGGCCAGCTAAATTGCAATATCTGGGAACTAATAATAAATTTGAAAACTCGTTCCTCACAAATTATTACATGTGTGTCTGTTTGTGTGTATGTATGTATGGTTTAGCAAATGAAATATGCATCGAAATTCCAAGAAGAATATTCTAAACAAATACTGGCAACTTTGATTAATTTCCCTTGTAAAAGGTCTACCCCTGGATCAATCAACTAATGCACTTTATAAATTATTTCCTAGCATTAGAAATATAAATAGAATAAAAAAGTACACAGGCGAATTTTTTTTTTATTATTTCTTGTTGTATGGGTTGGTTACATGCATTATCGTTTCAGGTCACGATATACTTACAAACATATTTTCTTACTTTGTGTCATAATAACATGTGCAAGTGCAAATAAAATATCACGTTTTAATATTTTTATTTCTCAAAACACCAATTCAACTATTAAAATAAAAATTTTATAAAAATGAAATCATGTGTGGAGGGGTGGGAACTCGTTCATTAATGGCAAAAACTGCCTTCCATTGACCAGTTAAAGATAGAAATCGATTGGCGAACAAATACTCGTATAAGTAAAAAACAACCTTCTGAAATAAATTTTTAATTTTATTTCTTCTTATTAATTACAAGTTTTATTTTATATTTTTTTATTTTATTTTTTTTTTTATGCAAAAGCATTGAAAAATCCCCTGGGCATAAAAGTTTTTTTTCTTAATAAAATTCTCTTATGAATTTAAATAAATGAACGATAAAGTTTAACTAGAATTTTTAAACTACTCGTAGTATGCATATAATTGAATGATTTATGAACAACACTTTTAGTGAAGTTATTAGGGCGTACTGAAAACCCTGCAAAAAAATTATATAAATATTAAGAAAATATAATTAAATTAACCAGGAATTTTTAAAAATAATTTGAAACTCTGAAAATAATAATTTAAAACGATGAAAATGTGGGGTTTTTTCCATCAAGTGAGAGCATGATACGAGAGCAACAAAAAAAACACCTAAGTATAATGAAAATTGTTCATAAAAATTATGAATTTCTTTTCTTTCAGCATATGAACTTTAATTATTATTAAAATAGAGAGAAAAAGTGTACAGTTCCAAGTACAGTTTTACAAGTACTATTGAAAATATTTATACCGGTACTCAAATTATGTACTTAAGAAAGTGAAGCAACGAGAAGAGTTTAATCTTGTGTAGACGAAACGGAAATACACTTTTAATTTACAGAATGTTCAGAATATTTATAAACAGAGATACTTAGTAGAACTTCCGATATTAGTACTCAGTTTAAGAGAGTTCTCTTCGGAAAGCGAAGATAAAAATACTTGTTCAGTTCACTATTCAGCAAAAGAAAATTTATCGGTCAAACCGAATGAAGTCCGAAGTATTTAATTCTTTAATTCGATTGACCAACTTTTCGCATTTGAAAATACATTTTTACAATTGACATGGATTTTATTAAACATGAAAGGGATATTAAAATTAAATCGTTACGTAGTCCTTTATTTTTTTATTTAATGTCTTAGTGTACCTGCACTTGAAATCAAAACCAATTTGAAATTTTTGACAGTATTGCAATGTGCACCCAAAGGGGGAATCCCTACTGATGAAAAGCATTGACTGGAATGAGGAGAATTAGGAAGTGGTGGAGAAATCTATGGCGCTTTTTTTTGCACCACCTATGGCTTCAAATCATATAGATTCTTTATCGCGATCCATACTGATTCTTTAGAGTGCCCTCGTTTATTTCTTTCTTCCTCGGCAAAGACTCGATTTGATCTACTACTTCTAAACCAATACGGTCATTATTTTCTCTGCAACACGTATGTTTTATATTTCTACGTTTGAACGATTTAAGGGACCCGAAAGATGTCTAAATATTAGACATGAATTTTCATCAAAGACTCCTTCACCAGTCAGTGCACCGTCCTCATGTAATGGCAACCTCCCATCGTAAGCTGAATGCAAAAAATATGTATATACATATAAATGGGGGAGTAATTAATAAAAGTCAGAGTCGCCCACAATTAATAAGCCGTGTTCAACACATGCAATAAATTCATACTGGCAAACATGCTCCACGCATTCCTTTGCATGTTGGCAAGTGTAAGAATACTATAAAATCAAAATCCTCCTGGCTCAGTTGGTTTCGCTCAACATTTTCCGATAATTTTAGTACCAACACTAGAAAAGTACAATAAACGCCAGTAGCAGCACTCAAAATGGATGTTTAATGCCAAAGTAAATTCATAAAACGTATGAAACTCAACAGCAATTAAAAGACATAAAGCAACAACATTGTCAACAGAAAATAATAGCATTTTGCTTGAAACATTGGTAATGAATGAAATGTGTGGAAGTGTGAAAAGGCTGCTATGCCGCTGGGATTTAAAAATGGGTGGTTTATGACACCGGCAATCGATGAGTTTTGCTTTTTCAGATTGGAATTGTTTTAAAAAAATTTTTTGGCAAAAATCTAATTTTAGAAACATGTTCATAAACTTATTGACAATGTTAATAATTCAAACACAAGGTCACACTAAACACAATTAGCCAAAGTAAATTGTAGCGAAAACAGATGTTGTAGTTATCCATTGTGTTAGCACTGTGCAGGTTATTTCTACTTACCCACGAAAGGAAATTTTTATTGTTTCATTGGAAAACTATAATAAACTCGCAATTTTACTTGAAACACAGTTTCTGCATAGTTTATATACGAGCATAAAATAAATAAAATATTACTTAAATTTTTCTCTTGCTTCGGAAGTTCGGACATTTTATTTGTCCCGACTATCGAGATTATACTGTGTATAAAAATATTTGCACGGATCAGCAAACAACTATTAATGTTTGTTTTAAAAATTTCTCAAAATATATATTTTTTTCAATCACTAATTATTTTCGGCCATATTTGTTTAAAGTACTGCACAAAAGTGTACCACCAACCAACTCATATTTGGCATAAAACATTGTTATACATGAGCTTCAAACATCTTTTGACAACTGACGCTGATTAGATACTGAGCATAAAAGCAAGAGTTATTGAAAAATCTCAGAACAATTGAAAATGGATGTATTACGATTATAAATATCCGCAGCTTTTCACTTTTCCGTTAAGTTTAATAAACTTTGAGTCAAGAAATAAATCACAACAAAAATAAACAATATGATAAAAATAATTCTCACAGCTCTTGCAAATGGCTTGCGTGTGTATTAATTACATTTGAACTAATAAGTATTTTATTTTAAATTTTTTGCTTATATGTGGGAAATATATATTTAATAAGCCAGTACGAAATAAATAGATTTGATTCAGTTGAATCATTTAAATAATGGAAATTGAATTATCTGCCTTTAAAGCACATTTCGGATTTTTTTCTAAATTACAATAAGTATTCCGGATACACATTCTCAAGCATGTGTTATTTAAGCTGTTGTAAACTCCCTTCCTTTAGTTATACATTGCCTTTTATAGCCGCTGTCTAGTTGAAGGAATGTAATTAACTTAAGCGACAGGTGATAAATAATATTTAAATCACACGTAACAGTATATATAAACAAGGTTAATTGCTGCAACCAAAAAAAAAAAATCGGAATTGTTGCAACTGTTACAAAAATACTGAAAGCCGACCAAAAACTTGTATATTTAATAGAGAGTAGTCTTGTAGTTGTTGTAAACAACTTGGAAGAACTTTAGTTTTTACTTAAAAGATATTGAATGGGTAAATCTCACTAGAGTGGCAAAATTAATATTCAGTGGAATTGAATGATTCTTTAATTACAAAATAAATGATACCTCATTTCGGTTTATTGGCTGAGCACATGCTAATGCCAAGTATCAAGGGAGCTTTTGCCAATTGCTACTTATAACCACTGGGAATTTAAGCACATTCCAATTATAAATAATATTTATTAAGTTGGGGCAGTAAAAAATTCATTTATATACTCACATGTGTGTATATAAGTATGTATGAGTGTACATGAAACCGTTGAATTTAAAATGTTTCAAAACTCGATGCAAAAATTCAGAAAATCTCAACTTGGTGAATATACTTCCACACACAACTGACCGAATAAAGCACACTACTCTGCAAATCAGGAGTAAAATCTTCTACACGCAACTAGGCTTGGTTCGTTGGGCCAATAAGCTACCTGCGTATGATCACTGCCACAATCACACGACCTTCAGCTAAAAGAGAAAGAGAAAGCGAAGAGATAACCTTTCTCAAGAGATAACCTTTCGAGTCGGGCAAAATTGACAGAATCCAGCATTATTATGTTTCACTTAGAAAAGGATTGCTTCAGTTGTTCATCATTGCTGTTGTTTCACATGTTTTCACAATAATTAAAACACATACACACGTACACATACAGGTATACATCCATACGTATACATTATTGTACACACAGAATTTCACGATACCATCATCGCACACTTTTCTATTCTAATACATTTTATACATTCAGTCGTTTAACTATATTAAATTTCATTTATTTAATCAAGCCGCACAAATATATCATTTTTTATTGATTCTTATATTTCATTTTTGCTGCCTTTACAATTTCTTTGATCTTTACAACGTTAAAGGAAATTGATAGCAAATTAGACCAATTTTCTTTGGACGAAATCCAATACAATTTCAAAATATAGAAATAATCAATAAATTAAGGAATTTTGCTTTAGAATTGGTTGCTTTGCTTTTCAGCCATACATATTTATGAAAACTTGCCATTCGGAGATTCAATTTTTTCCCGAATTCGCAGAACTATTTTTAGGTAAGAAAATGACAGCGGATAGCAAAAGTTGTCACTCAACGTTGTTTCACTGTGACATTGCGTGTCACATTGAATCGACGTGTAATATATTTCAGCAGATTTGTGCATGAGCGATGACACATTAGACACAGTCATTTAAATAATTAACAAATTTAGTTCTGTGTTTTATTAAGGGAAGAGTCAGCTAATAGTTAGTTGTTATTTTTAATTGCATTAATGAACACAAATATAAATATTCAGCAGAATATTAAAAATGCATCGAAATGGGTTACTTTGGGGTGTCAGCGGGTTCTGTTAAATGTTAATATTTGGTATAATTAGTGTAATTCTAAATGAAAACTAACTAAAGACTCTGATACACAGTCCTACACAGTCGTACGATTTATTAAATATGTTATCTCTAATGAAAAAATAGTGTAGTGTGACATAAAATTGTCAGATTTTTACAACAAGCGAAAGTATAGAAAAAAAATTTCCATAAAATGTCACTTTTCATGCGATCAGAGTTGCATTTAGTTCAATTAGTAAAGAAGAAATGCTTTGCATAGGGGAGTATCACCACCAGATTTTCGTGTCAATGCATCGTACGACTGTATAGGCTAGTTAAACACGACCTTAATTAAGATTTTGTATGTACTTGGCAATGCGATTGGTACGGTCCTTCTTCACTTATTCGCATAATTACTAAAATATTTCTCTGAAACATATTGTTTTTTATTTTTTCACAAAAGCTCTTTCCACAAAATTTTACATTTTTGATTTTTTATATCATATTATTTTTTTTTTATTTCTTATCTGCTTGAGACTTGTAATGCGTAATTCGTTCAGTATCTTGATAACCACAATTCCATTCTATTGATTAAATACAACCAAACTAATCTTTAATATAGTAGTTCGCTGATATTTCTTCGTTTTGAATTATAGAAAATAAATCGATGAAACAAAAAATTGTGTAAGTTGGACGATGAATAAATTAGTTGATGAATTGCAATAAAGAATTAAAGAGCAATCAAAGGTGACAGGAAAAAAGATTACAGAGTTTAATTCAAAACAATAATTTTAAATTTTATTTTATTAAATTTAAAAGGAAAACAATTAATTGCTGTCTTTTGCAAATACCGAAATCTTTTCTTAAATACTTAATATCATATTGAGAATATCGATTGAAAAACCAAAAATCACCTAAATAAAACTTTCACAGAAAATTGAGCACATTGAACGCCGAAGACTACACAACTGCAGTACTACAAAATCCGACTACTGGAAATTGTTATTATAAACTAATGTATCTAATTAATTATTTTGAATCAGCATTAAAGTTATAAAAGTAGAGAGTTTTTTTTAAAACACAACTACAACTTAAGAATATATATAAAGAATTTTCTGGAATACTCCTTCTTTTGTATTTGTTTATTTTCTTTCAATATTTTAATATAATTTTTTGGATTTAAGATTGTTTTTCCGTTCTTAAAATGTTCTATTTTATTTTTATTTTAAATATTTTGCTACCACGCTGGGTAACTTCTTCTTCTGGAAGAATGTTCAATTTTAAATTATTTTCATAATATATTATCATTTTTAAATAATATGCTTCAGTTTTTTATTGTCCATCTGTATAATTTCGCATAATCTCGCTCATAAAACTATCAATAGATTTAAATTGGCCACAGATTTTAATTGGCTGCTGTTAGTGCCTGCTGTGAGAGTGTTAAACACATTAGCCTGTGCTGCTTTAAATGTCAGGAATTCAGTTTTCTCCTGTAATTTGTACGATTTATGATCCTGTTTATAGAAGCCGAAAGTCTGCTTTTCATACCAAAACGAATTTATCGCTATGTAAATATGAAGAAAACACAACAGCGGCGATAATATAACAGTTTTAAGAATAGTTGTTAGAACGTTGAACGTTATTGAACGTTGACAGAAGCAATTGTTATACTGTTATATAATTGCCGCCACATAAAATATTAATTGACTTGATGCTTCATTTTAGGCATAAGTTCGACCTAAATTCTTCACTGGCCTTGTAGCTGGTAATCCCAGCGCACGTGGTTTGCTACTTTTGAATATTCAAGGCCTTTTATAAAGGCCTTTTGTATAATATAATTTTTTTTCCTGTATTCTTTTACTTATTAGCCGATTTTGGAAATTTACACAATGCCTTTTGAGGTAAACATAAGCTTAAAATATTTGAGGGGAAAAAATATCGAGGCCGAAATGTCTTTCCTTCTTGTCATAACAATTAATAAATGTTTAAGATATATATATATTACATCTAATTATACATTTTTTCCCTCCGATAGATGTATAGCAATATAATAATTAATTAAATATATATATATATTGATATAAATTTATTAATTTATTAGATATATTACAAATATCTAATTCATTAAAATATTGAAAATTTTAGATAATTTTTCGAATCTTGTGCCAATAATTTTTTATTAAAAAAATATATTTAATCATCTCTATAAGATCGCAAGCTAATATTGAAGAAATTGCAATCCCCTATCAAGCCCTTTTGATAATAGATTCGATGGAATCGTATACGATTACAAATAGAAATTACTTGAGTTCGTGAAATTAAAATACTCGTAAGTTCTCATATTTAATGAGAAGCCATATTGGGGAGACTATGAGTCAGCAGTTAGTTCTTATTTTGTAATTAGCTGGTATCCTGAAATAATCAATTTCAATATTCTGCTAAATATTAATATTTGTGTTCGTTAGCGTAATTGAAAATAAGAAAATTTTTAGTTTTGCCAGCGCTGGATATTGTAAATCTCAAGTAAAAATATTAGGTGACAACACTGATACGAGCAGAGTTATTAAAAGAGGAAGGTATTTATATTTCCGTGAGTTAATCGCTTATTGAGTGACATTTGAAGTGATATTTATATTTAATTTATAAACAAAATTGTTTGTTTAAAGTTCTATTTAAATGTATTTGGATTCGAGCATTATTTGTATTAAAACTCTTCTTAAGCACCGTGGGAATGTTACTGTTGTGAATTGCAAATGAGCTCATTGTCTTTTGATATATTCTTTTGGAATATGTTTCAACATCAACAGACGTATATAAAATATACTCGTATGTACACATTTTTGCACCGGCATAAAAAAATACAAAATAATTTGGTTTTATTTATGGAAATTATTAAAATTAGTACTTATTTGGAATTTGGATTGTACTATATCCTCAAAAACGAATACGCAGCAGATTATTGAATGCCCAACAGATTATGTGTGTCTGGGGTGGAACTGATTATTTCGTTTAACAGCTATGCAGTTCCGCTGCGCATTTTACAGTTCATTAAACAACCTTGCCCACATAAATATTAATCTGTTTAGAAGGTGACAACATTGTCCTGTCATATTCCATCTCGTTTGGAAATGCTTTTAAATTCCAAATTGTAATGGAATAAAGATGTCCTAATTTAAACTGTCGTCCTTTTGTTCTTGGTATAACGCAACATGTGCGACTCTTATCTTTATTTTTCAGCCTAAAACATTTTCAAAACCTCTTTTGTGAATCGCCTTTATGTGCAGTCAATAAAATCGTTCTTAGCAATTTTAAATGCTTCCAATTTGTTCTTGCTTCAAATGCTGCATTCAATTTCTTTCTTGCAATATGTCGACAAAATTCTGTGTATATGAAACAAAGCACACCTTCCCCTTTCTCCTTTTTCACTATACTACTTACACGAGTACATCAGTATAGGAGTACCTGTGCACATTTTTCCAGGTGCACACCACGAGGTAAAAGGTAATGGAAATTCCTCTTCTAATTCTTCGGCTTAGAGGAAAATGTAAATGTAATGCCTCTTGTAGAAAGAGGCAAATTTAAAAGATTTCATTTGCAGAATATATTTATTTATAAACTTACTAATCATAAACCAAATTATTTATGTTTATTATTTATTAATAATTCTTTCCCCCTCTGACCACTTACCGACTTTATGGATGCAATATATAAAACAAGCAGCAGGAAAAAATTTACGTACTGCGCCATGCCTCTGAAATATCGGATTGTTGTTCACGAGAGATGAGAAATGAAGACCAAAAAAAAAAAAAAATCGCAAATGTTGATTTACTTATTGATGACAACACGAAGGCTTTATTTATTGATCGATATTTTTTATTGACAGTAATCGATGGAACTGACTCTGTCCGATTTTTAAGCACGTTTCCCTTTCTCCCACCAAAAACCACTGTGGCTGTGCTTCTGGCTTTGGTGAATTACTGATCACAGCTTAGCACTAAACTCACTGGCACCTTTTTAAATAAAGACTGGTCGTCAATAGTTTTTATTACATTTATTTCGAAGCTTTATTTATATATTTAATTATATTGCAATAATTTCCTATTAATTATTCAACATATATAAAAAGTTGCTTGCGAGCACATTAAATTTTTTAATTATTTGTTTTTCTTTTTCTTTTTGTTTTTGTTTTTGTTTTTGTTTTCTTTTAATTTTTTTATTTCAAAAAAGATGGCATAAAATATTATTGTTTTTATTTTTTTTCTTTTTTTTTTGTGCTTGGGCAGCTGCTTCACCTCAATGTTTTTATGTAATATTTTCTTTTCACACAGTTAACAAACCGCTTTTTCAAATCGATGTTTCAATATATGAATTTGAAATAGTCCAAAACACTAAAACGGCTGTAATCGTATACACGATATGCACGTATGCTTATATAAATATTATATTAATAAAGCAAATAAAACAAATTTCGGATGTACGAGTATATTATGGCTAAAATCTTCTATTTATTTATTTTATTTCATTTTATTTTATACATATTTATTTAAAAATATTGTATTATTTCGTCAAAAATTCCAACCTCTCTTCAAAACGCTTGAAACATACACTGACTGGTTGCACATTAATAACAAACTATTTATTTATGGATTTTAGATCCGTCCAACCAATCCGCTGTTACTCAAATACTGGACCGTTTAGCTACACAAGAAAGCTTCAATGGAAACAACAACAAAAATCGTACTAAAAATTTTGCTGAGCTCATAAGAAATTAATCACAAACTACTCGTACGCAAATAGCGATGCCAGACTGATAAATATTAAGGTGTTATTTAAAGAAATTTTTCTGTTATTATTTATTAGCGTTATTTTTACCCGGTTATGTATAATCTCGGAATTAGTTAAATGTTACGTTATGCGACCAGTATAACACAAAATATATTTCGGACCAAATGCAAATGGTATCGGAGTATATATCTTTAATTATTTAGAATGTTTCGTTATATATACATACATACATATTAATTATAGTTATATAAAAGCATTGTCAGCTAAGATTATTGTTAATTATTTTTAAAAAAGTAAAATAAGTAATTTATTTATTGCAGTTTCAGCGCAAACAATATTAATTCTCGTGTAAATAGTATTATTGCAGTTCTTATGAAAGCAATTACAATAAAATAAGAAAGTTAAAATATATAAACTTTTATAAATTAACCGCTACAATTTTACAAGACAAGCAAAATTTTAAGCTTTTATATAATTGATTATCCTACCACATTCCTATCCTCTCTCTTATACACTATAATATATTTCGCCTCTTCAGTACCTACACAACACTCAATTCGGTGATAACCGTTATAATTTGAAATTAATAAGAACAGTATATATGTATATATATATATATATATATATATATATATATTTATTGCATACATATATATATATATATATATATATATATGTATGCATGCAATTCGATATATGAGTTTATAGATCTATTTATAGCTCGTGACATTTTCAATAACTAAGACGTTAATTTTTAATTAAAAAAGTTTTATCTACACCGATAAGAACTACTGCGTGGATAGTTAGCTTGAGTATATGGAATAAGTTAGTTTATCTAAAAAATTTTAATATTTTTAAGTATCGTGTGTTTGCTCAGAATGGTGTACAAAATAACAAAAAATGGTTTGTAACACTTTTGTGGTAATACAGACAGTCATTTTATACTGCAGAAAGGATTTCGAAAGCTTTTAAAGTAAGATATTTTGGAATACAATTTTCCCCCCGAACAAATAAATTGAAAGGAGACCACATATTATTTAGTACCAAGAATGTTATACCAAAATGTATACTTTATATTTCTTAATACTACATATTTCATGAAGACAGCAAGTCAAGATCACTTAAAAAAATTTATGTCGATGCCTCCAGACCACAAAATGGAACGATCATATCAAGACTTTTGTGTTTTTATAATTATAAAAATATTTCAATTTCTCTGATGTATTGAAAATTGCTCATGTTTTATGTTCTTAATAATTTTTTGAAAATGTAAGAAAAATTTGAAATCGTGTACTAAACGGGGAAAGTTGTAGAGAACATTTCCAAAATAAATCGTAATAATTTTCAAAATAAAACACTAATTATGACTATCAATTTCTAATTTTCTGTTTACAGTTTAATCTGACAATATATTTGAAACTACATATACATTTTCGCTTTTTAACTACATGGTACTTTATATTATAATATTTTCAAAAGCGTTTGGCGATTTTTGACTTTTCCTTCTACAAATTTTGTTTAAAAATATTGGCATTACATCTCTTATTTGTGGTAATGTGAAATTGGCAGCCATTTCTCCCAAATATCCCTACAACCACGCCCAAGACTTACACAGGCGTATTATTATCTGCCAGCCTTATGCAAATTAACCCAACATTATAATTAGTATCCCGCCTCGTATTCAAATTAGTCGATTTTGCATTTTAAGAATACATATGTTGCAAAAACTTACATAGTTTAGAGAGAGAATTTTATAATCATAATATGAGTAGTGTATGTACCTGGATCTGTATTGAAAATTCAACACAAATTTCTGAGAAATGTAAAAGGACTCTAAGGAATTTTTCTCATTACATGAAATTTTGTTGCTGTTTTTTTTTTTCTTGTGTAACTGAAAATTGCCTTTGCTAAAGCAATAAATAATTTGTTTTCTAACCATCCCAACCTCATTCTTGGCGGTATTTACTTAGATGTGTTATAATAGCCTTGCTAGAAGCAACTTGAAAATTAATCGTTATTTCCAGTATACATGTCTCATATTGTAAATAAAATATGAAAAATATCGTCACATAAAAACTTCACAAACAGAATGATTTTAACGGCCATTAACTAAATGCTTCCCTGAACCGTATTTAATCGTCAATAATTGGTAAAACTGTAACAATCACACATAATATACATCTGGCAACCATTAAAGATATTAACTTAGCTTTATTTATTAGGATCTCTCACTTACTCACTTAGTAAGCAGACACGGAAAATTCAGATTTTTAAAATGTCACAAATTCAATAAATGAAGAACATAAATTACTTACTTGTCTGATTCTTACTAAAGTTACAAAAAACTATTCTTCACAGACACACTGTATGTAATCGTAGTTCGGAAAAATTTTTTACTTGTACTGAGTCGTTGAAGTTAAATGAGATATATGGGAAAATTTATATAAGACCGTGTGATATTTTATTACTGAAAACCAATTAACGTTGCTTTTACCGAGAAGTTCCAATTCAATATCAGATCACAGCACTATATAACTCCACTTTAATCATTTTTGTTATTTTATTTATAAAAAATTATAAATTCAATCTTATATGCAAAAATAGATAAAACGCAAAAAAAATTGGAATTTTATTCCGATTTTATAAGTGCCAGTTCTATTTACGACCACATGTTGAAACGCTTGCGCGGGGGCCAGAATGTTAAAGTTTGATTTGCTTTTCGGTAACAGCCGCTTCGCTAATATTTTGAATAGTAACACATTTTTCATAAAAGTCTAAAGCCGCTTTCATTTGATCCGTTTTCACTAATTCCAGTATCCATCAAGTTCATATCTGATAGAATACATTACAAATTTACAAATGTAGGACAGATGACGTAGTTCGAGCCTGCTTTTCATCTATCTGATATTCCATGAAAATCTTAAGGGTAGATAGATCGTATTCGTGAGTCTACTGTTCGTGTGATCTTCATCTGGCACATAAAACATTATTCACAATATTGTAAAGATCGAAAACAAAACAAAATAAAAATAATAATTATAAATGAAATGGGAAAATTATTGTATATGAAAAAGGCGTATCGAGATTGCATGAACGCCAAAAAGTAAGAAGGAGAATAATATTAGAAAATTAGAAAAAGTTGTAAATGCCGAAGGACTGACGGAATCGAGCTCGAACTGTATTAGTGTTTCTAAATAAGAGCAAATATACCAATATAAATAAGTGTTCATAAGTTCGTGTTAACACACGAGTATGCAAATAAGACCAGTTAAATTCAGCTCCATGTGGTAAATGGGCGCTTTAAAGTCGAATGCATTCAAACGTTCCATCCCTGCTGCTTGTGCTTAAACTCATTAGCGTATAAATGTCAATATTAATAAGTTTTTTATAAGCTTTGCTTTTTAAATTTGAAAGCTTTTTCCGTAGTTCTTTTATAATCTGTAACCACATTTTGTCTTTACGATTTCTTTTTTAATATTGTTTGTTATTGTTTATATTTATTTTTAATCTGGAGTGTGGAAAATGTGGCATTTAATGAATTTTCAATTGTATAGAAAATATCCAGATAGCGAACTGCGGCTTGGCGAGCAATCATTCGAGCTTAAATTAATTCCAAAAAAAAGCTTATGACAAATTCTTCTTGGAATAATTTTATAATTTTGGGAAGATCTTCGCAAATATTATTATAATGATAAAAAATTAATTGAAGAATCGTTTGGTTAGATTAAAAGAAAAAGCATATGCAGTCAATTTCGCATATAGCGAAAATACACAATCTGTTGACGAGCAGAAGATCGATGAGTCATTAAATCAGGTTCTTGTCATGTTTAATCAGGTTAAATGAGTTTTTGCGAATAGGGTAATTTAAACAAAGTCAGGTTGCAGACATGAAACAAACGAATGCTGCTAAGAGAGGCACAAATATTTTATAAAGAGCATATCCTGATGTTCTTGGCATGGAAATTCAGTGTTACATAAAGATTTCAAAGCTGATAAATAGGGTGTTAAAGAAAGATTTCCAGAGCATGTGTCTTTAAGTCGATGTTACCAATACTTCACTCCGTGTCATGTTGTTATTATTTGCACCCCTAATTCGACTGAAAATTAAACCTATAAAGTCTCCTGTCGCGCACAGGAGAAGATAAAGAAAGTTATGGTTGGCAATACAGGCTTTAGCATTATCCTGCCTTTCAGAATCACATTAAAAACTTATGTAGAATATCCATAAACACCACTACCTCTATTAAATTATTTACAATGGCTCATCATCGCGATGTTGGTCGCGTTTTGCAGAATACAGTCTGTAAAATTGTGAATAATTTGTATAATTTCATTTATAATTAAAGGATCGTATTAAAAAGTTTGTCTGAAAGCAGCTGAAAATTCATTAAAAAAATAATAATAATAATTTTGTGATTCAGTAAATATGTTTTCTCATGTATGGTATTGCTTCAAAATGATCAAAGTAATTTGTATAATCTGTTCTCAAACCACATTTTCGAATTAGTCATTAAAAAAGCCAATAAAATAAGAAAAATATATTTACATTTTCATATATTTGGTTTCACACCACAAAAAAAAATGTGTGAAAGTATCAGTATGCCTTGTCCAGATAACACATCTATTAGAAAAATAACTGAACTCCTGTAGGGCAACATGAACTATGTAATTTAAAAATTTCCAAAATATCCGCAATTCAAAAAAAGGACTTTGGGAACGGTAAAGAATACTCAAACAAAATGAGAATTAATACTCTAATAGAAAATCTTAAACCTACTAACAACATTGTTGGAACAGAACTGGAGTTAGCATTTTTCAAGACTTTGACCACAACATGTGCCGAGTTGTCGATTTTTCTATTAACCCTTAACAATGTCACGTGCTAATTGTTATTGGATGGCTTAATGATCACTGGTCACTTCATATTCAGCAGCAAAGAATTTTCAGCGATGATAACACACATCAGATCACTCGCCAATACCTCACAGCTTCTGCAACGGTATTTCATCACCGAATAAAATACATTTAATACATTTAAAATGTTACTCGCCTACTGAAATAGCAGAGGTGCTGCATAACAGCTACTCTGTCTTACCAACCACTATTGTTGTCTCAAAATTTACATGCGTAAATGCAATCCCCTGCGACAGGTCTTATAAGAAAATTATTTCATACTTAAGGCGGTTCCATTTCATTGTTTCAGTTAAGTGTTTCCATTGACTCACGTTGAAATAATAAATCAAACGTTTCAAACTTGACGTGACTTAAATGAGAATCGGCATTTTTCGAATATGCAAGGAGCACTTTGAAAACGTTCAGTCAATACCTCGTAGAGAAATCTTTTGGTTTGTAATTTTGCTGAAAAAGAGTTTTATTTTTACAATTTCGATTCTACGATCGACAAAAATTTGAGTTGGCTGAAAACGAGTTCGAAGTTCACTGCTTTTGTAAGGAAGCATTTCAAGGAATGGATAATGGACAAACACTTTTAGAATATGTTAATTTTGTAAAACAATGTGATTGGTTAGCAAATCTTATACACACTTTGAATCAAAAAGTGGAATCAAAGGAATTCTACTCCATTTACAACATTCATCCAGGCAAGATGTCGGAACTTTAGAAATTTGTTTCATATACGGCAGGTCTTACAAGAAAATTCCAGAAATTGTAAGTTAGCATTTTGTAAGCTTTAGCCGACTGCTAAAACACTTTCATTTATGTTGCAAAAGGAATTGCATTTCAGTTTAAAAAATGCAGCATATTTAATTAATTTTAATCATCTTGCAGAGTGTTCGCTGGTTTGTGAGAACTTGTTTAACAACGCAGTCGCACTTTCTTACGAATAGCTGTAAAAAGCTTTATTTTGTGTTATTAATCATTGCATATTTTTAGGCATGAGGGCGGTCATTTTAATACAATTTAAATAAAAATTTTTCCAATGTAAATTATCAACAATTTTTCCCATTGTTAATTTTCAAGCACATTATAATTCCAATATGTATATAATAATAGAGAAATCAGGACTAATTAATCATAAGCGAGCATGTTTTATCATCGCAAACATACAGTTTGCATTTATTGCATTTATTAATAATTATAATGTTAATAGCCCACTGTTCCTTGTAGATATGTGTGTATTACAGTAAAGCTCCTCTTCAGGTATTTTCACAAACAAAGCACAACCTAAAATATATCGCAACTACTTCTGAGCCTCCTTGAATGGCATGACCGTGCACGATTTTTTATTACCATTTACAACAAAATTACTTGGTAATGAGAATAATATTTAATTTTCAGAAATTTATGTCAAAAAAGAATCACGAGATTTTGAAAAGAAAACTTTTATTTAAAATTTCTGGAGAAAAGTTACGTTACAAACAATGCTTTGAAGTATCACCTGCTTTAGAATTAACACCAAATAAATTTTCCTTCTGATGGCAGGTGCTTTAAAAGGCAATGTTACGTAAAAGTAACACTGCAATATAATTTTTCTTTCAATTCAAACACATCGTGACCTCAATATAGAACTGCCTTAACTCGTTTCTTAAAGGAGTTCTTTGTTTATTTCAGTAGATGATTTTTATTACGCTATTGACAAAAAATCTGATGTGATCTGATTACCAAACTAGGAGGCGTTAAAATTATTTATTTATTGTTTTATTTATTGCGTATAGATACTTACGTCCTAGATTACGCTACAACGACATCTATGCAAAATTTTTTGTTTATAATGGGAACTTTGCTAGTTCATTTGCCCATATTTAAAAAATAACAAGTGTAATTACGTGACGCTTCCATATTCCTTCTTTTGAATTACTTTGTAGTAACACGTTATTTACGTGATATTTACAAAAAGCTTTTAAAATATTCTTAATTCTTAAATAACATACGTATGTAAACATGTTAAACGTAAAAAATAATATATCATGCATACGTATTCATACCACGTATTCTTTCTAACTAGGAAAATGCTCAAAATCCACTTTTAATGTCAGTCAAATTTCATAAATATAGCATTTACGTAATTTGAATATCCTCGACATTGGGTTTGCCCCGTTGGTACACACGCGTTAAATATTTTATAGCAATTTTTTTAACATCTTATTCCCACGATCTTTACAAATCATATATTTCATATTTTCTTGATACTTTACTTCAGTTGACGTAGGCATGTACAGATATTATAATGATTTTTTTTTTGGTCGCAAAATGTTCCGTTTGAGGGTGTACTAGAATGACTGTTAATCATGGTGGGAGAGGAGAGTTTCCTCTCTTATTCATTAGGCTGATTATACGAAAATATTTTACTAGAAATTGCAATCATAAATCAGCCCACTGCCATCAACGCAAGGCGATGGGTAAGACTATAAAACATTAGCACAATTTATCCAATAAATGATAATAACAAACCACCAGGAAACTTACACACAAGCACAAATACATACAAACACATCCTGCCACTTTATGTTTCAGCATTTCTCATATACACGTATTCCCATCGCCATCCGCTCAAATACGCGATAAAACTCTGCTTCAATTTATACATATTTTTTTTAATTATAATTTTTTTTCTTTCCATGAACGGACTTACTGCTTTGGATGATTATTGTAAATTTGTGTAAACTGCATACATTTTCCTGTTAATGGCATTGGCAATGATTATGCTAGCGCAAACCTGGAACTAATTGATTTCATAACGCTGGAATTGAAATGACTCTTGCACAGCATACGGAAATTGCAAAGTATGATTTTGTCCGCCTTGATCCACCAGATTGGAGTTTTAAGTAAGTTTAAATTGATTGTAGTTAATTATTGGAAAATTTAAATAAAATAATTGTTTTGGGGAATGTAGCTGGCATAGGAGTACGTACTTGGCTGTAATACAAATGGACAGGGAAAAATATTATTCTATCGAAAGCAGTAATATTTTTAAAAGGGGAAAAGTTATAATTAAACTGACCGCATACTTGCAAGCCTCACTGTTACCCAATCTAAGCCAAACAAAAACACGACTCTTTCTTTAATTTAAATATTTTAATTTAAAACCGTATTTACTTACTTTTAATATTACTTGTTATCCAGTGTAGAGGGTGGTGGGAGTGCTCTGCGATTGGCGTGACAGCCACACCACGTGGGAATTTCTAGTTAAATATTTTCGTCTTCTTCGAATTAAATAGTAAAATAATTATGTGAACGAGTTCGATATGAATGTAAATGTTAACTTATGAACTAAAATACATATTTTTTTTATTTATAAATTTTTTTTAAATAAAATTTACCGTATATAATTTTTATATTATATACATAAATTAAATATATATATGTAATATATAGAATTATTAATTATTAATAATATATATTACAATTATATAACCCAACATATATATAAAATAAAGAAAAGTTTCAAAATTTTTTTAAATTTAAGTTAATAATAATATAATATTATATTATTTATCTGTAAAATAATTTAATTTTCCTTTCTATGTTTTATTACTAAATAAATTTTGGAATTTGATATGTGCCAGTTGTTGGTTCTTCACCTTCTTTATTTGCAATGTCCCGGGCTCCAAATGAGTATTAAGTGTGGATATTTGTTGATCAGAGTATTTCTCATAATTTATATATATATATGTTAATGTAAGAAAAAATAATTTAAAAATTTAAAAATTTTACAGTTTTAAGTTTTATAAAACAAAACCTTTTTGTATAAAAAAAAACCTTCACAAAGAAAATCCCAATTTCAAAGCTATTTATTTGCATTTTTTTTTTTACCATATAAAAAATTACATATTATGATAATTCCAATAAATTAAAGCAAGAAAATATTTCTGCCGAACGATGCATTACGTAAGCAATAAACACCAATTTATTATTTATCACGACTTTTAATATATATAAAAAAACTTTCTTTTTTTCAAATATATTAAAAAATTTGTTGAGAAAATAGCAGCGAAATTCAAGACCAAGACAGTCCAGATACCTTCATTTGATTTGATCTATATTTTTGAGAACATGGATATAAGAAAACCAGGTTTGTGGTAATTATTTAAAACTGCTCGCTTAGAGGTCTACTGATAATTATAGTTTCAGTTCGGAACGAAATGCGGGCATCTACTCAACTCTCAAAAACTTAGTTAAACACTCAACAAACAAAAGATGGAAAGATAAAATTAACAATAAATAAATTGGGCTGATGCCCCAAAAAAAAAATAATAATAATAACAAATTTAATTAAATACATATTTTGTCAGTTTTTTTGGAAAACATTTCTTTTATTTTAATTAAACTGGAACAAATTATTTATCTCCAACTTGTGTAGTTGTTGGGTACTGGCTCTTGCTTTGTTAAACAAGTACACAAGATTTTTGCAAAACATTTGCCAACAACAATATTGGCTGCTGCTGCTGCTGCTGCTACTGCTGCTGTTGACATAATTAAGTATTTAGTCATACCCGGTATCATGGCTAATAACAATTTGGATTTTCTGTTTTGTTTCAGCTCGTATAACGAAATTGTGTCATTTGAATTTGCAATTCGCTATTTTCCAAATTAATTTTTGAAAACACTTCGGCATTAATAATATTTTAGATTTATAAAAGTTTTCTTAAATGCATTCGCTACGAAAATATCTTTTATAAATATCTTATGTGTTTAAATTTCGTTCTACTCATTTATTTTGCCATATCAAGCATTCTTAACAAATATAGTCGGTAGTAATTGATATTAATATAAATTTAATTCTTTCACTAAATTATAGTTTCGACTTTATTTAGTGCTTTTACAATTTGTTGAATGAAATAAAACAACTTTTTTTATTTTATGAAAGTAATTAAAATGACATTACAATTCTACTAGCCTGCAATCTACTAGTTGGAGCTTTTAATAATACTCACTGACAACATTTGTCCTTGTCAAATGTAGTCCTTGTCAATTTTGTCCGATGTCAAATTTTGTCCTTGTATTGTACGAAAATTATGTTTCTAAAAATTCTAATAATCATGAACTCTAGAGCATCCGGTAATTTGAAAGGAGTACAACATTATTAAGTACAAACATCTGTAGTAGAGCTTAATGTAAGTCCCCTTTCACATACATCAGGTTTAACACTTAAAGTTTATACTTGAAGTTGGCTGCAGAATGGTAATGAACTTAAAGCAGGTTCAAATCATCAAGTTACATATTTTACTGGAACAATAGAATGGACATGGCGGTCTTAACTTCTACTCACGTACTACTCCCGGTATTCATAAGGGCTTAATATTTTTTGGTTTTTTTTTTTTTTTTTTATATATTTATTAGTTATTAAGCTATTTTTTTAAGGTTCAGTTTTAGTGTAGAATTTAAGTTTTAGTATTAAGTTTATTAATAACAGATCCAACTTTATTAGTATAGATAAGTACCGGGAAGAAGCACTGCTTAGACGAATAATTAATGTATGTATTTATAATTATAGTTTATAATTATTCTTAGATTGGATAAGCAAGTTGCATAGGCAAGAACTAGTAATGTAATTAAAATAATACATGACAGTTTTAAGTTTTCAAAAAAAAAAATATTTGTAAGAACAAAATTTTGTGTAATGGAAAAAATAAGCCTCAATAAATAAATAACTAACTAACTAAACTCATCAAGTGACACGATCAGACATTATATCATAAAGCATAATTTTAGGCGTGCATCATTATGAAATAGTGTGCTAACAAGTTTATAAACTATGAAATTTTTAGTAAAAACTTATAACTTATCATCTTAAGAATATTGTTGATCCGCAAAATTTTATTCTCGATCTAATAATTTTCATTACGTGATGTTAGTGTTAATTAAGTATCTTTTCATGTACTAACGTAAACCAAGAAACGAACTAGTCCAATCGGATAAGATCACAAGTTCCTTCCGGCCAACGCAGTGGAAATTTCTAAGCAATAGATCCAATGTATCGCGAGGTGTATGTGAAGTTGCATCCATAACCCTACACAATAACTCTTTATTACGTGTTTGTTCATGTGAATTGAAAAAAAAAATTTATATTAGAATTAGCAACTGTTTTCTAAACACCCTATATGTTTGCAATGACTAAAATATCGCACAGGTGTTTGTAACTTGTGGATTACCTGCGAGTGCTTTCAATCGTAAAGGATAATTTTAAAACAAATATGCGACATTTCAATAAATAAATTAAAAAATACATGCTGCGCAAATATTGCAAATGCATGCTGGTGAAAAACTTGGGCATTATCGTTATCCTTGCAATGTTAAAATTTTTAAATTCAATACATTCGGCAAAATTTCAACATGATGTATATTTTTATTATTAAGCTCTCGGCCAAGTGATTTATTTACTTTCCACTAGAAAGTAAACTAATTATATAAATAAGAGAAGCTCTTTCGATTAATGATTTTTTTCAGTTTGGTGTTATTGTGAATCCCCTCTTTTTTTATTGGTAGTTTAAGATAATTATTTCAATGTTTATACAGAAGTGTTTATATAAAATTTATGCAAATGATTAACATCCAGTTCGTCCAAATTTATCTCTAACAACATTTAAAATAAAATACTGACAAAAAGTTAATATTCTCTTAAGTTCCTTAAGAAATGCCTGATATTCTCAGATGGAAAGCAGTATTATAATGAAACCAAACATTTAAGTACGTCAGATTAGGGATTTTCAGAGTCCGAATATAACCGCTAGAGAAGACGAAGGTTTCGATGCTTGAATGTATATGTGCAAATCGATACTTACGGAAGCCTTCGTAGGCGAATGACTAATGCTCAGCCTACCGACTAAACTGGAGGTCGTGGGTGCGATTCCTATCCAGACCCTGGTTGTTTTCCTACAGACAAACCGAAAATGTTGCAAGTTAAGTTAATTAAAAAAAAAACAAAATTTATACGTTTCGACTTGCTTCCGAATTTGCTTCTTTAATTTCCAGATAGTAAAACAATAACAGGAATAAAATTTACTTCGCTTTCGAACTTTTTCTTATTGTATAGAAATATAAATTGAAGCGACCTTCTGTTCCAAGAAATTGATAAACTATACAAAACTCTTCTCCTCACACGTGTACGGATACATGTGTGTATGAAAGTTTCTGATGTAAAATAGTTACGCGCCCACTTGCTGATGGTTAAGTTGTGGATAATCTGTCACCAAAGTCGCATGCACTGAATAATTCAAAAACTCGTTAAATGTCGCACAATGTTGTATAAATTCGACAGCAGGAAATACAGCAAAATTAAAAATTTATTTATTTCATTTGGAAAATCCGCAATCGTGATATAATAAGTTGAGTAATAAATAAAGTCAAACTTCATATCTGAACTTACAACATCAGTATTAAAATTATATTCCCATTTACACATTAAACTGAATGCTTCGGCAGATATTGAAAACTCTCCAAAAAAAAAAGCTCCGCTGTGACTGCGCAAAAAGCGTTTGATCTTAAATAAATTGTTTTCTTCAAAACAAGTTTGAGTTACAAAAGGAAAAGTGATAAGGAAAACTCAAAATACTTCCGTCAAACTTTTATTTATTTTTTCCTTCCGATTTTTGGCCAAACTACGACTTGCAGGAGCAGACAATCAAGTCATGAGGTTTCCGTTACAATAAAATTCGGTACAACGTCATCATGGCCAAAGCTGAAACTATTAAATAATCATCAGAAACCGAAAAATAATCTGTTAATTCTTCACATTTACTAGTATTTCAATTAGTAGCTCTGTGCTACTTGTGTATGGCCACAAAACAGCTTTAGATTTAAATAGTTGCAACACAAAGCAGATTGTGGCTTCAGCCAACAAGAGAGCAATAGTGATGGTGAAAAGTGAAGGTAGACTGTATGAAAGTTTGTACTTTGTAAGTATTTTGTAAAAATTATTTCTTTTCATCAGTATTACAGTATTATTATTAGATTAAGAAACTTTTACAAACACGAAAGCAGATGTTTCCAGATGTGATAAACACATTTCCTAATAAATTCACATCATAATGTTATTAACTATAAAGATAAATATCTTTGGTCCGAGCAATTTTGGGCACTGTATTATTGTTCTCTAACTAATTTTCAAGCGAAGAAGTGCAGGACCATAATCGCTTCTTTACAACTCCATGGCATTAGTTAACTCAGAATAAGTGCTAATATTTTTATTCAGGGATCCAAAAGAGGCTTGTGGAGCAAATACGTGCGATTCAAATTTAGAACAACAGTTACTTAACAATTTCATGAAATTGCAGATTTGGACGAAACGAAACGAAACGAAACTTGTGATCTGTCAGATTACATTTACGCCACCGACAAGAACTTTGGAGCATACTATACGTTGTTGTGCCGTCGATATACTCGAATCGTACTATAAAATGGTTACATTTTCTCCAAATATCACCCTAGATCCATTTTTATGTAAGATTTACATATATCATCAAGATCACGCAAAACGGATCACGGAGCAAAATAAAGTACCTGCATCTTTTCAGGAATTTGCCTCGTGCATTTCGTACCCACCAACACCAACTTTGTAGTACCACTGTGAATACAGGCGTAAGCAATTCTTATATGTTCAAATATATACATATTTTTTTGTTGCTTTCCAAGGCTCACTTAATTTTCCTTCTCTTGGACTACTTAACAATACTGTCTGTTTGTTTTTCCTTTTTTCCACTTGTGAGATGATTATTATTTACGTAAACCCAGCAGCCAAGCATCACGGTTGCATAAAAAATCCACAAATATAAACGTTATATGTGTATGGGTGTGTGTGTGTGCAAAGTTGAAGTTCAAGTGTTGCAACAAATTATGTTGTGGCGTTGCATAATAAACTTGATTTTCTTTTAATGAAATGGAATATTTTAACAGCCCCCAACACTAAATTTAATATTTGGAAAAATCTTTAAGGAAGTTGTAACGTTTGTGAATTCGAATTGAAGAGAAGAAACCATATTATAAAAAGAAAACTTTTATTGTTGTATTTCTGTGGTATTGAAGTTTATTTATTTAATAGAAATACTGCACCTTAAATTTGTATTTTTCTTCACAGAGTTCATTGAGTTTGACTGAATTTGTTGTTAATTTATAATTAATTAAACCATATTAAGAAACTAATGATGTTTGGCGATTTTGTGTTTTCTGAAAAATTTTTAAAGAACAATATTTTAAGAGGATACATTATCCTCATAAAATAAACAGAGACTGATGTAAAAGAGGCTGAACATGCGCACAACGCGGCTCAAGTTTAATTCTTGAGCACTTAATTAATTTTTTTCCTTAAGTAATAAATCTGACTTGTAATGAAATCCATTGAAGGAACGCTGTGTGAATCTCATCCACACACTGTTGCATAAAAATGTTGCATCAATGTTTGGCAGGACATACCGAAAATATTTTTCTGTGTGAATTTTCCGGAATTTTTTTAAGAACTTATAAAAAAATTAAAAAGAATTATTATAAGAATTTTTTTACCTTCTCCGAAAAGGGAAGGAAGAGTATTAGGGTGAAGGGTTTGATAAAGGAGATGTAATTTTTAAAATATTGTTTTGGGTCCCTATAAAGTGTATACATGTATTCTTGATTCTTATAAGAACTTTGTCCATCTGTGTGTGTGTCCACTGTATTTTTGCTGTATTTTTGTAGCGGCACAAATCAAAATTAAATTTTGCCTACAATCAAAAATTTTAAAATCCATCTACTTCAATATTTTCCGATTTTTCCTAAATAAAAATCACCAAAAATCTGCTGATAAATAAAACATACATATATAGCCAAAAAATTATGTCATATATTTGTAGTGAAAAAAAATACGCCTCTGAAGCCACAGCGGGTATCAAACCAAGATCAATTGTATGACAATCATACCATCCTGGCCGCACACAAACTCGCGGTTGAATTTTAAAAATAGAATTAATTAGATAAGCACATATTCATTGGAATTTTAATATTAAATTATTATTTTATTTTATTTTATTCGGAATTTAAGACCTTTTTTTATATGACTTTTTTCTCTCTAAACACTATATATCCATCAGAGATCATATCCTTGGAGAAGGGTATATAAGATTCGGTACAGTCTATTCGACTTTCAGCACTTTTACTTGCTTTATTTGGTTTTCTTTTTTCTAACAACGGCATCGAAGACCGTGAACTGACGTACGCTAAAACTTTCTTGTGCTTTACTTTACTATTTACTTTACTATTTTTGTTGTACGTCATATGTAGCTTTTCAGAGAGGGACTCATTACATCATGGACCACGAATGCTTTTCGAAATATTTAAAATTTTAATTAGAAACAAACAAAAAATTTTGTTTTGCGTGTTTTCATTAAAATTTGTTTCAATATCTGTATACAAAAAGCTTCGTAATCTGAATTAAATGATACTTTTCATATCTTTAAATACATTAATTTTGTTTATCGATGAATTTTTGTTTATAAACTATAGCATGTCCCCTATTGTCTTTTGTTTCCATGCAAAAAGTAAAATATCCATTTGAACTTCGGAATATGAATTGTGTTCAATATAGTAACAAAAAGTAAAACCACATTTGAAGTTTCTTTGCGTTGAACTAAATTAATAAAGTGGATTTACTTACAACCTTGAGTTGGTAAAATAATATCAAATTGGCATTAGCAGCGTTACTAATTACTTCAAATATTGTGAAAACCGATGGAAATATTGGATTTGCATGCATGATTGTTCTGCGCAATTGCATGGTGTTACGCCAATGACTTGCAATTGAATTCTCTGAAAACATTCACCATTTTGAAGAGAACGATTAAGCAGTAATTAGTCTTGGCAAGATGTTGTAGAGGGCAATTACATTCGTATTTGGTAACTAGTCTGGAAGCTGATACTTCATTTGTAAAACGTCCAACAGAGATAATACGAGTACATCGTCACGGGAATAAGTTCGTACAATTTATTTTCTAATTGATTATGAGTGTTTCTAACAAGCAAAACGTTTATTCCCAGTTTAACATATTTCCATGGTCCACACTATGAGGTATCAGTAAAAAAGGGTTTATATTTAAAACTCCGTAAGCGACTGGATAACGAACAGCTGCTACACCGAAGATCGTGTTACACCGGAGATCAAAAGCTTTGCAGGTTAACTTGGTTAAAAAAGAGAAAAAAATATGCTACCCCAATGGAGTAAATTTTTGTTGTTTTGATCCTGTTGAAAGAACTAAACAATACATGGAGTATCTTAAGACACCAACTTGTCTTTCTTCCAGAAACTTTTTTTGTTTGCCGAATTGTGAATTTGTTGCCCATTGGGTATATCGGAAGTTTAGATAATCTAGTGGTTTCTATGGATATATATATATATATTCTTTAATTTTAATGCAAAATATATTGCATAAAATATATTTTCCATCCGTATTGATCTTTGTTAAGCCTCTGCCATCAAATTTAATTTATTTCCTTATTAGTTTCATTATTATCGTATTTTTTGTCTAATCGTATCATTATTATTAGGGTTTTAAGTAGCAAATTGTGGTAACAGCTGATTATATAGTTTTTGATTTTTTACTTCTCTCTTTTCTTTGCTCTTTTATTGGAATCTAAAGTTGATGCCGGTCAAGGTTAAATTCAAGCTTATGTATGCTATAAAAAATTTTGGAAATACGCACGATAATATATTTGGAAAACATTAGTGAATAACCTTCATGTGAACTAAAACAATGATGACAACTTTAAAGGGAATGTAATAAGTGAAGTTGAAAGGAATAAGTTTTGATGTAAAAGGCAAAGCAAGATTATCAGCTAATTTTCAAGTGTTATAACCTTTTCGTAAATTATGTAAATTATAAGCGACTGCTTTACTGAATTTGAAGTACAAGTAAATGGCAGCACCACACATTCCCCGAAAAAAAAATTATTGTTATAGTTTTTAAAATTAACAACATTTGGCGACTTTGTGCTGCCTAGATAAGTTGAACTGACTGTAATAGGTGGTGCGGTGTAGTCTTAGTCAAGCCTTTCTTAAATACTTAAAAATACATTTTTAATTATTTTATAATTCAAGCCGTACTGATTTTTAATGAGTCATTAATGACTAATTAATAGCAATTTATTTATTTATAATATTTTTTTATTATTTCATATTGGATTATATGCCAGATTATTTCATTCAGCAATGCACAATAGTTGACAATAATTAACATTTATTTGTTAAACAAGTAATATATATTTAATGAAAAATACTTTGAAGATAAGTAAGTAAAAAAAAATCCTAAATAATATCAAAGTTGTAACAAGAAATCATTAAACAATTAATATTCGTTTACTTTTTTTATCCAGAGTTGCAGTAACAAAATCTTAAATGTATTTACCACGTTTGTGGATACTGCACTTTACCTAATTACAAAGATTACAATATCTCCCGTTGAAAACTTTTAGGTACCAATAGTTGACTATTTTGTGTAGGAAGTCTTTTCAACATTGACTGTTCTTATCAGGACACATTTCAAAAATAGTATATTTGCGTGGCGCAAATAAAATAATTTTTACAATTTTTTACATAACGTATTCCTAAAAATGTTGGAAGTCTGACATTTAGTATACAAAGTTTTCATATTTAAGTGAACTCATAAAACAATATTTTTAATTTATCACTGTTAGAACGATTATGTGACTCAACTTGGAAAGTGGTCACATTTCTCAGCAAATGAATCAGCATCGACGGTAGCATAGAATGGAATACATTTATTATGAGGGCAGGGGTACAGCGGTAAAATCGTGAGACCAAGAGGAATTCTGTGAGAAAAAATGCTTGAAGGTGTTTGAAGAGGAATTTAACAAGTCTCCATGGTGCACTCATCCACTGCATGAGTACACCACGTAGCATGTGAATGCACGTCACTCCTTCTATCGGTTGTGCCATTAAAATATCACCATTGATTCATTTACTTTATTGTATGCAAAGCCATAAGGAACAAGTACGCCAGAAGATAGATTCATAAAAACTTCCGTAGGACATGGGGAACATCACGAATGTCTTAATTAAATCTCTACAGATTCACCGATACTTTACCCTTGAAGCAAGTTATTAGTGTTAAATAGATGGAAAGCTTTTAAGCTGTGTTCGAACAACTCAAAATTTCCAATAAGAGGATGTTAACTATTTAAAAAGGTACAAATTAGAAAACATTTATCAGAGTTAAATACTCTAACAATTAATCTAACAAGAACCACACATTCATATATCGACAATGTTAAATTCTTAAAATTATATTGTACACGTGTCGCAAAAAAAATTTCTGAAGATGTGGTTCACATTAAAAAGGCTTAATTCCAGCAAAATACTTTAAAAGATTTCCTAATTTTCTAGTTGTTAGTCGTTAACTTTTAATTTGGCAATAAAAATATATAAAATACTAAATTATGCTACGACAAATACTACGGTCCTAATATGTACAAGATCTGCTTTACTTTAAACACCTGTAATGATATCATATGAGTGCTTGACCTGTTTTTGAGAAAGTTCAATGTCACTGATGTCAAAGTGCGTAAATATTTTAATATTTTGCTACAATATTTTCATTTTAATTTAAAAAAGTTTATATTTGTATGTGTCCATTAAGTGCAATATTTAGCAACTTAAGGCACATAATTCCCACTAAACTTTTTATTACTTTTCAGAAACCGAAACAAAACAAGCTAGTAAATTATTAAACATTAAATAAATTTTTTAGTTCATGGTCATATCTTCCTTTTTTTATAAAATCTTAATAATAATATAAAGGATTTTAAAAATATTAGTCCCATTATATGAAAAAATATATCTTAAAAGTAATACTTTTAAATATTAATACAAAAATAATTGAAAAAATTTTGTTACGCCACTAAAGTTTTATTGCATTTCGCTCTAAAATTAGAATTTATAACAACAAAAAAAATTTTTGTAAAAAACTTCTCTGGCACTCAAAGAAATACTTCAAAACAAATTTCCCCAATCATGATTCCTAATTGACATATGTTTGCAATTTGTAAGAAAATGTTTTACTTTTTAATTGCACGATCCACAAATTCAATTTTCACAACTGCAGTGCTATTAAATTCTCTACAATTTATTACTCCAGAAACCAGTGAAATTCAAATTTACTACAATAATTATGCAACATGCAATAATGAATTAACACGAAAATTGCGAAATTTTCATCTCAGATCCTTTGATAGCATTTGACTGTAAAGTGGAATAGTTTGGAAGCACTAGAAATTCCAAAAATGATAAATTGTGTATTTGAAACGTAAAACAGACAGGAAAAAATTAATATTAATTTTTGTGCGCATTTCAAATGCAAGTTTGTGTCTTCAGTCTTTCGTTTTCTCTCATTTTCATACTTCAAGTAATTGTGTTTAACTTTATATGATGTATGATTTAAAACAAATTTGCAAATAAAATCTCTCAAGAAACTGCAAGCCATGCTGCAAAACAAAAAAAAAAAAGAAATATAAAAATATTTTAATGAATTTGTTCATTGTTCGATTGATTGTTACAGCATTCGTTTAAAAGTTAAACAGTGGGGAGGAGCGAGGGCTTGCCACAGAAAAAATGTGATTATTATATTAAATGAGGAGCTCTGATGTCTGACATGAAATACAAATACATAATTTTACAATATTTTCAATTTCTGACAAACTTTCGCATAGTCATGCATACTGAATCATTAGAATACAACCCATTTATAGAACTAGAAAACTTCGGAAGGAAATTAATGTATTAGTGTACATCATTAGTAGAATATTGCTTAACATTAGCGTGCACCAGCATACAATTTACTGCGATGAGCTTATGTATATTCTTCATCGCTATTGCAGCCGCAAAGTAAAAAAAATTTATTAAGTGCTACCTATTTATTTCAGTGCTCCTTAACAATCGAAAAAAAACTTCTCTCTCTTCTCTACTACTGCTTCGTTCTCTATAATAATTCTCCAAAAACCCTCCACGAACAAAAACAATACAAAAACCCATGAAAGGAAATGAAGAGGAAAATCAAAATTTCAATTTGGGAATTAAATTATTCTGTCAACATTTGCCAATTTTAAAAAATAAATTAAACTTATAAATTAGAGATTGTTATTTAGTTTAATTATTACTTGCAAACTATCTTAGCGATAATTCATACTGTGACAATCCAAATACATACATAAGCTAAGTAATTCTAGTTATTTGATAATAATTTGTTTTGTTTTTTTGAATTTTTACAAAAGTTGCTTGGTAAAAAAAAGGATATAAATAATCATCTGAAATAAATTTATAATAGAATAGAAGAATGAGTTTTAATGTGAATGTGTTTTACGTAAATTTAAAGCCTTTGGCTCCACTGTAGCTGCCTAGAGACATGAATAATTTAAATTTACGCGTGCTTGCTTAAAAAAAAATTAAAAGTCATACAAGGAAACTGTAAGAGTCAAAATACATGTACACATGAGTGTTTGTGTGTGTTTGGGTGTGTGTGTTACAAATTGTAACATTAGGAGCAATAAGATGGCAATAACAGAAGGCTTGCCATGATAGTGATGATGATGATGATGATGATGATGATGATGATAATAATAAAAATTTAAAGTCAAAGAGCACAATTAATTGTGAGGTGGTTGTAATATGAAAACTCATGCTTTGCAAAGTTTTAACAAAAAGTTACCCATAAAACGAGATATAAACTATGAAAACAACAGTGCAGCACAAGCACTTATTCAGACATTAGTTTGTGTGGATGACTCTCCGTCTATTTATTTGTATATCTCTGCGATTATACAAAAGTTTTTTTTTTAATAAAAAATAGCCAAAAAATATTAACTGAAAAGCTTTACCAGAGCACACATATAAAAAATAGGCATTTGAAACAAATTTTCTTTAAAAGACGGTTACAAGCCGGAAAAACGTACAAATGTTTCCAAGAGTTTGAGCGAGTAACAACGAAATATCCGCAATCTATCAAACTAAAATAACTTAAGTGTAAATATTATTGTCAGAAAGATATAAAATTGCTTATGAAAGCATAAAAAAAGAGAAAAATTTAAAAAAAAAAAAAGTGTTACCATTGATGAACAGCCTTAAATACAAGCCAGTTAAAAGAAAGTGTAAAACGACTCAAATGAAATTACTCATAAAAAAGTGAAGAAAAAAAAAAAGAAAATGAAATAACAGAGCTTAAAAAGGTTAAACGAAAAGAAAAAATCTCTAGCCATACTTAAAAGCGAGTGCCAGTAAATATTACATATGCCGGTCTGAGCCAGCCAAAGTCAAAGCGATACCAAACATAACGGACGTGTTTATTAACGCGTTTTGAAGTAAAACGGTGAGCCACAACAAGCAAAGGCTTTAATTTGTTTGCAGAAAAATTTATTTAAGCAAAAAACCCAGCAAAAAAGCCAGACAGAAAGTGAAAATGAAGGTGAGTTTGAAACACAAACATATTAAGTGATTAATAAATATAATAAAAAATAAAAAACAAATTTTCTTTATTAAGTAAAAACAATACAATAAATAAATAATTATTAACTGTAATATTTCTATTAAAACAAAATAAGTCTGTATAAAAACAGAATAAAATTAACAATTTTCACATGAATAAAAATTAAGTGAAAGTGGATCTACACAGCAAAAGCGAAACAATAAATAAATTTAAAAATTGGTTAATTATTTTTGATTTCGTTTTTGGTATTCAAATTGACAACGACCAACCGCACAGCCAAATTATCACACAAAAACAAAAAACAACCAACAATAAATATTTAATTATCCATTCATTTATAATATTTTATTAATGTAACCGATCAAATACTCACCTATAATAAATAATAAAATCGCCTTGTTTGTTTAAGTGAAAATCTCCAACACTACGCCAGCCAGGCCACGAAAGATGAAACAAGTTCAAGTGCATACTCTCCAAGCTTTAGACTCATAGTTTTAACTCCAATTTGAAATTAATATAAATTTCTACTCTCCATTTCGAATGCTGCCACTGAGTAGTTTCGAATGCATGTAAACTGTTTTTACTTTCTTTCGCCAGCGAGCGTAACTCTTGTGAAAGGGAGAGTGAAAAATGTGCGCTGAGCAAAGATACGTTTAGTATTTATTTTTAAAATTACATAACATGCTAATAAATATTTTTTTTTATAAATATGTACATATTTATAAAAAAAAGCACTACAAGCACTTACTGGCTTGTCCGTGTGCTTTCGAGCATTGAGTTTGCTTGGATGGCATTTAACTGAATTTTGCAACGATACGTCTGTTAGCAAAATATTAAGCTAACTTGTTATTGTAACGTAATTATGAGCATTTCATAAATGTTTATATGAAAAGTGAGACAACTCCGATCATTTATAAAATATTAGTAATTTAAATTTAATATCTTTTTTGTTCAAATCATAAATTCGTCTTTGCCGAGTCTTGCCCTGCAATTATAGTGCTATAATGAGAAATGTCTCCAAGTGTACTTTTTAAATATATAAAAATTTATGTACTTTCTTTCAATGCAATTAAATAAAATTTTTATAATGAATTAAAATGTATGAACTTACTTTTGGATTTTTACCTACAAGTGTACAAAATAAATTTTTCGCTTTATTTCTTTTATTTATTTATTTATTTATTCGTTTTTAAGCAACATTTTATCTCAACTTACACCTGGTTATACCGAAGACAGACTGACAGACAGAGAAATAGATAGGCTGTACTCAATCAGCTACCCTTCTTATATGGGTGCTGAATATATATAATTTATAAGGACGCATATTAATACTATAGACATTTTATCCCCTATCAAGGATGGAAGGGTGCTTTTTGATGGAGAGGGGTATAAAAAATTTTAATTTACAATAAAGAAATGACTTCCGAGATAACCTCATTTACGTCCTACTAACAAACTCCTGTAGTGAAGGGGAAAATTTGCATCTTATTCAGTATCATTGCCAATATATATTCGTACACAGTTTCTTGGAATTTATTCTGACTTTCTACGAGCTAATATCTCGAAATAATCAATTTAAATGAAAAATAAATCATATTTCCTGAAATTTAAGATTGCAGGCTAAAAATATGTGACGTATTTCAATTCTAATTCTGTTCTTGGCGAACAGAACCAATTTTTCATAATCAAAACCACGATTTTCCTACCTCAGTCGAACAGTATTGTAAAAGAATGTATTAAGCAACTGTCTCCTATATTTACATATATTTATATTTAATTTCGTTATTTATATATATTCATTTATAAAAATGTAGATTATGAAACGGATGACCTGAAACTGTAAATCCACTTTCTAAAAGCTTTAAATTGCATTTGCACTATTCCGCAATAAAAGTTTTAACATTTGGATGCCTTATCTGATCAACTAAAATTCGACTATCACACGAACACGGATTTAGTAAAAATTTCTCTATGTAGGGATAGGAAATGATGATACCAGAAATTCATCACGTGTAAGCAGATTTCAAAATTAGGCCGCATTATTACCATAAATTAAATATTATAAAACGAAAATAAAATACCATTTCCAGTAAAAAAAGAAGGCGACCTCGTAAAGATGCTCTCTGTCAATCGCGCGTATTCACATACATACTCGTAAATTCGAAATTCCGGCACACTAATGCAATAATTGTTTGAAACTTTAACAAATTGTGAATAATAAAATAATCGGCCACAAGCATAAAAACGGGTTTTTTCAGTGTAACAAAAGTATTTGTAAAGTTCAATTTTAATAAATTCGATAAATAAAATTAAAAAACATCGCATGTGCTGGTTTCCGTAAGCATTTCACTGCATAATAATTAATTTTGAAGAATTTTCATTATTCAGCTGAATATTATTAATGTTTGAAATCATTATAACAAGTAACTGTTAGCAGATTTTTCCCGTAACAAAAAATATTCCCAGATTTGTTTTAATTCATAATAATTATAATTCACTTATAAAATTTCACTTACTTAACTTTTTATAACTTCAAATAGTTATAGAGACAGTAAACGAGAATTACTATAATGAATGTTTTTAATTGTGCTTGTTCGGCAAATAAATCAAGTATCGGGAGTAAATAAAGTTAATCGTTAAGAGTCATCTTTTCAATTTAAGGTGCCACAGATCGCAGAATAAAACCAGTTAAGAATAAGAACTCCAACAAAAGATCGCACTTAAACTAAATGGACAAGATCAGAAATATAATAAAACACTCTTCTGTTATTATTGTAAAACAATAAACGTATATATGAGAGTGGTCCAGGTATCTCCGTGCTCTACAAAAAAGTAATACGTTTTATGCGTTTGCACTGTATTTGGGAGCATGGCAAGCCATGCAACTCCATCATCTCAACTTTTACTGAATTTTTTTCGTGCGGTGTACTAAGTAGAGCTTGGCGGTGCCTGAAACACTCATATACATAAATCTTTATTGTTTTGCAATAATAACAAAAGAAGGCTATAATATTTTCCGGATCTTGTGCATTTAGTTTAAGTGCGATCGTTTTTTAGAGTTTTTGTGATGTTACATTCATACACATGTTAGAGACATCGACGAGAGATAAATTTTTGGTTGGAATGATCTTTCAACAACATCATTCTACACCAGAGACATGTGAACGTATAAACACTGATAAGTTTGTATAAGACTTTTGGGTAGGAAAATATCTGTTCTAGTGAAGAAAACCGCCAAATTTTGGCTTTAAAAAAATTTCCTGCCTTCAACTTTTTGAATTTTTTCCTTAAATCACATTATTTTCATATGAAATGCAAATTTTAATGCGTTGCAGTAACTGGTAATGAGTGCGGGCATAAACAGTTTTCCAGATGACAGCTAAAGTTGCTATAAATTCACATATACGAGTAAGTCACTGAGATACATTATAAGCCTCGATGGCATGTCATTTGCATACAACAGCACGTGTGCAAGACAATTATAATTCTCCAGCTTCCCGTTCCTTCACCGCTCTTTCACTCATTAACTGCTCACCCAATTAGTCAATCATTCCCATAGGAGGCTTCGTTATTAATTTATGTTTAATATCACTTTCCGATAGTAATTTCTAACAGACTAAAATTGCATAAAAAGCAAAAACTAGTTTGGTACAGAACACAGAGTAGAGCAGAAGAAAACGCAATGAAAAGGTAATTAATTACCTTCACCAGTTATTCTTTCTAGCATTCTTTCTTTTGCTCCATATTGTTTTAAGTTGTTCTTTTGTGGCTCTTTAAAAAATAATACTTTTAAGAAGTTGCCACAATCGCATGCCATAATACAAACGTGCTGAAAAAATTAGATAAATTAGAGTTAATTGTGATGATGAGATGCCCCATTTCATTTGTAATCAAATACGGAAAATTGTTTAATTGTAGGAGGGGAATTTATATACATGGGGACGTGTATGTGTATGTGTATGTGTGATATGTATTATTCCGAATAGAGAAAAATCATGGAAATAACAGAACAACAGCATTTGGAAAGATTACATTTTCCAACTTGTTATACAAGAATACAGTGGCCAACAAAAGTCTACGTTCGACTTCAATATTTATCTTTTGTAAGTCCCAACGTTTCAATTAAAAAAATAAAAATGTACTTTTAATTTTATAAAAATTTTTTAAAAATCTCATAAAAAATGTTTTTTACAATATCAACATAAAAAGTTATGCGAGAAAAATAATTAAAACACATTAACAAACGTCTATGTATGATGTGTAAGCAAATATAAAAATATCTTTTAGATATTAACAACCACCAGTTATGTTGGGTATTAATATTTAGTTCGACATGGGCATCTATGGCCAGCTGTAACTTTCTCGGTATTAAAGTAACTAAATTTTCTAAGTTGGTTTCGCCATTCTTCTTGAAACTTCAGGCGCTTCCTTGGCGGACTAGTTATATAGAGTTTTCGAATTTTGCTTTGTAAAAATAACCTTTGAATGCGGACTTTATGATACCAACCAATCGTTGGTGTTACAGCCATATGCTTCGAATCATTACCTTATTGGAATTTCCAACTATTAATATATATATATATTTTTTTTTGTGATGGTCTCAAACTAATAAAATGGCATACATTGTGATTGTACGTAGACTTTTATTGACCACAGTACATTTTTATGTACACAATTTCAAGTTCCAAAGAAAATAGATTAGATAAAACAAGTTTGGTCCTTGTAGATAAGAAATCTTTAAAAAAAATTTCAATTATTATTTATTTAATATTTATTATTCTGTCAAGCTACTAAAAAGTTATTTCAAGCACAAAAAATTATTGGTTTATTATCAACAGATCCTGCTACACAATTGAGTTTCTTACACTGGCAATTTTACTCCATCTAAAACTGATATCTCTCGCTTATTGCATTGATAAGAAAAAAATTATTACACCAAAAAAAAACGCTGTATATTTTTTAAAATATTTTTTGCCTGTAATTTCAATCACTTCTATAGCGGTATTCAGTATTCAGTTCAAAAGTGTCACTTGCATTTCTGCAATTACGCTTTATTGCATTTGCAACTCTGATATTAGAACAGCTGATGGTTGCAGATAATAAATTTCGTCGTTGCTAAGTAGGTAGCAATACTTTTATTACTTTTTGTGACATCTTAATTCAATCATTTCTTTTTTCGAGTGTACTTTGGCTGCAGTTGTAATATAATTATAAAGCTGGAGCATTTATTGAACTGCAAAAGTATTCGTATTCATTAAGCTTCATCCTTTACATTTAAAATTGAGTTTACCGTTTATTACGTTATTTAATGTAATGAAAAATTATATAATTATTTGAAAATTGGATAAAGTTATGATAAAAACGATAAATATGCTTTGTGATTTACTTATGGGAAACGTTATTGCACAGGGATATATTGTTATTTTAGATTCGGAATAAAAGCGAAGTCATTTTTATGACTATAAGCACATTAATTGCGGGAAAAAGAAAAAGTCGCAGGGGAAGGAATTTACTAATAAATGAATTGATGACCAATTCTCATATATAATAAATACTTGTATTAAAAATACATCCAATGTAAAAGTATTATTCGAAAATATGAAAAAGAATTGTAAGGAAATATTTAAACTATTAACAGTGACTCGTAAATATAATTTTATTGTTAAATTTTATTGCTTTAATTAATTACAAATATTATTATCATTAAAATATTTATTATTGTTTGGAATACAAAACTAAAATTTGTGGCTCAAAATTAATTATGAAGACTTTTGTGCATTTGAAGTACAAGAAAAATTGTATTATTAATTTTTTTGAAGTTTCTGAAAGCAAAAATTGTTACAAAATTATCTGGTTATATTTCACTATGTCGATTCTTACGTAACCTTCCCCAAGATTATGTCCACACACGTTTTTGTACAGTACAATCATACTGCACTGAAGTAAACCTTAATTTTGCAATTTTTACCTACAAATGTATCAAAAAAAAAATTTCGTTGCATTTCTTTTATTTATTACCCATTTCGGTGACTCTCAACTGTATAAATTTGAGAAAAGTTTGAGCAGATGAGTTTTTAAATTTTTGATTTTAAGAAAAATTTAAGCTTAATTTACTCTGCGGAAAAACACCGTGGACATAATAATGATGTTGGACAGGCGGACAGGGGGCAATAATATAGACATCATTTGGATCCAGAATAGATATACTTCATCGGGTCATAAGCGTTTATTATTCAGTACTTGCATACCCAACGCTTTTTAATGAGTATAAAAATAATAATTAAAAACTAATTTTGACTGCACTTCGAAATTGCGAGATTAACGCAATGCAGCTTTCGACTACGGTGCAAATATGGAAATTACCCTCCTCCTAAGTACGGCCAGCAAATTTCAAGGCCATATTACTGTTTTCAGATAAAATATTTCGTGGTTTAGAAAATAAACGCCGTCAAATATCTCAGTGCCCATAAAAGTAAGTACTTGTTTTCTCACTGCATTTGGACTGCATCACAAAGTTTATATTAAACTACAAATCGGTAACAATTGCAAAACGTTTATTGGTCTTCTTTTATATTTTATTTTACTTTTTATAGTAGCTTTCTTCCATTTTTAATATTTTACTTCACCAACAGAAAGCAATATTGTGCCAAATAAGACTGACCTTGCACGTCTATAAGTAAATACAACATCAATTGCAGTTTTCATGGCTGTGGATGTTACAATGATAATATATAATACGAATGGCGATCTGCATTTAGCATGCGGTGAAATGCTCATAGGAGCCTTGTAACCCCACAGTGCAATTGAAATACAGAAATGTGGATATATAAAATCTCTTTACAAAGATCTAAATATATCAAGATGTAGACAAAATAATAAAAAAAAATGATAGGAGCTTTGTGACCCCACAGTGCAATTGAAATACAGAAATGTGGATATATAAAATCTCTTTACAATGATCCAAATATATCAAGATGTAGACAAAATAATAAAAAAAAATAAGAAATTGCCCCTTCACTACAGCAAAAACTCAGGATGTGGCCCCCACTCATTCAGTAATAGAGGAGACAGAGCAGTCTCTAATAACACTACATTGTATACTTTGTGCTTCTAACAAAAGCAAAGTACCGTCTCTTAATCGTTTGCAACACTTTATTTTGGATACCAGATATCAATGCAATTCTAAAACAACCATTTTTTTTCGCCAGTCCAAAATAATCATGTCTAATAGGTAATCCAATCAAAATCTTTTTATGAGTGGCATGCAATCAAGTGTTAAACGTTCAATTAATCACAATTAATAAGTTTCAGTTCAAATCATTTTTTGAAAATCAATATAAATTACTTAATAGTTTTAAAGAAACATGCAGATATAAACAATAATTTATAAAGCACTTGTATATGAGTTACAAAAATTTTAGATCATTTTATTTTTCACTGCATTTTGGAAAATACCAAAAATTCCAAAAGGAGAATTACTGTTTTGTAAAGCGTGACAATGAGAAATTGACAGCGCAGTGGAAGATACAGAAACAGACTCTAGTGAATGCGTGCATGAAATTATGCAACATACTTTTTATTATATTATTTGAACGGCAGGTATGTATGCATATGGTTGCAACAAATTAATGTCGGCAACAGTTGTCATGACATAAGATTTAAAAACTGTTAAATATATAGAAAATATATAGAAAAAATTGCATATATTTTTTTCTGAAGTTTTTGGCAAAAACTCACGTTTTTTGGGGAAGTATACCAGGGTAGTTTACAAATTGATGATCAAAGTCTGCATGACAAATAACTGGGAACTAACCTCAAAGGATTCATAAGATTACGTCATATATTGCGAATATAATTTTCTGTATGCAGTTTTTAGTATGATGAGAAGGGGGTGTTTTTCAACTGCTCTACAATCGTTGTTCCTGCTATGGTAATATCTAATAATATGGATATCTTGAAGTTATCATTTGAAGGCTGGGAAATAAATTAGAAATTATTATTGAAGCGTAATTTTAAAATAACTTTACACTCACCATTCAATTCGTAAATTACGCTTCCCCAAGAAACAAACAAAAAAACCGCCAGATGATACTTGTCAAATTATACAGGGCCTCTACAAAACAGATAAATAAGAAAAATAAAAAATAATTTATAAAAAATTGTCTAATATTCGGAGATTTTTCGTACGTTAAATAAATCTTACTTAGATGTTATAAAAATTACTTGAAGGAAGTAAAAGGTATATACGTGGTGTCTTTCAGAGCCTTTCATAATTTTATACAAAGTGTTTCTTAGATTTTATGAAATATTTCTTCAAAATGGAAAAATGGAAAATGTTCTGTAGCTGATTATATTTTACAGGAAATAATTTTGAGGACAGAAGTTCAGTTTTCCTTGTGGCCTTTTTAATTGCATATAAATGTTTATATGCTCTTAAAGTAAAACAGTTGCTTGTCGAATGGCTAGATTGCATACACGTGAATTTAATTGCAAAATATTTTTCAGTAAAATGAAAATAATATAATCACTAATAAAAATAATTAAAAATAAGAACTGCAACTTAGGTAAAACTATGATTTAATTAATTTAAGAATAACTCCATAAAGAAAAAATATAAAAATAAAAATCGGAAAAAAAGCTTCAAAGTTGTCGGCGAGTTTCATAATTATATTTTTGGAAAGATTTCACTCTACAAAGAGAAAATTCTTTACTGGGTTGTAGTACAAAATGGCTCATACGACGCAGCGCCTCGTATGTCAACTGAATTAAGTAAATTTTCGTACTTTTTAATTCAATATTGTTGAACATGGCCGGAACTGACTTATGCGATATACACTTGGGGGCGTTGCCGTGACAACGGTCTTGTTCAGTAGTGGCTGATTGTTCAGTTTACCTCATTTATTTACCCTTCACCCATTTATTACCTCACTTAGCAAGTCTTTGAAATAAACATTGTGAAATTATGCCAAACTGATGCCTCTAGTAAGAAGAGATATTAGCAAATACATCTTGTCTTGCCATTGTCTTTACCAAAATGGTACTCCATATTGAATAGGAGAACAAAAGGCGCGGTTACTCCAAATACCAATTTCTTTACAAGGAACTTATCCATTCTTATCCTTCTTGATAACATGGGAATAATGGGGTTCTGCTTAGAGCAGAGAAACTTTTCTTTTTAGAATTAAAGTTTATTTATAATTTAGCTTTGATTACACAGTATGCTGAATTTTTGTTGCAGGCAGATGTTTGTTTTTCCCCATTGTGCCATTAGGAAAAGCTTGGAAATCAAAATAAATCATGAATTTAAGAAATATAATTAAAATTTTTTTACAACAAGTCTGCTAAGTATTTTCCAATGATTCTGAAAAGTTTTAATTCGGAGCTTTTAAGTTTACAGTATTTTCAAATGCTCACAAAACATTTTTAAATTTTATAAGAAAAACCGGGTATCCCTCTTGGCATCATTCCTTTTTAAAGTAAAGTTGTATAACAAGTGGCTTAATTTTCACCACAGCAACAACTTCGCAGAGGACTTTCAACAAAATGAGGCACAATATTCAGTACGTGGCAAGTAAAGACTCGTTTTATTTAACAAACGATAGAAAATAGGAAACAAACAGAAAATAATATTGAATAAAGTTATCTAATACGAGCAGTTGCATAATTAAAATGCTGTGAACCAGAATTAAACACAAAACATTTTATTGCTCGTTAAACACTTTCAGTATTTATATATGGTTTTGCTTACGCTGCCACTGCTGACGAAGTCGTATCCCACAGAAGGGGAGGAAAAGACAATCTCACTGGACGATGTAACGGTAGACAGCGACTTGGCGGCGAGTGATAAAGAGTCGCAGTTACACAAACGTTCGGGTGGTGGTAGCGCGGATTATGCGCTGCATATAAAACAGGGATTCTTATCTAGTCTGGGTCATGCCTCCGCATCAATAGCATCAGGCAGTTCGGGGAGCAGTGGTGGAGGTGGAGGCTACAAGTCATATGGCGGGGATGGTCACCATGTAAGTTTGATATTCTTTTGAAAATAAATTATTAGAAATTGTATGGAATTTTTGTTGTTTCCTAATGCAATTGCAGGGCAATTCGGTTGACTACAATCCGTGGTCATTGAAAAAGGCCGTTTTGAACACAATTTTCCAAGCTGTTAAAGCTATAACAGGTGGCGTTACGGCTCTTAAGGGTCAACTAATAAAAGGTAGTGGTTATGCATTAAGTGCCAGCGGACAAGTGGTCGCAGCTTCAGGCGATAAGGTTACCGATGTCGGTAAATACATTATAAATTCGGCACATAGTAAATTACAGCCCATACCCAGTGGAGGCGGTCATCCTTTTGGTAAGTTTGCCTCACTGTCGGGTGCTTCTTCTGGCGGCAGTAGTGGTGGGGGCGGCAGTAAACATCCACCAGGTCCAATCATACATACAGAAAGTGAGTATATACGAGTATAAACGTGAATAATTATTTTCTAAATATCTAAATACTTGTTAAACCAGTCCCCATTAGAATTGCATTCTTCTACTGCCATTTCCAAAAGTATCTCTTAAGCACTTAACAGAACTTATATACACTAGCCAAGGACTTTATTTAGAATTGGAAGACAATGAAACACATTTTATTCATTCCGTAGGCGAATGGGTAACGCACAGCCTACTAAACCGGAGGTCGCGTGTTCGCCCCTGGCTTGTATGACATGCCGGAGCTTTGCAGGTTAAGTTAGTTATAAATATATATATATATATATTTATATCTAAATCAAATCTTAAAATATCTCTTTTAAGAAACAATTAAAATATCTCTTCAGCTGTTGTATATAAAGGAGACGCAAAATTAAATTAAAATTCTGTTAAAAAATGTTAGTAGAAGAGTAAGCAACTGCTTACTCTATTAAATCCTTTTTAATTAAATTTAGTTTTAATTAAAATAGTAGAAAATGAAAGTTTGAAATGAAGTGTTTAAGTTTTCAATGATGTTTCTTTTCGAAACAAAAAATTCAACATTTAAAGAAGTCTTTATTTTAACTTTGATTTAAATAAACTTGCCGTTTATATTTAATAGCGAGTTGTTCTAGAAAGCATTTTGTAAATATTCCCTAAAGACCTGTATTAGTATGTGTTGAAATGCGGATTGGAACCAACTGACACCTCGCATTAAGTAATATTCTGAATATTAATATTTCAATCATTAGTGTTCCTGAAATAAAATAAGATATGCAATTTACTTCGCACATACTTCCAATTCATCAATTGGTACTTAGTTTACGAGCATTTGGGGTGTGGTTAAGCTGGTCTAGATGCCTGCATTTCTACTCATCAGTAGATATTAATTTTTGCCTAAGAAATGCGTGACTAAATGCGTAACAATTTTAGGAAAAAAAACTGCATGAATGACGAACAAAAAGATTTGGTTGTTTAAAAGTGCAGGAGTGCTTACAAAGCTTGCAAAGTTTTTATAATTCTCAATTAATTCTTTTGGAAAAGGCGGTTAACATAGCAAGTTTTTTGAATTATTTTTCAAAACTGCTTGGTGGAAGGTACAGCGGGTGATCAGTCGGTAGATAGTTAATATGTAATTAATAATTCCGTTGAAATTATATGTAAGAAGTTGTAAGTTATAAGAATAGAATTGCAAAATCATTAATTTTTGTGATGTGAAAAATTTCTTAAAAAATTCTTTATTTCTTAAATTTTTTAAATTATATATGATAATTCGCTAGAAAACTTAGGAAAAAATTAAGCAATTTAATTTTATTCCCAAAATGCGCTTAGAACAAAACCCCTCTTAGTAGGAATGATCGGCCCTATATATAAAAATATCTTCTTAGTAATTTTGCTTTTTAAAAATTTTATTTTGTAATTCCGGCCCCCCTGTTTCGTTAGTGCTGTAATAAAACGAGCAAGAATTTATACGGGCACTAAAATATTTGAATAGCTTTTACATTGCTTCACTTAAATTAAAACTTACAGCGAACTTTACGATTCTCTGCTTGTGCAATAAAACACCCATCTCTTAATTTTTGTCGTACTGCCTTTTTATATAACTTACATATAATATGAAAAGTTGCCTTCGTATACGTCATATACATCTGAGGATTTGTAAGAACTTTATGTTTCTTATAATATGAAGCTGTACATAGTTTAATGATTACAATCAATATCCGCATTAGATTGCCAAAAATAAAACTTAAATAAAACTTAACTTCTTCCGCCATTCATCATCGCAATCATTTTTCCGGTTGCTTCATTATTAAATTAAAAATATCCAATTTATTAGTGTCTATTGAATTTGAGTGTGCACGTATTTTAAATATTAAACTGAAGCAATACGTAACGTATTCCAATAAATTTAAATTAACTAAACATCCCTCAATTCTAAAATTTGCAATGTTTTGTTAAAGAAAGTAAAATTATATGCTTATTTTGCAAATATTGATTGATTCCTTACAAAATGCTGTAACGGACATTTACATACTTACATATATTGCATTTACATACAGCAAGTTCTCTTTAGAGGCTCACAACTTTGAGTTGGCAATTTAACAACTCGTAATTGTTTTCCATTTCATTTCTTTTCACATACACCAGAACAACATTTACAAATTGTCTGAAGGACAATTTGGTACTGAATGCAAAATTGACTTCTCCGATGAAGCCCATTTCGGTCCATATGTCTTCATAAGTCATAATGATTCGAATGTTACAGTAAATTTTTTCGTAACACAATTAATTGGCATTAATCTTGCTGGCATATGTTTTCAAACCAATAAAGCTTCATGTTACAGGGCGGCCTGCAATAGATTTACTCAAAGAAAGTTTTGGATAATTTCCATCAAGGCTTCAATTAATAAGTCACTCATGAAATTATTTCCTTTTGGGTTATGAACAATCTAAGGTGATAGCCCATAGGCAACTGAATACCTGCAAATCCATATTCAAAGAGTTGCGAACGAAATACGGAATATATTTAAACATTGCTGATCCAGCTTGTACTTTAACGCGTCACCCATACTGGCCACATGGCCGGAATCACATTTTAATATTAATGACTTAAGTTTGCCATTGAATGAAGTCCGTTTAATTGATATTATGAATAAATTTCTTTTTAGCATTTTGATTTAAACTTGCAACTCAAAAAAAAACACCCTGTAGCCACATACATACACATACATATATAAAGAAAGTAAAAATTTCTTTTGCTCACATCTATGTATATCGCCATACAGAAATATACGATATCCCACAAGGCAAATGGCCAACATCACTAAATTGGTAAATAATTTTAAATAAATTAAGGAATAATAATAATAAAAAAAACATTAACCAAAATGCAATTGAAAATATCCTTGACATGATTTATCCAAGTTAATCGCATTTGAGAAAAAGTGTAAGAAGTTATTACTCGCAGACTGAATTCGATTGGCTTTATTTACGTGCGTATTTTAGTGGAAACTTCACTGTCCCATACAAAATGACTATTTGAAGGCAGCATTAATTTTAATAATCTTTTGTGAATGATTACGAAGTTCTTTATTTTCACGCTTTTGCCAAATGCATCTTCAATTGACATTCAGCAAATCGCAAATTATAGTGCATAGTGGCATTAAAGCGTCTTACTGAATCTATTAAGCCTCTTCTTAGTACTTTCTTTAATTTGGCATTGTTACACCGTCCCTGACTTCACTCCTTACAGCTTTTACGTTAAGGCCGCAGATCGGCTTGCGTACGACATAGCAAAGCTTTTATGGTTTGTTGGGTATTCTTCAACACTCTTTCGTTGAAGGAGGAATCTTACGAAATACGAAGTACGAAATACGAAATTACTTACTAAACTATTTCATCTGCACATGGAACATGCCTGATTTATTGTTGGTTGTGTACGAGAATACTGATAAATTTTAAATATATAATCAATTCAGCTTACCACTGCTCGTATATTTCAATTTCTTGACACTGTATTACTTATATTTTAGATAACGCAAATGTTTTACACAAGTGTATGTATGAGGATGTCCAAATTTAGAGCAGAGAAATAAATATAGTTTTTCTCTGGTTTTTTTTTCTTCTTGCCCTTCAAAGTCCGACGTAGAACAATACATGATTTGTGTATTTTGTTTTGCTGGTGGAAAATTTCGAGATGTGAGAAGAAGCTGTTGTAGTTCACAGCTTTTTAGATTCAGAACTCATCCTTATGCTAAATTATAAAACAATGAATTTGTAATAGTGTGTCGACTGTGACGAACTGGTCCATTAGTCAGATTTCTACAATTCAAAGTTGTTGTTGTATATAGTACAACATCTGTTGGCCAGTTTTTCTCTTCCTAGTTAAATTGTCGTTAAATTTAAATTGTATTTGCATAAATTGTTTGTTCTTCAGTCATAAATGATTGTTCTCATGTAAAGGAAGCCAAATAATGGTCGCATCATGAAAACACAGAAAAATAATGATCATTAATGTTTCATAGCTGTTTCTTACACACTAATCTTTATCAAATAGTGTTTATGTATGTATGCGGTTACTCCCTGTTTATGTATATGTGTGTATCAAAAACGCTTAAAAGGTCAAGAATGGTCAGTTGAAATTGATAGAAGTGTGCAACCGGAAAGTGATGTTTGTACTTAACTGATGTTTGCATAGTCGTACGATTTCTTAAATATGGCATCTCTGCTGTACAATAAGATTGTGTGACCCAAATCTAATCATTGCTAATTATGGCAATCTAAAGTTTATGAAAAATTTTATAAAATGACAATTTTCATGTGATCAGAGTTGCCTTTACTTCATTTTAGTAAGATAGTGTGGCATCAGCAATGCCATTTCCATGCGATTCTTTCAAATCGGAGAGTACTACTATCAAATGTTCGTGTGTATTAATCGTACAACTGTCGTACTCTTAAGTATGAGTTTGATAAGTAGCCGGGCGTGTGTCTTTAATAATTTTTATTTCAATTAAATAAATTAGCAGTTATTGACTTTGAGTCAATGATGCTTGAATAGTTTATTACATAAAAATTGCTTTTACTTTTTCATAAATCATACACCACAAGTAATCTAAACTTGGAACTACTTAATTTTTAATTAAATCTCAAAAACAAATTTCGCTTGAATAAATCAGTAAATATTCTTAATCAATTTATAAATAAAAAGCTTCGTTGATATAATAAGTTTTCTATATATTATTAATAATTTTTTAGTCAATAGCTGCCTAAAAAAATTTATGTGAGGGATAAAAATTGATATTTTTGAGATTTTATAGAAGTTTTCGAAATTAATAACATAAAACACTCAAAAAAATAGTTTCAAATTTATTATTATTTTATTATTATTATTTATTTTGATAAAAATCGCTGTAAACTTATAATATAGAACAGTAAATAGAGTAAATAATACAAATCACACAGTTTGCGAATTTTACTTCACATAACCTTTGCTATAATTTAACTCTCTGCTGTTCTTTTAAGGCGTGTAGTCAATACCAACAACAAAACTATATTAAAGACTTTTCTGTTTTTTTGTTGTTGTTAATTTTTTATGAAAGACAACATTCGGAGTGATAACAAGAAAGTAAAATTAGTTTAAAAATATTTTCTTCGCAACGATCTCTCCTCCCTCTTGTAGCAATGACTTTCTTTTGGAATTTTTTTTAAATTTATCATAAATATTTTATATAAATTATGGAGATCCAGTTCCTCCAAAAGTAGCAATTGATTTTTATTCTAAAACTTGATGTAAAATCATTTCAATAAAATGCGGTTAAATAATTTTGAACTTGACAAATTTTTTTCTTTCTCCTTCCTTTTTTACCATCTTCCTGTAAAATGATGAAAGGGTATTTAATGCAGGGTTTTTGGGAAGGTATCAGGGAAGTGTATTTTGCGTCTATTTGTCTGTCTGTTTTCGTTATTTTTCTCACTGTATAAATTTAGTTTAAATCAAAAATTTTATTAGATGTAGTTTATTCTTTAGGCTTTAGTACAATTAATAAATATAAAAATAAATTTAAAAACAAATAAATAAGTAATTCTTCTAAAATTATAATGGCAAATTGAAGTGATCAAAACTTCTTAAAATAAGTCCATAAAACGAGTTCAAAGGTATACTGCCAGTTTGATTTTATTACAGTCAAAAATTATAAATGGGGGGTCATGAAAGACCTCCTCTGCAAAAATCACTGCATGCTTATGGAGATCAGCAGGTAACGTTTAGCCAAACAGCTTTAGATTTTAACAAGTTTTATTTATTTATATGCTGGAAGAAGTATTCAGCAATCAACTCAAATTAATTCCTTTTTTCTACTGCTTCTGTATTTGCTGATTTCTTTTGCACTAAAATGCAGATGTACAGGAAAAGAAATGTACACTCAGCAACAGCTGTAAACGTGCGGTCAATCAATTTTCAGCCGGCTGCTCGTTCGTTTAGTACCGAATTTAATAAAATTTTCATAATTCCCGTAAATAAGAAATATGGTTTTTGTACAGTAAATATGAATGAAATAGTGATTATTCTTACAGCCTATGAGAAAGCGTGTCTAGTTCCGCATTAATTATTTGGGATCCACTACTCGTATGCGAAAGGTTGACCGAACTTACAGCAAAAGTCCTACTTGATTTAAAGTCCGTTGCCCGTATGAGTTATTTAAAAAAAATATCAAAATTGCTTTAATTTAAGAAGCCCACATCTTGTAATTTTCTTAGACTGCGTTTCCATTATTTTTCAGGTATGTCATTGTTCGAATCCCCAGGTCCAGATTTATGCTTAAAAACGATTTAAATAAACTGCAATAAACGCAACTTGATTTTTTTTTTTTTTTTTTGGATTTCCATAAAACAAATTATATATAAATAGCCAACAAATTAAATTTTCTTCGAATATTAAACTTACTTTGCATGTACAATACAGGGTTGTAATTCCATTTTTTATAAGATTCGCAGACTTAGAAAAACTCTGTGGGAGAGCACGTAGCAAAACACTTGTTAGTGGAATTAAAGAATATTTACCGCGAATCAAAAGACTAACGACTGTGAGTCGCGCTAGTGAAGCTACATACGTGCTAAAGTTTTTCTAATGCAAAGTTATTTTACGCCGATCATTTCAATTGATTGATTCTGCGCGCATGCGTCTGTTGTTTCGCAACATGATCATAAGGGAACTGCTGAAATTGTGTATAATCATTCCTTTTGTATTCTTGTTAATTATATGCGTCTCTATGTATATCCATTGCAGGCATAACAACATACGAAATACCCAGCGGACACTCTAGCTATGGTCCTCCCTCAAAGCCACCAACATTTAGCGGCGCCACACATCAGTATTTGCCTCCGTCCGGTTCGGTTGGTTTTAATGCTGGTGGTGCCGGTTACGGTGGCGGACATGTAGCATTCGAAGCGCCATCTAGCAATTATTTGCCAGCCTCTGGACCAGATGGTGCGTATAAATGCAATTTATTACTTACGTAATGACGGGTCTCGTCATTACAAATGTAAAGAAAACTATTTTATATATTTTCCATTGTTCATTTTACGTTCATATGTATGTATGTAAGTATTATTGGTGTGGCTTTTGAATTCGTATGATCATTTCAGCTCATTTACATAAACATCCGAACTCTTTTTGGGTAACCACTGTAATTACGATCCGTAACTGACTATTCATTATCATCTAGTCAGGCGTATAAGTATCATTTTCATATTTACCATTAACATATTATCGGTTCGCATATTATCTGTGCCTGTGTTTGTGTGTGTGGATTGAGGAGTGTAATTTAGTTTTTATGTGCATACAGATACGTGTGTGTGAATTTTAAAAGTGTGCGTGTGTATAACAAGCCTTGTTGTTATTAACAAGTGCGTTCTTTGCTTTTAAAATATTTTGCCATGTAAATGATTTTATTAGATGCAGAAAATGTAAATTTTATCAATTTCCTTATTTTCATTTGTATTTTTGTTCGTATTCTACCAACCATGCATTATCATTTGACAAAGTATTCATTCGTAAAAATACTCCCTCCATCCAAAATTGCCAAATAATTCCAATATACATCGATAAGTTATCTCTCGTCGCCACCGTTTAATATTTTATTAATATATTTAAAAATCATTTATCAAACATTTTTAATTTACAAAAAAAAAAAAATTATTCAAATGGATGACTTTTGTTGATTGAATCGTGCATTGTTGAGTTCCATGTGTTTTTTTAAGGCCTGTAGTAATCAGTTCTTCAGATGTATTCAGTTTTGATAAGCAAATACTTGTTTTTAAGCGGGAATTCTATATTATTTCATTAACATTCATCGAGTTTATTTATTGGGTTAATTTTTATTCAAAACTCGCAAGCATGCAAAGAAAGAAGTGTAACCAGAAATGGTGCAAAGCATATCCCACTCTCCAAAGAAGGGTATAGTAATGTTATTATAGTAAATAGAGATGAGAACCATTTGCCACAAGGATAACATATCTTTGTTTTGACCTTTCTTAAAAGCTGCATGCTTGACGAAATAGTTGTCAACAAACCTCTCAATGGCGCCACAAGTAAATCCATCAAGAACATCAATATGCGCACGTAGTTGTGGTGAAGTAACCAATCAGTACGAGCAGCCCGCAGATGCTGTACTACTGACAAATCTATTATCTATTGTTCATGCGTTATTAGAGTACAATAAGTACAACAGTAGAATATTTGACTCAGCAATATATATGCTCGGCTTATAATTTAGTAATTCACTCTCCAATTTACATACAATGGTAAAGTGTCCAGCATAGATTCAGTGGCATGTCTGAAGTCGCTTCTTATTTTTAGCGGGGAACTTTAAAAATTTATTTAAGGAGAATTTTTTTTAATGACCTTAGACAAGCTTTGTGTTGAATCAAAGGTACGAAAAACACTCCGACTTTGAAAATGCATATGAAGCTCAGGATCAATTGCTATTGATCATTTAGCAGATATCTCACTGTGTTGATTGTATGTTAACTGGACAATATGGCTTTTAAAACCGATTTTAGAAAATACCTTCCTATATTAAAAAATCGCATCAATATGACGTTGATGGTGCCATCCTATCGTACAAAAAAGATGGAAGTAGTTTTTTCAATACCGATTGAAGTAAAAGTAACTTTGATCGCATGAAATTCTCACACTATAATATTTTTCCAGCACAGATGACACATTCGACAAATTCTACGTTTATCTAGCATAGTGAAACGATGCTTTAAGCTTTTATTAAAGGTCAGTTGCGCGATTCACTAATGCTTTTCACCTAATCGCATCGTTAAAATAATTATAAGGGCACGATCGTACGATTTTTCAAATACATTTGGACAAGTGGAATAGTGTATACTAAAAATATATCTGTACGATAGATTAGCTTAGTAGATTTTTTTTTAAATTCTCGTAAAATGATGGAACTCAGTAACTCAGTTGTATTTATTCATGTGCGTTACTTTTTGCGTGACGTTTTCAACACAATTGTAAAACAAAACATTTCGTGTTTGAACACCAAACGCTGCTTAGTAGAAAATTAAAAAAGAAAATAAAATTTAAAGTACATTTTGCCTGTAAGAAAAGGGCAAAAGAGAGCTTTAAGAGCCACATAGCTGGAGGCACTTTTAGCTACGAACTCACACTGTTCATTACTACGCTCACTTGTTCCAACGCATAAATATGAATAATGCTTTTTGTACTCTGCATTTAACTTCAACGTGATCGCATCAACTATTTATAGAGCGCGCATTAAAAAAGTTAAAAAAATGATTTAATCATTTTAATATTTTTTTTCTGTGTTTTTAACGCTTTCGTAATGTGTATGACTTACCATGCCATGTTTGTTAACTTATTGTTTGTTATTGAATTTCGGTTAAATATTTTTCAATGTTTCTTATGCAATTTTTATTAAGTAATTTTATTTATATAAATTGTAAATTATATTATTCAAATGTAAGCGGTTCCGATTGAACAATTTTCAAACATTTAAAAATGTTTTGGTTTTACATATAAATTTTTTGAGAAGTTGGCGATTCATTAAAAATGAAAATAAATTTTGAAAGAATTACATTCTAACTAAGAAAATGTATAATCACGTTATTTTATAAAATATTGCGCCAACAGATTTAAGGTCATACTCGTATTTTTGAAAAGCTTTTAACGAGGCATGCATGTTTGAAAACTGTTACTAAACGAATTCTAATTGCAAATATAGTAAAAGTAAAAAATAAAGATTCCGAAAGAATATATTTTTTTTTATAATTTTTTATAATGCTTTTAATCACAAAACTAGTGGAACTACAAAAAATTTATACTCCTCTCGCCGGTTTCCATATTTACGATCTAATAAACCTTCACTTATCTTATAATATAATTATATATTTAAGTATAAGCGATATTAGGATATTAAAGTCATAAGAAAAGCTAAGCGGGTAGAATAGCCTAAACCTTCCGACAAAGCCAAATATGTGTGTAACACCAATCTTGGCCCACTCCACTATTTTGCAACAGGATTATATTAAGTGGAATGAATGAGATATAAATTCGCTACTAAACGATTTTTCACGTTGGGAATACAAATTTTTATTTTAAATAAAACCGATTCTTATACAAATCAACGTAAATAACCAATTATGATACATACTAACACACATGTAATCACATGAACATGTTGAGCATAAAACGGCTTAGAAATATTTATATAAATTCTAAATATTGTAACCCATATGAAAAATACTGTTTCTTAACTTTGTCAGCTTTTAATCTATTGTTTTGTTTTCTCTAATATTTCACATGACACAACAACAATAAAAACACTGAGAAATATTTTACTATAAACATTATAAATTCACTATTTATTTCATTGCACTTTATATAAAACTAAAAAATTGTACGTCCCAGCTTCTAACGGAAATGAATTCAACATCTACGGACGTCATCAGAAACTAACAGATGAAGAAGCCCGCAAGGCCGCTGTGCAACTGCAACAAATTCTAAGCATGCTGCCAGACGCTAAGACGGAATATACAGCGTCTAAAACTGTCACATTGGACACTTCAAACTCGGATACATTTAGTAGTGGTACAGGATATGGAACAGGCACTGGCGAAGGAGCAGATTTAAATACCTACGGCTTACCAAATGACTTGGGTCCTCTGCAATCTCTATCGCATACGGAACAAATTACAGCAGCTTATGGTGTGAAAAGCCCCTACGACTTGTACCACCAAATGCGTAAGCAAAAACAAACAGCTGAAGAAATTTATATAGAAAAGCATCCCAATGAGGGTTATGACTACAAACCACCCCACGAAAAGGATGATAACAGCTACTATAAATATGAAAATTATCATGCTGACTCAACTGGATCCAACGTAAACACACCTAAGGATATAGCCCCTATAATAGCTGCTCTTGAAGTGGCAAAGCAGCACAAGCCTGTCAAGAGTCAGGTTTCTTACGCTATCGAGAAGCATGTTCACAAAACCCAACCACAAAATAGTCCGGCACAGTATTTGCCTCCTGCAGTATTCAAAACCAAACATGTTTACTACAAGTCGTCACCATCCAACAATGAATATCAGAGCCAATATAGCCGACCTCCCTATAATGGCCCATATAAAGTAAAACGTAGTGCTGGGCGTATGACCTCACTACGTCCACTTTTTGGCGCTCATGAGTTTGATAACGTCGACTCACTTATGTACAATTCAGTATTGGGTGCTTTTTAAAAGGCTTCTAGAAACGAACATGCGAGGAATAAAACTAAACTATTAATTTATTAAGCAATTTTTAAATGTAGTTTCTAGTCTATATAGGCAAACTATTTAATGCATTTATTGCAAAACCCTTTTTCTCATATAAATATTAATTTATTTGATTTAATTTATTTATTTGAAATTATTTTTAAGCTCTGAAATATGCATTTATATTACATTCATATATACACCTACATACATACATATGGCGGATTTTTTGAAAGCGCTATAAGTCCATTTAAGACCATTACCTTAGTTTTTTGTAAAAAGGGGATTTATACAAAAATTAAATAATTTATATTATTATATTAAATTTAAAATTTATATAAATTAAAGCACATCAACAGGATTCAAAATACAACAAAAAAGGATGCGATGAGATACGAGTACAATTCAAATAACTTCCGTGCACTAAAACTATTTTTCATAAAGTTTTTCTTTCAAAACCAAATAAGTTTTCATGGAAAAAATTAAATAGAAAGATTTTCAAAATACATGTTATTTAGAAAACCAAAATTATTGGCTTTTACTCAAAACACTGAATGCGTAAATGCTTTGATAGAAGCGGACCACATAAAACTTCCACACAATTTAAGCACGATAACAACTTACGAATTTGCCTTCATCTATTAAATAATTTTCAGGCTTAATTAATATTAGTTAACTCATATTTTTACCAAATAAAATATTTTTTCAAATATTTTTAAACTTTAGCTAATCCTGAAAAACGCTGAATATCGAAACATTATATTCGCACATAAATTTATCCTCAACAGTTCCTAAGATATCTTAAGTCTAGAAAGCACTGCACATGACACAACAAACCCAAAGTATTCTCGTTCCCGATTTCTTAAAGTTAATTGAAAAGGAACATTTTCTTTTCAAACCTTATAATATTAAAATATTATTTTATTTCAGAAATTCACTCTATTTAGTATTTAAAAAAGTTATCCGGTTTTCATACGTGAAGCAAGACTCTCTACATGTAGATACTTGGTTCGATCCTAAAATCAATATTTAACAATCGCAAATGAGTAAAAAAAATTGTTAGTCAACTAAATAGTTAAAATAAATTTTATCGTTAAATTATAATTTTTTAAATAATTAAAAAAAAATATATTTTCAAAATGGCCTACTCTGAGTACGGCCACTTTTATTATTTTATTTTTCTTTACAATACAATAAATAAGAAAAGTAAATTTAAAACAAAAAAGTTTTCCATTACAAGGAATTAAGATAAATATTGAAATAGTAGACTGCTTAAACGGGGCTATTCTAATACAATATTATACAGTATAATTAAATCTTGCAAAACCCTTCCAAAAGGGATTTTATTTCAATGCCGTATCGTATGTAGTCAGCTTTATGTACAGAAACGGCGTTGTAAGCGGCCAATTTCACTTTAATGTAAATAAATTCCTCAAAAGCAAATCTGCAATACCCAATTGCAATACATCATTAGTTCCGTTGCTTATTTGCTAATTACGCCTCAATTTTTTACAGTGTATACAAGCATCTGTTTTCTTTGAGAACCCGCTTTAAATTATTTTATCCGTATCTGTATCCCTGTCTTATTAAGACAAAAGATTTTGGATGCTAAAATTGTGTAAATCTCCTTCTAGAATCTGTGCCCGTTTAAAAGAAAATTTATATATTTTTTCAGAATATTCCAACGATGCAATTACTTGCTTCTGTAAACATAATAGTGCATTCTTACATATTATAAACATATGCAGATTAATTGTCGGTACACAAATTATTTCAAAATTTACAGCAACAATCTAAGTAGTCATGAGATTGGTAACTCCTTAAGGTATGCAGTTCATAATCAAAATTTTCTGTTTACAGTCCATAACCTTTATTTATTTGCATGTCATCAGAAAGAGGCGTAAATTGCATATATCATAGCCATAGCGAAAGTCAAAGTATTATCGTGCAAAAATCCATTGTGGCATTATATTCTACACTGGAGTAATGGCAATGATTTATAATCACAGATTCTATAAGGAAAATTTGTTTAAATCTTGTTAACTTCCTAATTTGTAGCTTTTTATTTCGGTACTCAAAACTTTCATTTATTGCCCGGGCATTTTTAAACTAAAATAAAAGTTGTTTTTGTTAATTTAAAGGCAAGTGAAAAATGTACATTTAAACAAATTTCGAGCGGGGGCTGGTCAAGCGTTAAGAATTCACTTGTGGATAAAAAAAATTATTTGAACTAAAAAAATATAATGGAAAGAAAAGTTATTTGTGTTGTATCAATGCTACTAATGGCGAATCGCCAGAAAGAAATATATTTTTATAAAGTATCACGGTTATTAGAAAATTCAATTATTCTCAAAAGTTATAAAACTACACACGTAGCAATAAATAAAAGACACTGAATTGCTTATAAGAAGAACCCATTTCATTCCATGTAAATCTATTTTATAAAGTTGGAAAATATAACGAATAATAAAGTTGGTAAATACTTTAAAAAATATGTCTGTATTTAAATCAATTTAAATTTTTTTATATTGGAATACATACGTTGTTGGGTCACGACTTCAGAGTCAGACTGCCAGCAGTTCCTTTAATGATATTTTAAACCTGGAATGTGGTATGGTGAGCGGTTTCAAATCTAAAGTATTAGAGATCTGTGTATCCTTTTTGTATTATTTATGAATAATTTAATAGATTCATTAGATTTAGAAATTATTATAAAACTGTTTATTGCATTTTTAATTATTTTTTATTATATCTTTTTCTTTATTTCAGGTTATTATTATAATAAATAATTCCTCAAGAATTCTTGCTGAATGAAGAAGTCTTATATTTTTCAAACTTTATTTTTCATTTTTCTCACAATTCCCTTCTACAAGTTTCAACTTTGAGTGGACAATCTTTCGACTACGACTACAGATTTTATGTGTGCACGTTTGGGACAACATGCCATTTATTTACCAACTTAGTTTAAATTTTAGTCTATTAAAACTTTTATATTATTAACTAAAAACTTCTCCTATTAAATTTTAGACTGGTGTTTTTTTTTTTTTTTTTGTATTATATATTATTAAAAACATTTTAATTATATTTTCTACAGTCGATTAGGCTTAATTATTTCTTTTCATATATTTCGCTCGCCCATTATTCCATAAGAATACCCTTCATATCTTTGCCTAAACTTTATTTCTTTGTACAAGTTTGTATTATTGATTTCGCTAAGTTATAAACCAAATGTATTAAAAAGCAAGCATCTTTTATACTTTAATTTAAAGGCGGTTTTACTTTTATGGTTCGCCGTAAGATATGCTACAGTTTTAGGTCTTAAAGGTAAACGTATGTTTCAAAGTTTAAACGTTATTGGAATTTTATTTAAATGGGTTTGGATGTATGCGTCAATTTTAGTACCAGTGTATTTATTTACACATGCATACATACATACAAACATATATATTTTTACTTAATAATCAAATTTATATCTACAAACAAAATTTTATTTTGATTACAATATAACAAAATGAGTTACATAAAAATTTAATTTAATAACTTGCCAAAAGAAATGGCAAATTTAGTTTTTAATTTTATTGAAGTAATATCAATCAACATAAAATCTCAAAGTAAATCACACACAACAACATACCTAATGGAAGTATCTTTTTCTCAACAACAAACTTATGTAAATAAAATTCTGTAGATGTAAATACAACACAATTTTGTTACATGACTTTCCACTGCAACTATTTCTAGCTACTTTTACTGTAAATGCTCACGCAATCTAATAGTAGCCGAAAGATATGTCGTGTAATGGCTGAGATGTACCTTCGGGTAAGGCGTAGTCGCGAGCTAACTGATCCAGTAAACTACCGCCGCCGCCACCACTGCGACTCTGCAATTGGGGCTGTTGATAACGAGGCTGTTGCACGGGTGCTGGTTGTGGTGAAGGGCCAAATTGAAAAGGTTCTATGTGCGGACGCCCCCCCGAAGATGGGCCCAAGAATCCCTGTGCTCGGGCACTAGATGGTTCTGGAGTCACAGGAGCAGGAGCATATACTGGACGTGAAATACGTATATTTGACTGACCATCTCCAAAGGAAGTAGACTGTGAATATTCCGAAGATTGTTGGTGCGAATAATCGGGTCGTGAGGGCTTTTGTACAGGGGAATAAACAACATCAGTAGTGCGTTGAGCACCAGGAATTTGTAGTCTGGGTGGTGTAGGCCCCAACTGAGGCTGAGCTCGTGGAGGTGCAGATTGTGGTATATACTGGGGTCTACGCGGTGGCTCTGGTTCTTGCTCTTCATCTTCATATTGAACGTACTGTGGTTGAGGTTGTGGTCGAGGTGGTGGTGGGGGCGGTGCTGGCCTATATTGTGTTTGAGGTCGGTTAATCCGCTACAATAATATAAATTATTCCTTACATACTAAATGAGATATAAAAAAATTTTTTATTATGACATACATGCGGTCTCTGAGGTCTCACAACCAACTCATCTTCATAATCGGGTTCCGGTTCTCTTTTAGTTTCATCTACCAAAGTAGGTGGTGCTACAGTAATGCCTTCACCGGATGGCTGGAAACCGTATTTGTTGGCGCCATATTCCACCACACGCACCTTCCCAGTCTCATCTACGTAGCCATATTTTCCTTTTACTTCGCCAGTGGCTAATTTCGTTTCAATTTTAAATGAGCCGTCGGCACCTTCATAGCCATAAGTATAGGAACCATCTTCATTGTGCCTTAAGTTGGAAAATAAGAAATATTTCAATTTTGTTAGCACTGCGATCGCAATACATAAAACAAATTGTGTGCCGGTCTTGTGTTTCTAATGCCATGTAATAAAAAATCTATTGCTAAAAGAAACATAGTAAACATTTATTGCCAAATTTATGGCATATTAGTTATTATGCATAACTCTCTGAAACTTAAAAGTCTTTCTTGGAATGTTAGAAATAAGTTTGTAAACTATCCAAACAATTTTTATTATATTAAAACGAAAATAATTCATTCATGTTATAAATTTCCTTTAAACAAAACTCCAGAGAAAACTAAAATATTCTTGGTTATGCGAAAGAAATCACCTGTCGAAAGCGTCAAACAAGTCCTTTAAGAACAAACTTCATTAAACTTACAAAAATTTTATATTAAATTTATTATTATCGGTACTTTCTATACTTTTAACGCACATCAATTACTGCTTGTAATCCATTTGGCGTTGATGATATCAACTTCAGCATAGCAAAGCAATTAAATCATTCTGATAACCGTCCGCTTGGCCCGCATAACTCAAATGGTTGTTGTAACCGCCAAGCTTCAGAGCAACAATGAAATGAATTATTCATTCATTGCAATTAATTCAAAATAAACGGTTGTCTATTGGCCACAAGGATTGCCATGTTAGCAGACATTGTTAAACAAAACCAACTTTATTTAATGCATTTGAAAAGAATTGTTTGTAACCTCTTTAATTTATACTTTTTCGTATCGTAAGTTGGAAAGGCACTTCCTTATGTTTGATACCAGATTGAGATTAGAGAATAATAAATAATAAATAAATAAATGTTTAAAACTATTTCTATTTGAAATAGAACTCCTGGACTATGTATATTCGAACTCGTAAACCGCACGGTTAGAATTACCGTAAAAGGAATTCAAAAAATCAGAGGCACCAAAACTTTCCTATTTGCATTCACTTGCTAAAAAAACTAAAATATATTTTAGCATTTTCTTTAAACAATTTGCAAGTAAACATGAATAACAGCTGATTTACTAACAAAACTACACATTTTATAAAAGTGTTCATCACATTCTTTCATTCATGGCAACACACTCGTCAAGTTATATGCACTTGTATGTATGTGTATGTATTTCCGTCCACGTCCAAGAGGAAAAACAGAAATTGAGAAAACTTAAAAAAACAAATAAATTAATTAATAAATGCTTCAAATACGAGTATGTGCATGTTATACAAATTCATTCGATTGGATTTAAAATTGCTTGCTGTTTCCATATACAAAATTAAATGCCTACTTCGTTTCTATTTTTTAATTCTTATTTAATTGTTGGAAATAATTGTGTAAATCAGTTTCAAAACCTTTAAAAAATTTGTTTTTTCTACTGTTGAGTTGGCATAAACATAAGTGACAGGCCTAAAAGAATTTTGCTCAGAAAACTAGTAGCCAATCATTTAAAAAAAAAAAAAACGATTTATCGGCATTTTTAAAATTGGTCATAAAAAACTTATGGTGGAATTCAAAGCGCTTTAATACCAAAAATGATTTATACCATTATTGACCTATACGATGAAAATCTAATTTGTATATTTTGTATTTAAAAAAAAGAAATGAAGTAAAAAAGCTTAAACCTTTCAAAAATGAAGAATGTTTAAATGATTTATTCTTACTTGTTTATCTGTTTTAATATTGGCACTGGTGTCGGTTTTGGTGCTTCCACTTGGCCGGAACTGGGGCGCAATCTTATCGGTGCAGGCCGAGGTGTATTTTCCTGATAGTCTTGATAATCTTGTGCAGCTGCGACAGCAAACAATATCGCAATAAGTACAAACTGTTTTAACTGCAATATCGAATAGAAAAAAAATTAATAATAATTTGCAAACATGTAGCCATATGAAGTTTAAGTTACTTTTTTTTTTGTCTGATCAGAAAGTTAAGAGCTTTCCGATTTAATATATGTATTTCAAATTGGGTAATAAAGTATTGTCTCTTTTTAGTTTTCTTTGGAAGATTTTTATTAAATAGTCATTAGGCCGATTGTTACAAACAACGATAATAAATGAATTCAATATTTCGCTAACGTTTTTTGTTGCTTATAATTAATTTATAATTTATATTATAGTTTATAATTATAAATTTTTACTTTCTAATTTTTGCTTAGAGGGCGAGAAAAAATTAGACACTTCCTTGAACGTGGCTCCTTTAAAAGATCCACGTGGAACTGCTCTTCAAATCAATATCAACGCGAAGGGCGAAACAGATTTATGGAGGGATTTTGCATATATGACTGTCTATCATATCGGTTAATATATTGAATGTATAATATGTAATAAATATTAATATAATATAAAAAATATTTATATTTAGTATAATAAAAAAATAAAATTTATATTTAATATATTTTAAGTTTTAATTATGTATTTTTATTGATAATATTTAATATAATAAAGTTTAATTAGTTAATATTTATTATATGATATAGTGACCGATACGAAATTGTGAATTATCAGAAGACAGAATTATTCGTGCAAATCCAATATTGAATATGATCCTGGCAGGTCGAACTTGGCTAGTATACTAGTTGACTACGGACTCGACTACAGGAGATCATATATATTAATACAGCCAGATCCTTTCTACTTGTACATTGACGAATATCAGAAATGTAGTGTCACAAATATTTTCCTGAAACCTGCAACCAAATATTTTTAACAGTGTAAAAAGAACACATTATTTAAGAATATACCCTTATCGGAACTACTTGTTACTCTACGAAACAGAATGATTATAAGAAAATAAAAATAAGTGATTTCAGAAGTGCATACCTTTTTTTTTTGATTTCGTAAAAAATGTCGAAAATGACACAAAAATAATTGATATCAGATATCTACTCCGATATCTCACTAAATAAGTATTACTATTAAATGCAATTGTAAAACTTTTTGTCCCTTCTTTCATTGAAGGTATAAATAAATAACTAAAAAAAAAATTATATAATGATACTATTTGTAAAAAACATTTTCAAAGAACAAAAACTTTTAATTAAAGATTACACTTATTGTGTCAAATATTGGCCAAGTGAGGTAGTACCTTTACCAGAGTTAATTCAATGAAACTTTCTTAATTAGTTATTATATTTACAATCAATGTCTATTCATATTATGTAAAATTAATAGGCCAGCCGTGGGCATATGTTATTGAATTATCCCAGATCCATTTCAAATTTTCTTTGAGCTTTTCGTTTCATTTTCGATGCTATAAAACAAAAATAACACACCGTGCTTATGATGTATAGTCGTAATGTAATTAATTTTTCTCGGATATTTATTTCACTTCGAAAAAGATTTAAAATAAATTTTTCTTACAATTTTGTAACCATTCACTTCGAATAAGTATGTACGAGTATTGTAAACTTGTCATTAAAAATTTCCAATTCTGCCAACACACAAGCCATGAAGATATCAAATTGATATTATTTCACCACATGCAAGGAAGACCATCAACCAATAAGTTCAAATACAATGGAAAATGTAAATGACAATCGATAGTAGCAATTAATTTTAGACAAAAAAAGTTGTAACTATTATTGTTTTTCAAGCCCTTTCACTTTTTTGGGCAATGACTTTGTACTACGCATGGTTACTCCCCTCCATACATGCATCACTTAACATGGCTAAGTATGTCTTTCAATTTGGCCGTGGAGTAGATACGAGATGGTATAAAATGCCGCAGATGCCAAGCATACATAAATACTCTAATCAATGTCAAATGGGAAGAAATGCAATGGAGCACAATATGCTTACACACTTGTAATGCGTATTTAATTACACTCATTTCCATGTACATACATATTTCCGATACATATACTTATTTCAAAATGTTAACTAACAAACACAAAGTTTATACAACATTTACAATAAATTTTAAAAATTTCGTTTGCTGGAAACTTCATAAAAATGCTTGTAATTAAATATTCAATAACATGTTAATATCACCACTTCCTATACCAGCAGTCACATCCCATGTGCAAACAAAGCTTCTACTAAGAGAGTAACAAGCTCAAAGAAAAAAGAAAAACAAAAAAAAAAAAAAAATTAAATGAAGAGAAGAGAAAATAGAATGAAGGTGCGTGTAAGACGAGGTAAGTAAATTTGAAAAATTTTAAAGGGAAATACGAATATATTAAATAACATCTATTCGTTATTGCTGAAAAATAAACTTTTTATCATGCATGACTTCACCTCCTTAAAATGATTTGGTTTTACAAGCATTTAGAACAGCAGGAAATATTATTGCGATACATCAAGGACATTTTTGGTATAAACTCGTACTGAAAGGCAGTCCTCAATTTCAAATACATAAAATGTAAATAAATTTTGCTTACACTTTTAAGAAGGCAAATATTAGGAAAATGTCTGTGCAGTCCTTTTGCTTTTATTTACTTCGTTGATATGCAAACAAAAGTGGAGGGAAGCAAAGAGGTTTTATATGAAACATTCATGGAGCGAAATAAAGTAAAATCAATCATCAAGTTATACAAAATTGGTAGTAGTAATTGTGATTTCACAAGCAACAACTCATTTGATTTCAAACCTCTTAGTAAACATGTGAAAGGGCCGTAAACGGCGATGACGAATCTTATATAAATTTCTCCAGAAATTGGTTCGATAGCCATTTTTACTGCATTGAAGTAAATTTTATAAATGTATAAAATATTTTTTTTCTATATTTCTTTTATTTATTCGTAGATTCTTGTAATTTTCATACTCAATAATTTTCAGAAAATTCTAAATTTTAGTTAAATTTACCCTCTGACAAAAATACCGAGAACAAGCAGACAGAAGGACAAACAAGGCTCCATCAACTTTCATTCTAATATGAATTTCGAATACATTTTATACACTTTATAGAGTCGCAAATTATATTTTAGAAATCCCATGCCCATAGCAAACATAGCAACCATGCCCTTCCATCGCCTATACATATTATTATATATGTAAATAAAAAAGGTTTGCCACAAATTTTAATTCAAAAGCTATAAAAAAATTCAAAATTGTTCGCCAATAAGACATTCCCAACTGATCTGTAAAGCAATAAAGATAATTATTAAATGCATTCAATGCTACATCGGCGATCATGAGCTCTTGCGGATAGAATCTTTGCTGTACTCGTATGTACCATTTCGCTCAATTATAAGTTAAAATGTAAAATGTTAGAAATCCAGTTACTGGATTCATATTTAGAATTTCCATGAGGAAGAAAGCAAATATTAAGGCCATTCCAATGTCCTAAATTTCGTACACTGTGGGGTTTCGTAAATGTATGTTTACACATACGAGTATGTGCATATTTACATATGTATGCCTACTGTTAGTGTATATACAGCAAAAGCAAATCTTAGGCACGTGCACATGTGCATATGTATGCTTGTATGGTTGTACACATTTTAACACTACAAAATCAGCTGATTAGAAGCTCCTACATTTGTATGAAAGAAAACAATATTTAAATTAATTATGCAATCCATTATTAATTGTATTTTTTATGCAAAAATTATAACAATTTAAATATTGGAATTTATTTAAATAATAAAAATGATTAATTATTTAATTGATTAACCAGCGACTGATATTTTTTACTCAACATTCTTTTTTTTAAGTTTATAAACCCTGTACAAAAGACGAAAATATAATTAATTATACATTTTAACAAATCTTACGGATTTCAAATGAAACCACAAGTGAACAAAGAAATACACATTTAAACAAGTTCAGTTTAAAAGATTTTAACAATATGATGCCTGTCAATACAGCTCCCTTTGTTCCGTGCACCGACGAGCGTATTAGAAAATTTTTATTTCTTTATTTTTTATTTTTCACACAATTATAATAATAATTCACATGGAAACCTTTCACTTCTTTGGCCTCCAGTTGGCAGCTCACAATTTTTAATTTTGTATTTTGTTTGATTTTGCTAAAAACAGCTACTGTGTCGATGTTTTTATGCTGAAGTCGATAAATCTGACATCAACTTTATTGGTAACCTGGCGACACATGTTGTAGCCTTTGCGATGGCGGTTGTTTTAGCATTTCATATAATGCGGATGAAAACTGAAACCGATACTCAAATAAAATCTCAAAACAAACAATAAACTGAAATGTTACCTGTGGTACAGCCACAGTGCACTTTACACATATACCTCGATTCACGCTACAAAATGTTCGCAGACGTTTCAATACTAATTTAAATACCAAACTCAGTGCAACTTAAATCTGTAGGAATAGACGTAGTAATACCGTAAAGGTATCCTTGTTATATTCAGAACTCTTAGACTGAGTCCGACTACGTTTGCCTCAGTGCCAAATAGTACCTTTTGAAAAATTAATAGACTGATTTTTTTGCTGAAAATTTAAAGTGACGAATTAATCAATGAACTGCAGTTTCTTCTGTACCGCATGTACATCTGTTTTAGAAATATACCAGCGTTTGCAAAGAGCAATCTATCTCTTCATAGAGACTCAATGACAAAAGCTAAGCTTTTTTAGCTGGATTTTCGTATGTATTCAGACATACATATTTCTATTGATTTGAAATCAGAATATTAGGCTGGCACAAATTTACTTTCAGTTGTCTATTTCTGTTTTTGGTATTTCTTCTCTTTAGAGGACAGCGAATATTAGCCATCTGTGATGGCATTCAGTACAGTTTCCTTAAATTTAGGAACCAAACGCAACGAATTTGTAGTTGATAGAATAATCCTTTTGAGGATATAATAAATGAGTAATAATTGTTATACGTATGCGTAGTTTTGGAACACAGTTACACTATTTCCGACAGGTCCCCACGAAAATTATCAATCATTTATCTGAATTAGGAGTGGTATTGCCGTGCATAAAAGTAAATTCCGTTAAATATTGCTGAATCTTAAAGAAAACAAATTAAAAATTGGTAATTAATTAATCTCTGAGTAGTTTCATACGCAGGTTTAACTTTTGATTTTGCAACCTTTTTTCACTTGAAATTTCTTGTATTTTCGTATATTTGTCCACACCGTGAAAATGTTTCACCGCTAATGGAAACGACGCATTTTTTATAAAATTTTCATTTCCATACCAGTGATTTAAAATTCAAAAAAAAAATACCAAGATATGCTTAAGATCTGCTTTAACTTGCGAAATAATCAATTTCAATCCTTTTGTTATTTCTCCGCTCATCTGAATAACAACTTACTATTATTTGACATTTTTCGTTACAAAAAAAATATCATTTTTATATTTAAAAACTATACATGCAGACTTTCTAAATTATTAAAATCATTGAGAGTCTATGATTGATTGCCCTTTGAACGCGATAACTCCACATGTAGTGCAGCTAAACTTTATTTCATTATTATCGGTAACAGTTGCACTTCTTTGCCTAATATATTAATGCACTGTGCTAACGAACTTCTAACAATGTTGCCTTTCTGTTGAAAGTTCTAACAATGATCTGTGTACGAGTAATTATCAGGTACCCCAACTAATCAAAGCCGGGCTGGAAACGCCATTAAATCTAATTTTTTACTCGTATACCACTTCAAAAAATGTGAGTAAGAAAATGCAATAAAAATTTCATGTGTCACTTTCTCTTAAACACCCCGCCCCCTTTTTTTTGGATCAATTCAAGAGATTTGCGAAAAAAATTGTACTATTGTTATAAAGTAAATATTAAGATATGTGCGCTTAGGCAGACATTTTATCTTATAGCATTCTTTTTCAATTCTTTTTTGTATCTCGAAAATCATCTCTACAAAAGCTTCTATCCTTCAAAATTATCTCAATAATTTTGAATTCAAAGAACAAACACAAAATGCAGCAAAGTCCTTTTAAGACAATAGAGATCATTCTATGAAATTGAATATTGCTGCGGGTATTCCCCTCATTTATTGTTATTAGTTTTTATGTGATAAAAACTGATAAAGCTAGTCTAAATTTTATTTTTCCTATAGTTGCTCTACATTTATTTCCCCACTGGTTGACAGCAACCGTAATCGACAAAAATGGAAAAAATAATATAATTTATATTAATATTATTTATAATATTTCAAAATTATATAATTTTCTTATGTATAAAAAAAAAAATTAAAAAAAAAAATATATTCATATCGAAAAAAAATTTGTATAGAAATCGGTTTGTTGATACGAATTGCCAAAAAATACAATATGCACATAGAAATTTGATTGTGTGTTTTTAATTCTCAATTAATTGTGGAAAATATGGGCATATTATAAAAAGGTTCGGGATTATATTTCAAGAGTTGAAGAGTTGGAAATCGAATCAAGGGCAGCAACGAAATGCGGGCATATACACTAGATGTATGAAAACTAGATGAATGAAAAGAAGGATCTCTAATTTAATGCCATAATTTTTCATACAAACCGTTGTCACCCAAATAGAGATACACATGGTCGCAAAATGCACCATGATGTTTAAGTTTTATGTATAATTTAATCAACATTAACCAGTGATTTCGGTCGTAAGCCTTTGATATTTATTTCACTTCAAATCTAGTTTTCATTAGATTTTGACAACTTTTTTACGGTCATTATAAAATAAATAAATCTAAAATTTGATTTTGGTATTTTCATTTATTTTGTATATTTCATAACAGATATGAAGCACTATTGGCTTGGCTGTTTATAAGGAATGAAATAAATTTTCCATCTGAGAGAGGCTTCAAAGTTAGTGTGAGTTTGTGTGAGAAAATTTCAAGAAACCCAAAATTCAAATAACTAGAACAATACATATTTTTGCCTGTTTAGAAATTTATTTATTATAAATGATGATGCACCTGATGTCACACCTCAACGGCAAGTTTTTTGGCCAACTTAATTTGACATTTTTTTGTTTAAGTGTTTAACCAATTTGGGGATAAAAAAGTACACAATTGAGCAATGTGTTAAGATCGTACGAGCCTTTTACAAAAGCGGGCATTCAAGTCTAAATGCTTTTATTGGATATAGTACGGCAGAACAGAAGTCAACATCGACCCGTCATTGTGCATAGCAAGAGCAGAAGCTGGCACAGTATTTAAAGCGTCGTCAATATCGGAAAACATTGGTTGAACAGACAGAAAGTGATAGTGACTTTAGATTGAATATCAATTATGTCTTAAAGATATGGAAAATATGGACCTTCCCAATAAAGATATATATCCGAGACCATGGCAAGCATTTAGCCTATATTGTGCATCACATATAATTGTCATATAATATAATTAAATGGTAATAATAATAATTAAATTTTAAATAATTGCATCTGTTATTTCTTAAGAAAGTTGAAGTCAAATATCCAAGTTATATACTTATAGGACCTAATACTAGAGGGCAGAATTGCAAAGTTATTTTTCAAATCATTTGCAAGTGTTTTCTTCAGACTGATAATTGAAAATTATTCTGTTAATATACTTAAAAGAAATACAATTCTATTCCGCAAAAGGTAAATAAATCATTTCATTTTCATTATTCATTTGCTTATTAATGTTTAGCCACACCGTTAAGCTTTTTTGCGCTAATGCGATATTTTATTTCAACTAGTCTTCACGAAATTTAAACTCGCCTAGAATTTGTGAGGGCATCCTGGTTCTGTATAACGTCTGCTTATTCTGGGCGATTATATGGGAAGAGCACACAATACTTCATAAATATTGAATATGGAATAAATCAACTATTTGTGAATTTGCAAGCGTGTATCCCGTATAATTTTCTTCAAATTTGCCGTTGCAATAAAACTTCATATTTCGACACAATATTTCTGTAGCAACACTTTGGCAATTGCAATAGCTGCGCAAAACAACAAGGAATTCCTAAAAATATTAAAATTTTTGATGTTGGGTGTATTAAAATAATTTGCTTAATTTATATTTAGATACACAAATATACAGACACACATAAGCGGCACTCAACTAGAAAATCCACTTTATGTTATAGATTTTACTTGTTGATTTCCATTGGCTCAATACTTAATTGTAACACTTTGTAATTTGAATAGCCAAGTAACTATCAGACACAAAAGGTGGCATGGTAACCGAAAGCACTTAAATCAAATGGACTGCATGCAGTAGTATAAAATGAGCGCATAGTTTGCGAACATTAACCAAATTTTAGTAGCTGCTTAAATATATGCAAATACGCTTTCAGCTCCAAAACCAGACGCAGCAAGTTGATCAATAAACAGTTCCAATCTGCCAGCAGTAGCCGTATGCCACTAAAAAAATCAGCAAACACAAACACACTCACATTTGCATCTTTCCATATTCCTACATATGTGTCCGCCATATTTGAAATTACCACACAAAACTCTATAGAAACTCAATCAATTGCATGTGTGTCTCTTGTGTGTGTGTGCGAGCAGAATAATCGAACTAAATTGTGTTTTTTTTATTACAAATTTTCCCAAAGAATTTAGATAATAAAAAGATAATTTTTTATTCGAAACTAAAAACATTCATTACTTCGTTCAGGATTTTAAGTTTGATTTTCATATTTTTCTAATTTACTCTTTATTAACTTTGACCTTTCTCGTTGCTCTTTTCATAATGATCAATTGCAATGCTATCAATGCATTTGTATGCGTTTTTATTAAAATCTTGTTTTCTTTGTTTTAAGAAAATAATTGAACTGAACCTACCACTTGCATTGTTAAGCTTTTCTTACTTTTGTTCGTCAAGAAACTATTTAAAAGTATTATTGAAATTCTCTTTGATTTTTCATGGAATTCTTACGGATACTTTCCCAAAACAACTTTCAAATTCACCACAATTTTTAACGAGTTTATTAAGCCAATTGCAGTCAATTATTTAATTAAACTTAAATGTCTGTGTTTTTTTTTTAATCTTGTCTTATGTTTGCACCCCGTTACGTTCTCAATGATTTTGTAAAAGTTCGCGTTTGGACTGAACCGCCAGAAAACTGTCTTGGCCTTTTTATAGCTTGTACTTGATTATTTCAGAGGAAAATAATATGAAAAAAGTACTTGTATATGTAATAAATAAACTTTCAATTGTGTGAGTGGTAGTGGAGATACTGTAGCTGGCTCTTTGTCTGGCTGGCAGCTAAGACCAAGAAACCTTTTTAGTGTTGGAGGTTTATTCGGTAAGCTATTTTTCTAATACCACTAGACACATTGTTTTGAGATTCAATTATTTTACTCAACACTTTGAGACTTCGTTAATAACAAGTGTAAATAAACTAAGAAATTGTGTAATTGAATTAATTTTTAAAAGACATTTTATTCACCACTTTTTAATTGGAAGAAAATTATCAAAATAAAAGCTTTTCAATGTTGTAAAAACTGTTATTGAAAAGCTTTGATCTGTCATAGTAGGTACGTTGCATGTGGCAGTCAAGCATGGTCATTTCTGTATGAATATTTTTCTACTACTTGTAGTAATGCTAATTTAGTAAATACTCTGTTGCCTGCGAGTAAATGATTTCTTACTTAATATAATTGCTGCATTTTGTGTAGTCCGCATTTTTATTGTACCACAAGCTTTATTTTCCTATACGATCGCTATTCCCTATTTCATACAATATCGGTATTAACTTGTTGAATGCTATACCGTCTTCAAATCTTTCTCCTAATAAATTATTACTTTTTAGCTACAAATTCAGTTAATCTTTCATAGACGAGTCCACAATGAATAGCCTCCCAAACTGGAAGTCGAAGGTTCGATTCCTGCCCAAACCCTCAGTGTTTGCCTGTGGACAAGCCAAATGTCTTACAGATAGAGTTATTTATAAAAAAAAAAAATCAAAATGTGTTGGCGAAAGCGAACCAAGAACGGGCAAAAACCAGATTAAGTTCAACTAGCCTAAAGCTTAGAATCATTGCAGTGGCTTTTCTATTAAAGTCAAGTGGTATAATCAATATACTTTTATTTCACATAAAAGTAAGCTATATTTTCTAAGCTAAAAACTCTTTTCACGACCGGTTAAATTTAATAAATTTTTTTATGTGTGCTCTATTGCAATACTGTTAAAATACGAATTATGGAAATAATTTCAAATAATTAAACTCGTTTAGAATCGTATGGCATAAAGTAAACTTACATAAAGATCCTGTAGTTATGGACTTCTAGGTTTGTGCACACACACCCATTCATGTGAATGTAAATACATTTTCCATTAGTAATAGGAAGAAACCTCCAAAGGATACGCTTTTCCTCATAATGAATTACAAAACATGTATACGAGTGTGGATGTGGCTGTATGTACGTACGTGATCGAACTTTGTTAAAAGTATTTCATAATTTACTAATATAAAGTTGAAAATGAAATTGAAATTTGTTTTAATTAAATCCACTGCCTTACGAAATATCTCATTAATTTAATAAAAATATGTAATTGCAACGTACATGCGTATTCATGCGTACATATGCTTATTTATATTTATGTACTATGTATATTTACATTCATATGTGTGTTGGTTTGTACTCGTATATCGCATTATAATGAAATTCTGTTATACAAAACATATTAAACACTATTGATAGTGACCTCAACATTACATATAGCAAAAAATACTGAAAACACATGAAAGATGAATAGTAAAAAAATCAAGTTAAACAGTTGTAAACAGATACTTGTGTATAAGTATCTATGTATGTACATGCATATGTATCTATGTACATCCATATATATCTATGTATGCACAAATGTGGTCATAAGTATGGGTACATGTGCACTCATGTACGGACGTTAAACTAAGGTAATGAAACTAAAAAATCTTAAATTAAAGTATCCAACAAAACCAATTAACACTATTTATTTTTACATGAAATAAACATACGACACACGCACTTACATGCATTGTAGATAAGAGTATGTACATGCACTTAAAGAAATTTATATGTGAAGTTAAAAAAATTGTTGTACGGCGAACGCGTATACGAGTTAATTGTAAAACATTTAATTCGACAATGCTTCTGCATGCAATGTTTTATGTACTCCTAAAAGTATGCTTTACAAAATAACAACTTTGAGCATAAGTTATAAGTGGGCTCTGCTCATAGTTAGTTGGTTAGTTACTTATTTATTGAGGCTTCTTTTTTTTTATTACATAGAATTTTTTTTTTACAAATATTTATTTTTTTCTTGAAAACTTAAAAGTATTATGTATTATTTTAATTACATTACTAGTTCTTGCCTATGCAACTTGCTTATCCAATCTAAGAATAGTTATAAACTATAATTATAAATACATTATTTAATGGTCCAATCAGTGCTTGCTCCCGGCACTTATTTATACTAATAGAGTTGGATCTATTATTTATAAACTTAATACTAAAACTCAAATTCTACACTAAAAATAAACCTTAAAATAAAATAGCTAATAAATCAAAAATTAATAATAAAAATAAAATACCATAAAAAAAATAAACAAAACCAAAAAAAAAAAAAAGTCAGCCCCTATGAATGCCGGGAGTAATACGTGAGTAGAAGTTAAGACCGGGATAACCATTCAATTGTTCCTGTAAAATTCCGATTCTGGATATGTATTGCGTGTTTGACCAATTGAACTCTCTCTCGGTAGATAAGATATCCCTAATTACCTTACCCTCAAAATAAGACAATTTTTTCACAAACCTCTTCATACCCAATGCATAAAATGAAATTGGATCCAATCCTGCCTTTTCATACACATATCTATTCGAGAACCTTTTATTCAAATGCCTATAGTTCCTCTCTATGCATTTCCTTAAAATATGCCTCTCAAAAATGGACTCTGCTCATATTAAACTTGTGATTGAAATTAAGATATAACTGGTTGGTGTTGCTAACAGTTTCGAGATGTTGCACTATTCTTGCAACATGTTTCTAAAAAAATTTTAAATGTTTGCCTCGCTATAAAAGAACGGCATTAATCGCTACATGACTCAATACTCTTGCAAGTGTTGCTTTGGGAAGATTCCGGATAAGTAAACAACAAAATGTTTAATAAAATGTGCCAGAAATTTTCTGTAATAAGTTCAGAAGAGATACAGTTTGCCTCTGTTTATTTGAAATAACGCCATAAATATTAATGTATATGCTAAATGTATGGACGAAACAATATTTTAATACATATTTTATTGTTATTTTTCCCAGTGTGCATTTCAAAACATTCAAATTATTTCCCCTTAATGCTTTTACCAGTTATTTGAAAGAAAATTATTTGGTATTCTAGACATTCCACAAGTATTTGCAATACTATCTACAAATTGAAAATGTTAAGATATTACAAGGTTAATACGAGATACTTGAAATACTTTCCATTTATTTCTACTTATTTGGCTACAAAACATGTTTTTAAATGATTCATTTGAAGCGAAAGAATATAAGAAAAAATATACCACAACTAGTTGTTGTGAAGTAAATGGGTGGGTGTGCCAATTTTGCAATTCATGTGTGACTCCACTTGCAATGACATGGCATTGCTGCTGCAATTCAGGTACCCCAGTGACTTGACCAAATTTAAGCACGTCACATTAAAAAACATTTAAACCACAAAAGAATGCTTTTTAAATTCTAATACAAGCTTGTACAATAAAAAAATATAAAAAAAACTTATTTTGATATTTAAATTAAAATATTTAAGTTGCTTAATTTTAATGAAAATTTATACAAAAATGTAATAATACTTATTAAAATTTTTAAAAAAAAATTTGTATCGGAAAGAGTTTTGTTAATATCTCTGTAAAAAGGATTTTCGTATTCCGAAATTAAACCATATTTAGAATTTTATACAGACAAAAATAACAAATAATTTCTAAGCATAAAACAGAATTTAAGAGTTTTTTCCACTTTATAATGTATTTTCCTATGCTTAGGGGAAAGCCAGCCGTGAGCTGACGATATGTATAGAATAAATTTCTCCTCACAAAAAACTCTTTCAAAGACAATTTAGTGCGAAAATTAACAAAATTTTTAAAAATTACTCTATCTGTCTCCCTCTCTAGCAATGTCGCTCTTATCTGACACTTAATCGCGGATACCAAGAAAATGGTTTGAGCGAAAAGTTCTTAGAGAAATCACGGAAGCAGCATTATGCTAACTATGACTTAACAGATTATCACACATTTGTATTAAGCCCTCCCAATGATGTCAAAATTGTTATTGTAAGTAGAATTCCTTCCTTTCACTGCTAAATCCAAGTGAGTAATTCGTATGAAATTGTTAAATGAATATTTCAATAAAAATAAAAATGGGTCATCTGTTGGAATATTTAAGTAAAGTACGCAAATTCACTGGTCCCTAAACATTTATCGGGAAACATCAAGGACACAAACATCCTTCTTCGCCACTCTCCCGGCTAAAACTATTTCCAACAACAAGCTGACAGCTCTTAAATTGATACTGAAGGCGTAGTTACACCGCGCAATCTATCAACTGCTTAACCGATATGTGATTGAGCCATGCAATGCATGACAAAGGCTACTCCCAAACTCAGTGTACTAGTACGTTCTGTGGGGAATAAGTGGGGTTTGTATATGACTCTGAAATTTTTTGTAGAAAACCAATCTGTTTTTATTAACATTCTAAAATGAATCTGATTAAATCGTAAAATCTTCACTTCTGTTTCCTTTGTGTTTGGCTGCATTTTCATCATGTGTAATTCCATGATTTTGCCTTTAATTAAATTTTCATAAGCTTATTTTTGGAAGATTTTCGACAGACACTGTTTCTTTCTTTTATTTATTTCTTCTTCTCTGCGGGTGTTCTACTCATATTTAAAAGAATTATGTGATTACCTAAAAATAAATTACCTAAAATGAATCGAATATTGATGAAGTTGCTACCGTATAGCAGGAACAAGTCAAGTTGTGTACGATTCAGCAGTTGTTACTTACTTTGCCAGTTTATATTACAGAATATAACATCTGGTTATTAAGTCAGCAAAAACACAATAAAAGAGAAGAAAACAAGTTTCCTTACTTTTATTTTTATTTAAGCAAAAGCTAAAAAAATAAAAACTTTAACGATTTTGTGGCCAGAAAGTGTTTTTGCTTGTGCAGCAGCGATAAAGTCAATCACTGTTAGATACATTTCACAAAGTTTCTTTGTGGTTTCAAATAAAACTGGTGCAGGCTAAACGTATGAGCATGGCAAGCATGCAGCTAAAAGAGAGACGTCATTTAAATATAAAACGTATAACAACGTATTTTAATGCACTAAAAAATGCTTTATATTCGTATGAATAAAAGAAAGCTTTTTAGCCAGTTTTTACTAATCAAGGTCAGTTTGTATTGAATTTCTTTGTGTGTATAAAGAAGCTTAGCGGACAATTAAAGAATTTACTAATTAATATATTTTATTAGTTCCTCATTTGCTCAATAAATATTCAATTAAATATTTAATAACTAGTCGTACTCGCTTTGCTACTTTTCCGACAGACTGTGCGGGCACGTTTCCTCAAAATAACCTGCCCAGAATTTGAAGATTATCAGTATTGTTCAATTCACTATCCAAAAAACAACACACTTTGGAGAATGTAGTTTTATATTTTGTTTTCTCGCTAAAGCAAATATGGCATCGACATTTTCTTTAAACTGTAGGACTATAGTTTTTTTTTTGCTTTTTTCTGGAATTTCGTAGGATTGCGTTGAACTTTGTAAATCTTGAAAAACGTCTACACTCTCAAAGATTAGTGCACTAGAAGTCCATAGAACTTGTTAGACGTCTGGCTGTAACGGCATTAAAATAAATAACTCGATTCTTATAATGAAATATTTTTCCTCTTACATTTTCATTATTCAGCGTCGAACAAATTCAGCTGAAATCAGAATACCAATATATGCATATAGCAAAAACGAGTCAGTTTCGACGTACGTGTGTAAATGTCGCAGCGTATAAGTTTGTGCACTTCAGGATAATATTTTCAATAGCTGAAGAAGAAAAAAGTTAAATAGGTTTTGACGTGAGATCTTACGTAATTACATATTTAACTGAAGTTGAATATGCTTTGAACCAACAACATTAGCCTTACTTTACACTCAAATTTTAGAAAAATTAAAATTAATTTCTGATTTAAAAGGATTTCACGCAACCTGAATCATATTAGTGAATTAAAAAAAAATAATATCCGCATGGTACGAATTTTCGTTGAGGTTTCGGGAATTTTGATCATTTTTGGACGCACCTTTGTCTGTGCCACATTTCCACCATCTATAGTACAAATTGTAGCCAGGGGTCCAAAAAAATCTAGTATCGGCACTATATGAATTTTCCATGAGCTTGGTTTTCAGCCAAGGATTTTAATTGAAAATTTTTTTCAAAGGTGTGTCACCATATGGGAATTCTTACTTTATTTTGCTAGCTAACATTCTTATTATATCCAACCGGTGGAATCTTTTACATATAAAATACGAATATATGCGAACTTCGCGGAATTTGAATTTTTTTTTTTTTTTTGATATGATCTATGAACTGATGTACTTCGGTTTAGGGAACAAGCTCTCTGCTCACTTTATAGAAGCTAAAAATCTTTTTAGTTAATTCGAAAAACGAACTAAAAAAAATAATAAAAAAAATCATCAAACATTAATTACTTCAACCTTAACTTTACATAGTTTTTGTGTAAAAGTTTCATACATTCTATGAAAAAATGTATTACCAAATTCACGATTGCCAGAAGACTACACTTTTAAAAATGCATAAAGAAAAATATGAAACGATTTAGTCCTTTTGATTTATATGCAGATTATATGAAACTGCAAGTGGAAACTATAAATCTTTAGAAAACTTGTGAAGAGGATTGCTTCAGGGGACTAAATATTTATGTATGGATGCACCTACACATGTATCTGTTCTCTAAGATAGTCGCATAAAGGTAAAATTGTTTTAAGCAGTAAGTTGTGCAAAATACAATAATATTTATAGTAAAGAAAACGTTTGCTTTAAATAACGTATAAGCAGAGCATTTCTTAGAACTTTTAACAAATACATTTATAATCTTCAATTTCTTTGCAAACTTTCTAAAGTGCTTTTTAGTTTTCTTGTTGCTTGGTAATGGTGGCGAATACCAACCACACAATACAATAGTAAATTGAAGCGTTAGAAAACTTTTTTCTTTAAATAAATAAAAATAACTCGGGGAAAAACTAACTGCTCTAATAAGCTTGAATTACATTTAATTCAAATTAAATATTTACTGACCAATAACTGTTTAAAAGTGCAATGCATATTAAATATGTAAACGACCTTGTTAAACTGTAGAATTTGGCTTTAAAGCTTTTAAATTTTTAAAGTTAAATATTTTGTGTAATATGGCTCAATGCGGATTTCCTTTCCAATTTATTATATTTACAAACAAAACACTACAACTAAAACTACTACTACAACAACATACAACAACATATTGCGTTTATCACTAAATTAAAATTTAATTCTGCTCCGTTTCGATACAATACATTCACATAATAATTCCCCACTTATATCGAATGTATCGACAACTATGTGTGTGCATGTGTATGTACATACCTTTGATGTTAGAGGTTGCAATAGATTTGTTGCTGATATTTATTATCTAATTGGATGCAATTTTTTCTTATCCTTTTTTAATTAAAAATTTTTTATTCATCTAACAAATAAATCAGCTAAAACCAATAAATGATTCACATCACATAATTCAGAGAATAAAAGGACAGCAGCTATAGGACTCCTTTTGAGTACTCCAAACAGCCATTGAACAAAAGTAAAAAATATTCTGAGGACAAAAACATTCTTCACACTCGAAATCTAAAAAAAAATTCAAGGCGAAAATATGAAATATGTATGTAGAATGACATACTTTGACACGATATTTATTACAATAATAAATATTTTTGCATTTCCGTTCGAATAATGTACATTTTATTTAATTCTTTTGTTATTGGCTATTATATTTTATGTGGAAGAGATTCCACGTTTTCATTTTATATTTTGTTTAATTATTCAAAATTTTCAGGAGAAAGTTTTCTTTAAATTCAGCATGTAATGTAAAATAATTCAGAACAAAGCAAATAACTTTGCCAACATCTAATAATCGCACATATACAAGCAAAAGCACGACATTTATTAACGTTTAGCACGTAAGCAAAAGAATTTGGAAAAAATATGTGTTTTATCTTTTTCATTTTCCTACAAGTATTGCTTCACTTATTGCTTTGAAATTTGCTGGTAGTATTGCCGCTATAATTGCATGTAATATATTTTGTGTTCACTTAATGTAACATTTATTAACTGAACACGGAATGAACAATACAACTAAATATTGACCACCATACCAGACCAGACCACACCACAACTAAAGAGAGAACAGCAACCACCATAACAACTGAACTGATCAACTAAAAAAAAGTGTTTAGTCAAGCAAAAAAAAAATTCAAGAATTATTACTAAACTGTATTGCCTTGGATCCAATTGGAATGGTTACGCAATGGAATAGAGCAGGGATGATAGTAAAGAACTATATTAAGTGTTACTTGAAGAAATTTTATTAAGCTGCTGGAGCAGCAAGTTTCAATATTTATTGCAATACTTATCAGTTGCAGATTGTTACACTGAGCATGTGTAAAACACTATTCTGGCTTAATTGTTCTTGTAATCTCTTCAAAGTCTATTTCGTAATGTAGGCATTCATCAGATAGATGGCATGTATGTATATTGTTCACCGCCGTAATTTCCCATCGCTTCGTTTCTTATGAAATCTGTGGAATGCTCTGCAACTGTGTCATTAACTTTCCATACAAAATCTAACTTCAAAATTAAATGCTTACAATTATTACAGAGACATTTCCAAATCACTCCTTGAACGGATATAAGCTGGCAAAGGATGCAAGTTCGTCGAAGCTATGCATATAAATGATGTGCGTTTGAAACAGAGTTTAATCCGTATAAAGAGACATTGGTTTAACTAAACCAGACTGGCACAAATCGCTTTTGCTTGTGCGAACAATGTTAAAACACATATCTCATGCCGTCTTTGATGTCTAGGAATTTTTTATATGAACATCAAGCATGGTTGTTTATTGAGCTTATATGTATATATGTACGTGTTGGTTTTTTATCCAAAATAAAAGTTAAAGTTTTTATAACTGTTCTAAATAAAAAATTTCTTATCTACTTATTGTCCAAAGAAACAATATATATACTATACCGTATTTCTATTTAGTTTTTCTCCCTGTGTATATTATATTAGTATTTTGAATGCACACACTCACTTTGTAGCACAAAACTATAATACAATAATACAAAATAAATAACACTTTAATGGGATATTTTGTTTTAATGCAAACAGGAGGGAATGTGGATCTTTTAGTGGTTGGGAACACGTTTGTTAATTTTGTCAATAGTATCAAAAAATGTTTCCCTTCTCGCTCTCATTGCAAACTGTTCCATTTGTAATATACTGATGGAAAGAAAATTAACTTTAATCGGCTGACCTGGAGTGTATTAAAGCACGTTGTGTATCTACACACACTCAGATCTCTGTAACAAAAACCACCCACGTACCTTGTACAACAACGTATCTTCTAGAAATCTGTACAGAAAGTAACGGGAACCCCACCCATTATCAACCAATCACACACAAAAAGCTAAATAGAATACAATCAACCAAATTAAAATGTATAGTTTGCATAAATAAGCTGAAAGCAATTCACTTTGTATTTATTTAATTTTATTTGGATTTATTTTATATGTTTTATGGCATTCAATAACTTTTGTTTCATTCTTTTATTGAACTTTGGCAGGGAAGTTTCTTTATCTACTCGTATTTTTTCTGTACGTTATTATAAATGCAGCAAAGTTTACTGAATGAGTATGAGATGTCTTGCTTTTTTCACAATAAATATTCAAGAAACAAAAGAATCCATACGAGTAAATAACATGACAAAAATTAAAAGGTGGCACTGAATTATGAAAGGTGATTCCAGCAAGATTTAAGCAGAAAATTTAAATTTAAATTAAACATTAATGAATAATTTCTCCTGCACATTTTATACGCTTTTCCAAAAAGGATGGAAAGGTATTAATAGGTTTGATACAGAGGATGAAATAACTATAATATTGATTTGCGAGAAGTATATGCATATATTCCTGATACTTATAAGAATATAATTATTGATTGAGATTTCTCCGTCTGTATTTCTGTCCTCTGTATTTTTGCTGTATTTTTGATGCGGAGCAAATCAACATTTAATTTTGTCTAAAGTCAAAAATTTTAAAATGCATCTGCTAAATTAGCGCCATCAGGTGAATAATAAATAATATAGTTAAAAAATTATTTTATACAGATAACTGCATATTTTTGCTCATATTTAAATAAACTAATCCAAACGAAGCAGGACAAGCAGGAGACTTGTGTCCTGTGGGTTTTTAGCTAAAAAAATTTTGCATTGGATTGGTGGTTGAGTTTTTTGTGTGGTTTTGTTTGGAATATATATGTAGGAAAGCTTTTATGTGTGTTTGTATGTATGTACTCTTTTAATTTTTAGCTATTTGCAGGTTTGAGAAAATTAGGAGCAACAATTGCAATTGTCTGTCTTTGAAAAAACTATTTTGATGACAAACTCTTTTTTCCTAACTTAACGCATGAATTATCAAATCAGCCACTAACTCCTTCCCCATCTCAGGCATACCCTTGACCATTCAATGCTGTATAATGGCGTATAATACACAAAGTACAACATGTCAAGTATATCATGCCTAGTGTGGTCATGCTATGAATACATGCACCTTAAGTAGTGATAAGAAACACAATTGATTTTCCTTAATGCTGGCAATAATAGAAATTGGTTTATATTAAATCATAAAATGCGAAAACAGTGAGATGGAACATGAAAATCATGGGACTCATATAGAAGCAATAGGCTTTTATGTTTACAGGTCTTTGGGATGAAGTGCATTGTTAATGGTAGGTGCTTGACTCGGTGACTGAGCATTCACTATGTCGGTAGGAAATAGCATTCGAATCAACAGATTCAAAATTGAGATTCACTCGTTTGTCTTAAAAAACAATTATTTGCATGTCAAGGGCAAATGAGGAAGAAAAGCAACCGATTTCGCTGGTTTTCTATAGCACTACCTCATAGACGAACAAAAGCAATGAATAAACTTGCTACCAGTTTATTAAAGTTTATAAACTGACTACTTTGACATCATAGGATCGGCAGCACCACTACCTGGCATAATGTATTGCATAAGTAGGAGTAATCAGTTGAGTCCTGGTCTTAGAACAAAATAAGATTTAAAAAAACTCGTACAAAGCTTATGAAGAGGGGCTTTAGAAAGTTGTCACATTTCAAAACTAGATTTAAGTTTGCGTCTTCATTAGATTATTTAGATAAATATTAATTTGATATTTTTAAAGGTTATTTTACTTTTGCTTAAACGATGTGAAAAATTGTACAAAAGTTATCAACATTTTAGAACATCTGCCATAAAAACGTAACGTGCATTATTTTAAGCACAAATTTTTCTCTTCATCTGTACCAAGTTTAAAAGAGGTCCTGAACTCTGATATTTGAAATAAATCCAAGAGGGAAAGCACTCATCAAAAAGTACTCTTCCACTCACGGCTATTTACACAGTTATTTATAGTTCTTTTCATAAATAAAAAATTAAACTATTTATGCAGCAATTGTGTGATGTGCAATTGTTGGCGATAAGTTTTATAGAAAACATAGCCAACACAGCTTTTGCAGTATTCAACTATAACATTATGTAAAAAATTGTGAGAAGTTCGTTAATAAAAAGTAATCAATCTCTCCATTCTATTTACACACACTATTTTTATTTTATGGATGTGAACATCTTTTCGACACCAGTAATATTTTCTTTGCTTGCAACCAAGAAAATACGAATTCTTATAAATATTTCAGCACGTCCGTATGTAGAAGCCATTGTTCAAGTTGGATCTGTATCCCAAAATATATGTATGACGAACTTTATTTTAACTTTAAGAATCGCTTCATGATACATGATTTTTCTCATTCATATAATGTATTTTTTATAACGAATATTATATTTTTATTTACTAAATAGCACACGTATAGTATAGTTTAGTCTTAAAGAAATAAAATTAAAGGATACTTTATGTTTCTTAAATCTTATCGTTTCATTTGCACTTAAATTACCAAACTCTTGACACATCTTCAACAAAAACCTGAATCGTTGATTGCCTACTTTCTACCTGTATAGTCCAAACTATATGAGCCGCTCCAAATGTCAAGGCTCTTGACGGCTGGATGAAAGTGACTGGGTGAACTGTGTGGATTATATGGATTATATTGTGGTTGTGGTGCTGGTGGCTGATTATAGTAATTTTGTTGGTATTCAGGCTGATAATGTGGCTTGTGGTTATAGTATTGTGGTGGCGGTGCTGGCGCTGGTGAATGTGGTCTAAACGCAGGTGCATGATTAAATGCTGGTGGTGCTGGTTGTGGCTGATTATAGACTGGTGCATGGTTATAAGCCGGCTGGGATCTTGGCTGCTGGTAATTATTTAAACTAAATTTACTAGCTGCAACGGGACGATTAAACTTTTGGTCTTTGTAATATTCAGCTGGATCTTCTCGGTACTGGCCATCGTCAATTTCGTTTGGACCCAAAGGTGTAGCTTTGCTGTTAGTTAAGGTGGGTGGCGGGACATTTATATCACTGCCTATTATGCAAAAAAACAAATTAAAATTACAGTCAATTGCTTTTATGGGTATAATTATTAATGTTACCTGCTGGCTCAAAACCTCTTTTTGTTGCACCATACTCTATTTCTCGAACATTGCCCTGATCGTCTACGTAGCCATACTTGCCATACACTTCACCGTTAGGATATTTCGTTTCAATTTTAAAACTCTTATCGGCCGCCTCATATCCGTACGTATACGACCCATCTGAATTATGTCTATCGATTTGTTTTAAAATTGGAACTGGTGTGGTGTGTTGTTGATGTTGTGCTTTGACTATCTGCAAAGCAGCCACTAGACAGGAGACTATGAACTGAAAATAAATTAATTTTCTTTAATATACTCCCATGTTGACTTATAAAAAATCTTGAATGTTTGTAAGGTAAATTTTTGCAAATATTTGCTAGGATTGGTAGCATTTTATTCCAACATACTGACTTTTCTTATGTTCTTTCTATTGACTAGCCCAAGCGGCCAGATTTCTGAGATAAAAAAAAAATCGTTTTACATTCATACAGCATCTCAAACTTAAAAGAGTAAACTATAATGCTACGTCTTCAAAGCCAACTTATTTCAGGGATCACCAAATACTCAATGTATCAGTTGAATTGCTTGATAGTAATTCTGTTCATTTTTATAATAATATCTGTCGTAATACCAAAAATATTTAGAATATCCCTTCCGATCTTCAACGCAAAGTGAGCGGTTTTTCTTTCTTGTGTAGTTACTTTAATATGACATGTTAAAAAAATCAGTATGAAATAATACCAAACTAAATATAAAAAAAATTATCAGACAATATTTATTCAGTTTCTTTTGTGAGAAGACACGAAATACTTTACTTAAATACATACTTTTTTCACATGAAAATTTAACCGACTACTGATAAATCTTTTCAAATGAAATAAAGAATTTTGCTGAAACATTTTTGCGAAATCCATCACAATACTAAGCTTACGACGGTTAGGTGTGGAGTTTCCGGCCTGATAAAGAAAAACAACTTCGACTTTTGGATTTTTTTTCATATTATTGTTCAACATAATCTCCATCTAAAAAAATGCTTTTTCCATAGCAAGAGCTCACCTATTTCGCATCAATTTGACGGTGTTTACTAAAACGCATAGCAATCAAACTTCCTTCTTTAGAGTTATCTATTGCCACAGTCCACGTGGCAAAGTTCAATCGAATGTATTTAAACGTCATACTCAGCTTTAGTAATTCCCTCACAATGTACATTTATTTTCTCAGAGCTGGTACGATTATCAAAAATAGAAAATAATTTTCCCTATTTAATCATTCACGATCATTACGAATCTTTGAAGAAAGATTTATGAGGCAAATATTTATTACTATTCCTATTTAAGAAAAAATAAATATTAAATTTTAAAATATTGAGAATTAAAGCAACATGAAATTTTATTAGAAACAAAAAATGCAACACTGATCGTTGGCAGTAAAAATTTAAAGCAGAGTAGCCATTTCTTTTTAAATAAAATAGAACAATATTGATTTGCGCAACAGCCTCAATTTCTCTGCTCTGTCTAGTTGTAAAATCGTTTGTGGTTCCAATACAACATACCACAGATTTCCAGTTGTAATTTGCTTAATAATCACAATGCCTGTGTAGATAAAAGATAAAGCCACCGCAGAGTCACATAGTACGCGCCGGCACGTATAGAAAGATTTTCTGGAATTGAAAAGCATGTCTGTGTGGAAGTATGTGTGTAAGTTCAATATTAAATCACTGATTAATAAGTCTTAAGTAAACCAAAATTTGTTCTTATGCAAACTATTTGTTCTTCTACACAGAAATTAATATTTCATTTAATTCAATTGAAATTATTAACATGAGGATTATATGTGAGTTGCTGATGATCTGAAAACTAAAATATTTAGTACTCCACTATTATATGAAATAATGGTCATCCAGAATAAACAATTAAATAATTCTAATTTAGAAACCACAATTCTGTACTGCTCCAGCAAATATTCTATAAAACAAAACAAGTTTAACGTCCTTGGCTAGCAATTGTTCGCAAGAACAATTAAGAAGTATAGAATATGCATAAAATTGCCTCACTAGTACGTATCTTGACAAACTTGGATTATTAGTTTCAAAATTCATGCACACACAATTGTAAACAACATGTGTTATTGGGTGTGTTTGCATACCAATGCACATGTGTTCTTAGGCAAATAGACAGGTAGAAATAATTGAAGCACTAACCAGCCATTTAAGCCGATTTGCACACATATAATTGGTTTTCTTGAGGTTTTGCCAAGGATTTTTGTCTTATCAGCAAACAATCATATTTTCCCCACAGAGTACACACACATGTGAGTCTGTGAAGAAGTGAATAGAAATAATAAACAAGCAAATACAACTAAAATTTCTTGCAATTCATTTGCGCTCAATACATGTTACAATTAAAAATATTTCCGTTACAATTCTCATTAATTAATGATTTCATATTAACTTGAACACAATGACACATAGGTGAAGCACACATACTTACACACAGCTTGCAATTCTTGATGTGGTCAGGGCTGCCACCAGCAGTTGCATTTTCTATATTTGCGGGATTGTTATAAATTTTTTTATGGAAAATATATTAATTCTTTCGTTGTAGATAAATATTCTTTTTTAATCATTATATACGAAAAATATTTAGTATAGAATATTCAGAATTACATTTTGGTTTATTTGCTGACTTACTTGCAACTACTTGGAATGCCTGCATCCAAGTGTTTACAGTGGATAACAATGTAAGTAAATCACTGATGCGAATAAAGAAAAATGTATAAAAATGGGTTTTGTAAATGAGAAATAGGTTTGTCATGTTTTGTTATTTTTATGAAAGGGGCGATTATGAAATCAACTTGGTTTTTGAATGCATTAGGTCCACTTTTATTATAATTTTTTTTTTGTTTTTTTTTTTTTGGACAGGAAATATCAAACAAGTATACTATACAAGTTACATATTCAAATCGTTTTGATTTCGCTAAAGTTTGATAAAGTTTTAATTAAATAAATAGAAATATTGTATTACGAATTATGTCAAGCATAAGCACTAAGGAAATATTAAGTTCTGCTTTCACATTAGACGATTATGAAAGGAATATACACAGAGAGTATTTTTAAGATATTCGATTTCATAACACTTTAACATA